>CM026897.1:90351472-90433267 GCA_015227895.2 Colaptes auratus
CCACACAGCTTGGTGTCATCAGCAACTTGCTGAGGGTGGCACTCAATGCCACTGTCCATGGCACCCACAAAGATGTTTGAACAACCTGGTCCCAGGACTGATCCCTGAGGGACTCCGCTTGTCACTGGCTCCACTGGGACGTGGACCCGTTGCAGCCGCTCTTTGGGGCGGCCATCAAGCCAGTTCTTTATCCATCTAGTGTCCAGATGTCACTGAGAAACACTGCCCCCTCTTGTACACAGCAATAATAGTGTCCTTCGTCTCATCGTTAATTGTATTGCTTTGAGAGCTGAGCAGCTTTGGTCTCTACGGTTGGAGCTCCTTCTGGGTTTCCTTGCCTCCCTCCTGCCACGCTCCCTGCTCCTTCTCTCCAGGAGAAGACAGTTAAAGGGGACAATCTTGCACCTTTTTTTTTTTTTTTGTTTCTTACTGCTTCTAGCCTGATAGAAACTTTTAGTCAGTCCACACAAGCTCCCCAATGAAGCCTGGATGTTTCCATTCGCTTTTTCCTCACTATGACCCTTTTTGTGGCACGCATCTCCACAAGCGGCTTAAGAGTTGGCAGGGTCAAGAGAAAATGCTCTTTTTCCGTGGGGGGTCCATGGTTTAACTTGCATCTCTTCTGATTGACAGAAGCATCTTCAGGGACACCACTAAAGGACCCATCTGGACCCCTCAAGAAAATTAGCTGCTTATCCAGGGCTAGCGCTGACGGAAATGCTGACTGATGCTGCAGAAGAGGCCATTGCAAGGAGGCTGGTGAGAGAGACCTCCAGTCATCACCTGGACACTGACCACCCCAGCCCCCCTTGCAGGCCTTCCACGCCCTCCTCTGTGCACAGGTGTAAGGTAACGTTGGTCTGTGCTTTGTTTCAGTGGGAGACGTGGCATAGGTTGCTGACTGCTCAGCTGCCAGAGAGGGAGTCAGCTGAGCAGCTGTCAGAATAGCTGCGGTGGTGGGCTCTTCTTCACATTTCCGTATGTAAGGTTCTCCTGCCCGCTGCGTGCTTCTGCCACACGGCAATCCCAGGCATTCTGTCCTTCCACAGCCTTACAGTGTTGCCTGTGCAGGCAGAAAGGGTGAAGTGGGTTCCTAGGTCTATCGTGGGGAGTCCTAGGCAAAGCACGGCCTTGGAGCCCTTCAGCAGGACCCTTGGCAAGGCCAGGTCAGGTGGCGAGATCATCCATCAGTGTGGTTGCAGTTCAAGGCTCACACTCACTCTGTCTCTGCCAGCATGTTTTGGAGAAGCAGGCACTGACACCCGATGCGTGTGTGCAAGAGGTGCTCTCCTAGTTTGCATTTTGGCACACTTGAATTGGAATCCAATGAGAAATAAAGCCGAGGACTGACAAGGTCTTTGATTATGCTGCCTCCCGCTGTCAGGCCCCATCCTGCCATCACATGACACACCACCAGTATGCCACTCTTATTTGTGTTATGAAGGCACCAAAGCACAGCCACGACCACATGAGGGGGGCCAGTACCAAGTGAGATGATTGCAGCTCTGTGGATGGCATCTGACGGAGCCACAGCAGGTCTCGGATCGTGTCACCTGATCTGACTTTTTGTAAGGCTCTTTGAGTCTTTCTGCCTGGGAAGAGGATCCCTGGGCACCACGTCCTCCATGGTGCTCTGCGCTTTGTAGGGTGTCTCGGTCCAGGGAGAGAAAGAGACTTAGTTCTTTTGAATATTGCCGTGTTGTGAAATGGGAGGCACAAACGAGGCCGAAATATCAACAGCTAGGCTATTTACACAAATAAAGTGGATGGATCAGAAGGGGAGAGAGAGAGTATAGAGAAGAGAGGAAAAGAGGAAAAGAATTATATTACCCACACCCTCATCGCCCCAAGACAGTTTGAGTCTGTGGAGAAGGGGCTGCAGGAGATGTGGGTTTGTAGAGGAAGGGTGCAGCAGCTTTGGCTGTAGAAGAGAAGCGGTCCTCTGGCCAGCCCCTTCAGCTCCATGAGTTGCAGCAGGCAGAACCAACGGTCAGAGGTGGAGAGAGGGTTTTTCAGAGTCCAAGATCCGTTGTGTTGCCCCGTGATGTTTCCAGCGTGTGGTGCCGTCGTCTTTCTTCTACGTTTTTCTTCTGCTAAGCCAGCCTTTTACACATTTTTCTGTTTGTCCTTAGGCAAGTGTCCAGGTGTTGTTCCCCAGGATATCGTTCTGGGAAATCGTCTTTTAGGTAAGTGTCCTGGTATCGTTCCCCAGGAAATCTTTCTGTGTACTCGGGTGAGTTTGGGCAGCCGTCTGGGGGGAGAGGGGGAGGCCTCCGCCTCCTCCTTCTCCATCTACCTACCCACACACTCATTACACATCAGGAAACAGGTGGTGCATCCGTTGTCTCATCACCCTCCCTTCCTGGGGTACCTTGATAGCTGGAAATGATCCTGTCCTGAAGGTGTGAATGCTGGGCCCTTGGGCCATTGTTGTAGGCCAGCTGCAGTCCAGTGAGCAATGTTATCTTTGCACCTTGCAAGAGTCCTCCCAGTGGCTCTGCCCAGCAGACATCAGCTATTGTCTGGGCAAGCAGCCAGTGATTTTATCTTTGTTGAGTCGCACCAGGAGAGGCTAGCTTTAGTCTCTCACAAGGGGTCAGGGCTTTGGCTGCCTTGGGTGGCTGTGAGTCCCTGAACAGAGCCAGTGGGCGTGGCCAGTGGGCGTGGCTGCCTGGGGTGGCTGCGAGTCCCTGAACAGAGCCAGTGGGCGTGGCTGCGAGTCACTAAATTGGGCGAGTGCATGTGGCCAGTGGTGGTGGCAACTGCACCTGGCCTGGTTTGTGACATCACAGTGGGTGAGCAGCTATAAAAGGCAGCACTGGGTAGCAGTGCCTTAGTAGAGCTTCGGCTAACAGTACGTGTGGGTGAAGGGAGGGGAGAGTGGACGAGAGCCCAGGCAGAGAGAGTTAACCCCCTGGGGCGTAGGAGGCCTCAACTTGCACTCACAGACCAGGTGTTCCAGGAGCGCCCTGAGCTCAGGGCTGCCGCTGATGCTGGGGCTGGATGCAGGCCCTTGCAGCATCCCAGCTGCCTGCAGCCCTTGAGATCCTACCTGTCCCTAATTATCTGCAGTTGCTCTGCTTGGTCTCCACCACTAATTCCTTATTCCAGACCTACTGAATCCCTTCTCTCCTTTCTCCTGCAGGCCATGGCTGCTACAAAGTGCTTTGCTTAGCTTCTGCAAGGCCTTATGCTGTTCTCAGTGAAGGTTCATGAGAAGCTGGATGAGGCCACATGGAAGCGCATGGAGGAGCGTGAGAAGGAGATGAAGCAGGAGATGACTCGTCTGATGGAGGAGATGGAGAGGAGAAGCCGACCTCAGTGGAGCCTGGTGCCCATGATCCAGCAGCAGAGGCCTCAGGAGCAGAGCATCACAACCTGGGGAGCTGTGGTCTTTGCTGCCATTGCTGGAGTGCTAGTCTCCCTGTTTTGCCTCTCCTGGTGGCTCAGGAAAAGATGCCATGAGGCAAGCTCAGCCCAAAGCAGGAAGGATGTCTTTGACATCTGCATGGATGAGAAAAAAAAGGAAGGAAGACCTCTAGAAGGTCTGGAAGAGGAGAAGCTAGCAGACATGATTTTTGCCAGGCCCAGAAAGTGGCCTGTGCAGAAAATCATCTTGAGGAGCCAGGAGGTGAAGAAGCTGGTGGATAAGCTGCTGCAGGTCTTGCGAATGCGCCTGCCAAATAGTTCGTTGCCAGTGCTGGAGGAGGCCATTGGTGTGGGCAGTGGCTTTGAAGGATGGAGTCCTGATGAACCTGATCATGTTATCTACCAGGTGCTCCTGCCCCTGAGGCCCCCCATTGGGCATAGGTTCCACCTGGAGCCACTGGAGAGTGGGGGGCAGATTCCAAGCAGGGACTGCCACATCCGTGTGCAGGTGGAATGCACCTGTGGGGGACAGAAGACACTGTGCTGCTTGCTCCCCGTACCGACAACCAGCTGCCTAAGATCCTAGACATCCTCTGCACCACCTCATACCTTGATCTGGCTAAACTCACCCGCTGGTTCCAGGGTTTGGTGAAGGAAGCCTGGGTGGCATTGCCTGAGTCATGTCACTACCAGGTGAAGGTGCTGCCCGACAGCAAGACCTCCTGCCTGCTGCAGCTGAAAAGTCACTCCAGAGACACCTTCATGCTTGACATCTTGTTTGGGGTGCAGCGAGGTGCCTCAGATATCTTCTTCAGCAGCCCCCCTAGGGCAGACAGCAACACTTCAAGCATAATTTGGGCAGAGAGCTGCCTTGTGGCAGAGAGGAAGTTCTTCAGCCAGATAGCCGAACAGGTCCCTTATGGCAGCTACCACCTCAAGTGCCTACGCCTCTGTATCATCAAATGAAGGGCACAGTCTTTACCCCTGATATGCTCAAGACAGTCTTCATGCACCTCCTCAACACCACACCCGTGTCACGCTGGCGCAGAGAGGACTGCCTCAGGCGCATGGCAGATGCCATGGGGTACCTGCACTGCGCTCTGGAGGGGAAGCAGCTCGACAGCTTCTTCTTTGGCAATGCAAAGGTGCCCAAGGAGATCATCTTGCCTCCAGACTTCAGAACATCTAAGCCACACAACCTCTTGGCGCATCTGGTGCAGGATCAGGCTGCCTACATGGAGGCATTGAGACAGTTTGAGGAGATTCAGGAAAAGCTTTTCGAGAGACTGTGGCAGGGGATGTTAAAGCAAGAGGCGTGCATGGAGCTGTGCCTCAGGAGGTGCATGTCAGCACCTGGAGACTGACCAGCCTTTCCTTCTCCGTGCCATCCGTGTTTTCTGGGATCTTTCCCCTCTGTACATAGTGGTAAGTACATGTTATTTGAGCAAATGCTTCACCTGTGTCTGTTTCACTTTGTTGGGAAACGTGGACATAGTTTTGCAGACTGCTCTCATCCCACAGTGTCAGGATGAGCACATCGGCAGAAGAGCTGAATGTGGTAGGCTTTGGTTTCTCTAATTCTTTTACTAAGTCATCTGCCATGGGCCAATCACAAGAAATAGTACCCCTTGACAGTTCTGCACATTGCCTGTTCAGGCACAAAGTGTGAAGGGTGTTTCCTTGGTGTATTGGGGGACGCCATAGGTAAAGTGAACCCTTTTGCCCTACTGCATGACCCTTGCGAACCCCAGTCAGGTGGCAAGATGAGTGTGGTTGCAATTCAAGGCACACACTCATCTGTCCATGCCACATTCTGGGGAAGCAGTGGCCTAACAGCAGTTATGTAGTGCAAGAGGTGCTCCTCATGGCTGTGTTTGGGACATCCCCAGTGGAAATGCAGTGACAGCATATGATTCCTGTGGCAAGAGTACCATTATGACATCCAGGGTCTGGCCATGCGATTATCTGTTGAAGATGCAGCTAAAATTTTGACAACATCTCTTGCAGCTGACTCTCAGCCCAGGTACTGTTGGTGGCAGCAAGCCAGAGGGAAAGAGAAAATCAGAAGACTACTTCTGGAGTCAGTTTAAAGAGACAGAAAACGTTTTGGAGTCAGAAAGACAATTTTCCATCAGCAAACAGGTTTCATAGTTTCATGAGTTCAAGCCTGCAGTGGGCAGGAGTGTTCTCTCTGGGAGCAATGTCCTTTCACTTGGTGCCATGGTCTAGTCATGGGGTTTGTGGAGACAGGTTGGACTCGATGATCTTTGAGGTCTCTTCCAACCTTAGCAATACTGTGATACTGTGATACTGTGATCGTTTCAGTTAGGGTTGGAAGGGACCACAAGGATCATCTAGTTCCAACCCCCCTGCCATGCGCAGGGACACTCTACACTAGATCAGGCTGGCCAGAGCCTCATCCAGCCTGGGCTTAAACACCTCAAGGGACGGGGCCTCAACCACCTCCCTCGACAACCCATTCCAGGGCCTCACCATCCTCACGGTGTGAAGAACTTCCTCCTCACATCTAGCCTGAATCTCCCCACCTCCAGCTTCATTCCATTCCCCCTAGTCCTATCACTCCCAGATAGCCTGAAAAGTCCCTCCCCAGCCTTCCTGTAGGCCCCCTTCAGATACTGGAAGGCCACAATGAGGTCACCTCAGAGCCTTCTCTTCTCCAGACTGAACAGCCCCAACTCCCTCAGTCTGTCCTCCTAGGAGAGGTGCTCCAGCCCTCTGATCATCCTCGTGGCCCTTCTCTGGACATGTTCCAGCACCTCCAGATCCCTCTTGGAATAGGGGCTCCAGAACTGGACGCAGGACTCCAGGTGGGGTCTCACCAGAGCTGAGTAGAGGGGGAGAATCACCTCCCTTGACCTGCTGGCCACACTTCTCCTGATGCAGCCCAGGCTCTGATTGGCTTTCCGGGCTGCAAGTGCACATTGAGAGCTCCTGTTGAGCTTCTCCTCCACCAGCACCCCCAAGTCTCTCTCCTCTGGGCTGCTCCCCAGCCAGTCCCTGCCCAGCCTGGATTTGTGCCTGGGATTGCCTCGACCCAGATGCAGGACCCTGCACTTGGTCTTGTTGAAGCTCATGAGGTTGGCTTGTGCCCACCTCTCCAGCCTCTCAAGGTCCCTCTGGATGGCATCCCTTCCCTCCAGCGTGTCTGCTGCACCACACAGCTTGGTGTCATCAGCAAACTTGCTGAGGGTGCACTCAATGCCACTGTCCATGGCACCCACAAAGATGTTGAACAAGCCTGGTCCCAGGACTGATCCCTGAGGGACTCCGCTTGTCACTGGCCTCCACTGGGACGTGGACCCGTTGACAGCCGCTCTTTGGGTGCGGCCATCAAGCCAGTTCTTTATCCATCTAGTGGTCCAGATGTCACTGAGAAACACTGCCCCCTCTTGTACACAGCAATAATAGTGTCCTGCGTCTCATCGTTAAGTGTATTGCTTTGAGAGCTGAGCAGCTTTGGTCTCTTACGGATTGGAGCTCCTTCTGGGTTTCCTTGCCTCCCTCCTGCCACGCTCCTGCTCCTTCTCCACGGAGAAGACAGTTAAAGGGGACAATCTTGCACCTTTTTTTTTTTTTTGTTTCTTACTGCTTCTAGCCTGATAGAAACTTTTAGTCAGTCCACACAAGCTCCCCAATGAAGCCTGGAATGTTTCCATTCGCTTTTCTCACTATGACCCTTTTTGTGGCACGCATCTCCACAAGCGGCTTAAGAGTTGGCAGGGGTCAAGAGAAAAATGCTCTTTTCCGTGGGGGGTCCATGGTTTAACTTGCATCTCTTCTGAATTGACAGAAGCATCTTCAGGGACACCACTAAAGGACCCATCTGGACCCCTCAAGAAAATTAGCTGCTTATCCAGGGCTAGCGCTGACGGAATGCTGGACTGATGCTGCAGAAGAGGCCATTGCAAGGAGGCTGGTGAGAGAGCCTCCAGTCATCACCTGGACACTGACCACCCCAGCCCCTTGCAGGCCTTCCACGCCCTCCTCTGTGCACAGGTGTAAGTTAACGTTGTGTCTGTGCTTTGTTTCAGTGGGAGACGTGGGCATAGGTTGCTGACTGCTCAGCTGCCAGAGAGTCAGGCTGAGCACGCTGGCAGAAGAGCTGCTGTGGTGGGCTCGGGCTTCACCAGTTCCGTATGTAAGGTTCTCCTGCCCGCTGCGTGCTTCTGCCACGGGGCAATCCCAAGGCATTCTGTCCTTCCACAGCCTTACAGTGTTGCCTGTGCAGGCAGAAAGGGTGAAGTGGGTTCCTAGGTCTATCGTGGGGAGTCCTAGGCAAAGCACGGCCTTGGAGCCCTTCAGCAGGACCCTTGGGCAAGGCCAGTCAGGTGGCGAGATCATCCATCAGTGTGGTTGCAGTTCAAGGCTCACACTCACTCTGTCTCTGCCATGTTTTGGAGAAGCAGGGCACTGACACCCGATGCGTGGTGCAAGAGGTGCTCTCCTAGTTGCATTTTGGCACACTTGAATTGGAAATCCAATGAGAATATAAGGCCGAGGACTGACAAGGTCTTTGATTATGCTGCCTCCCGCTGTCAGGCCCCATCCTGCCATCACATGACACACCACCAGTATGCCACTCTTATTTGTGTTATGAAGGCACCAAAGCACAGCCACGACCACATGAGGGGGGCCAGTACCAAGTGAGATGATTGCAGCTCTGTGGATGGCATCTGACGGAGCCACAGCAGGTCTCAGGATCGTGTCACCTGATCTGACTTTTTGTAAGGCTCTTTGAGGTCTTTCTGCCTGGGAAGAGGAGTCCCTGGGCACCACGTCCTCCATGGTGGCTCTGCGCTTTGTAGGGGTGTCTCGGTCCAGGGAGAGAAAGAGACTTAGTTCTTTTGAATATTGCCGTGTTGTGAAATGGGAGGCACAAACGAGGCCGAAATATCAACAGCTAGGCTATTTATTACACAAATAAAGTGGATGGATCAGAAGGGGAGAGAGAGAGTATAGAGAAGAGAGGAAAAGAGGAAAAGAATTATATTACCACACCCCTCATCGCCCCAAGACAGTTTGAGTCTGTGGAGGAAAGGTGCTGCAGGAGATGTTGGGTTTGTAGAGGAAGGGTGCAGCAGCTTTGGCTGTAGAAGAGAAGCGGTCCTCTGGCCAGCCCCTTCAGCTCCATGAGTTGCAGCAGGCAGAACCAACGGTCAGAGGTGGAGAGAGGGTTTTCAGAGTCCAAGATCCGTTGTGTTGCCCCGTGATGTTTCCAGCGTGTGGTGCCGTCGTCTTTCTTCTACGTTTTTCTTCTGCTAAGCCAGCCTTTTACACATTTTTCTGTTTGTCCTTAGGCAAGTGTCCAGGTGTTGTTCCCCAGGATATCGTTCTGGGAAATCGTCTTTTAGGTAAGTGTCCTGGTATCGTTCCCCAGGAAATCTTTCTGTGTACTCGGGTGAGTTTGGGCAGCCGTCTGGGGGGAGAGGGGAGGCCTCCGCCTCCTCCTTCTCCATCTACCTACCCACACACTCATTACACATCAGGAAACAGGTGGTGCATCCGTTGTCTCATCACCCTCCCTTCCTGGGGTACCTTGATAGCTGGAAATGATCCTGTCCTGAAGGTGTGAATGCTGGGCCCTTGGGCCATTGTTGTAGGCCAGCTGCAGTCCAGTGAGCAATGTTATCTTTGCACCTTGCAAGAGTCCTCCCAGTGGCTCTGCCCAGCAGACATCAGCTATTGTCTGGGCAAGCAGCCAGTGATTTTATCTTTGTTGAGTCGCACCAGGAGAGGCTAGCTTTAGTCTCTCACAAGGGGTCAGGGCTTTGGCTGCCTTGGGTGGCTGTGAGTCCCTGAACAGAGCCAGTGGGCGTGGCCAGTGGGCGTGGCTGCCTGGGGTGGCTGCGAGTCCCTGAACAGAGCCAGTGGGCGTGGCTGCGAGTCACTAAATTGGGCGAGTGCATGTGGCCAGTGGTGGTGGCAACTGCACCTGGCCTGGTTTGTGACATCACAGTGGGTGAGCAGCTATAAAAGGCAGCACTGGGTAGCAGTGCCTTAGTAGAGCTTCGGCTAACAGTACGTGTGGGTGAAGGGAGGGGAGAGTGGACGAGAGCCCAGGCAGAGAGAGTTAACCCCCTGGGGCGTAGGAGGCCTCAACTTGCACTCACAGACCAGGTGTTCCAGGAGCGCCCTGAGCTCAGGGCTGCCGCTGATGCTGGGGCTGGATGCAGGCCCTTGCAGCATCCCAGCTGCCTGCAGCCCTTGAGATCCTACCTGTCCCTAATTATCTGCAGTTGCTCTGCTTGGTCTCCACCACTAATTCCTTTATTCCAGACCTACTGAATCCCTTCTCTCCTTTCTCCTGCAGGCCATGGCTGCTACAAAGTGCTTTGCTTAGCTTCTGCAAGGCCTTATGCTGTTCTCAGTGAAGGTTCATGAGAAGCTGGATGAGGCCACATGGAAGCGCATGGAGGAGCGTGAGAAGGAGATGAAGCAGGAGATGACTCGTCTGATGGAGGAGATGGAGAGGAGAAGCCGACCTCAGTGGAGCCTGGTGCCCATGATCCAGCAGCAGAGGCCTCAGGAGCAGAGCATCACAACCTGGGGAGCTGTGGTCTTTGCTGCCATTGCTGGAGTGCTAGTCTCCCTGTTTTGCCTCTCCTGGTGGCTCAGGAAAAGATGCCATGAGGCAAGCTCAGCCCAAAGCAGGAAGGATGTCTTTGACATCTGCATGGATGAGAAAAAAAAGGAAGGAAGACCTCTAGAAGGTCTGGAAGAGGAGAAGCTAGCAGACATGATTTTTGCCAGGCCCAGAAAGTGGCCTGTGCAGAAAATCATCTTGAGGAGCCAGGAGGTGAAGAAGCTGGTGGATAAGCTGCTGCAGGTCTTGCGAATGCGCCTGCCAAATAGTTCGTTGCCAGTGCTGGAGGAGGCCATTGGTGTGGGCAGTGGCTTTGAAGGATGGAGTCCTGATGAACCTGATCATGTTATCTACCAGGTGCTCCTGCCCCTGAGGCCCCCCATTGGGCATAGGTTCCACCTGGAGCCACTGGAGAGTGGGGGGCAGATTCCAAGCAGGGACTGCCACATCCGTGTGCAGGTGGAATGCACCTGTGGGGGACAGAAGACACTGTGCTGCTTGCTCCCCCGTACCGACAACCAGCTGCCTAAGATCCTAGACATCCTCTGCACCACCTCATACCTTGATCTGGCTAAACTCACCCGCTGGTTCCAGGGTTTGGTGAAGGAAGCCTGGGTGGCATTGCCTGAGTCATGTCACTACCAGGTGAAGGTGCTGCCCGACAGCAAGACCTCCTGCCTGCTGCAGCTGAAAAGTCACTCCAGAGACACCTTCATGCTTGACATCTTGTTTGGGGTGCAGCGAGGTGCCTCAGATATCTTCTTCAGCAGCCCCCCTAGGGCAGACAGCAACACTTCAAGCATAATTTGGGCAGAGAGCTGCCTTGTGGCAGAGAGGAAGTTCTTCAGCCAGATAGCCGAACAGGTCCCTTATGGCAGCTACCACCTCAAGTGCCTACGCCTCTGTATCATCAAAATGAAGGGCACAGTCTTTACCCCTGATATGCTCAAGACAGTCTTCATGCACCTCCTCAACACCACACCCGTGTCACGCTGGCGCAGAGAGGACTGCCTCAGGCGCATGGCAGATGCCATGGGGTACCTGCACTGCGCTCTGGAGGGGAAGCAGCTCGACAGCTTCTTCTTTGGCAATGCAAAGGTGCCCAAGGAGATCATCTTGCCTCCAGACTTCAGAACATCTAAGCCACACAACCTCTTGGCGCATCTGGTGCAGGATCAGGCTGCCTACATGGAGGCATTGAGACAGTTTGAGGAGATTCAGGAAAAGCTTTTCGAGAGACTGTGGCAGGGGATGTTAAAGCAAGAGGCGTGCATGGAGCTGTGCCTCAGGAGGTGCATGTCAGCACCTGGAGACTGACCAGCCTTTCCTTCTCCGTGCCATCCGTGTTTTCTGGGATCTTTCCCCTCTGTACATAGTGGTAAGTACATGTTATTTGAGCAAATGCTTCACCTGTGTCTGTTTCACTTTGTTGGGAAACGTGGACATAGTTTTGCAGACTGCTCTCATCCCACAGTGTCAGGATGAGCACATCGGCAGAAGAGCTGAATGTGGTAGGCTTTGGTTTCTCTAATTCTTTTACTAAGTCATCTGCCATGGGCCAATCACAAGAAATAGTACCCCTTGACAGTTCTGCACATTGCCTGTTCAGGCACAAAGTGTGAAGGGTGTTTCCTTGGTGTATTGGGGGACGCCATAGGTAAAGTGAACCCTTTTGCCCTACTGCATGACCCTTGCGAACCCCAGTCAGGTGGCAAGATGAGTGTGGTTGCAATTCAAGGCACACACTCATCTGTCCATGCCACATTCTGGGGAAGCAGTGGCCTAACAGCAGTTATGTAGTGCAAGAGGTGCTCCTCATGGCTGTGTTTGGGACATCCCCAGTGGAAATGCAGTGACAGCATATGATTCCTGTGGCAAGAGTACCATTATGACATCCAGGGTCTGGCCATGCGATTATCTGTTGAAGATGCAGCTAAAATTTTGACAACATCTCTTGCAGCTGACTCTCAGCCCAGGTACTGTTGGTGGCAGCAAGCCAGAGGGAAAGAGAAAATCAGAAGACTACTTCTGGAGTCAGTTTAAAGAGACAGAAAACGTTTTGGAGTCAGAAAGACAATTTTCCATCAGCAAACAGGTTTCATAGTTTCATGAGTTCAAGCCTGCAGTGGGCAGGAGTGTTCTCTCTGGGAGCAATGTCCTTTCACTTGGTGCCATGGTCTAGTCATGGGGTTTGTGGAGACAGGTTGGACTCGATGATCTTTGAGGTCTCTTCCAACCTTAGCAATACTGTGATACTGTGATACTGTGATCGTTTCAGTTAGGGTTGGAAGGGACCACAAGGATCATCTAGTTCCAACCCCCCTGCCATGCGCAGGGACACTCTACACTAGATCAGGCTGGCCAGAGCCTCATCCAGCCTGGGCTTAAACACCTCAAGGGACGGGGCCTCAACCACCTCCCTCGACAACCCATTCCAGGGCCTCACCATCCTCACGGTGTGAAGAACTTCCTCCTCACATCTAGCCTGAATCTCCCCACCTCCAGCTTCATTCCATTCCCCCTAGTCCTATCACTCCCAGATAGCCTGAAAAGTCCCTCCCCAGCCTTCCTGTAGGCCCCCTTCAGATACTGGAAGGCCACAATGAGGTCACCTCAGAGCCTTCTCTTCTCCAGACTGAACAGCCCCAACTCCCTCAGTCTGTCCTCCTAGGAGAGGTGCTCCAGCCCTCTGATCATCCTCGTGGCCCTTCTCTGGACATGTTCCAGCACCTCCAGATCCCTCTTGGAATAGGGGCTCCAGAACTGGACGCAGGACTCCAGGTGGGGTCTCACCAGAGCTGAGTAGAGGGGGAGAATCACCTCCCTTGACCTGCTGGCCACACTTCTCCTGATGCAGCCCAGGCTCTGATTGGCTTTCCGGGCTGCAAGTGCACATTGAGAGCTCCTGTTGAGCTTCTCCTCCACCAGCACCCCCAAGTCTCTCTCCTCTGGGCTGCTCCCCAGCCAGTCCCTGCCCAGCCTGGATTTGTGCCTGGGATTGCCTCGACCCAGATGCAGGACCCTGCACTTGGTCTTGTTGAAGCTCATGAGGTTGGCTTGTGCCCACCTCTCCAGCCTCTCAAGGTCCCTCTGGATGGCATCCCTTCCCTCCAGCGTGTCTGCTGCACCACACAGCTTGGTGTCATCAGCAAACTTGCTGAGGGTGCACTCAATGCCACTGTCCATGGCACCCACAAAGATGTTGAACAAGCCTGGTCCCAGGACTGATCCCTGAGGGACTCCGCTTGTCACTGGCCTCCACTGGGACGTGGACCCGTTGACAGCCGCTCTTTGGGTGCGGCCATCAAGCCAGTTCTTTATCCATCTAGTGGTCCAGATGTCACTGAGAAACACTGCCCCCTCTTGTACACAGCAATAATAGTGTCCTGCGTCTCATCGTTAAGTGTATTGCTTTGAGAGCTGAGCAGCTTTGGTCTCTTACGGATTGGAGCTCCTTCTGGGTTTCCTTGCCTCCCTCCTGCCACGCTCCTGCTCCTTCTCCACGGAGAAGACAGTTAAAGGGGACAATCTTGCACCTTTTTTTTTTTTTTTGTTTCTTACTGCTTCTAGCCTGATAGAAACTTTTAGTCAGTCCACACAAGCTCCCCAATGAAGCCTGGAATGTTTCCATTCGCTTTTCTCACTATGACCCTTTTTGTGGCACGCATCTCCACAAGCGGCTTAAGAGTTGGCAGGGGTCAAGAGAAAAATGCTCTTTTCCGTGGGGGGTCCATGGTTTAACTTGCATCTCTTCTGAATTGACAGAAGCATCTTCAGGGACACCACTAAAGGACCCATCTGGACCCCTCAAGAAAATTAGCTGCTTATCCAGGGCTAGCGCTGACGGAATGCTGGACTGATGCTGCAGAAGAGGCCATTGCAAGGAGGCTGGTGAGAGAGCCTCCAGTCATCACCTGGACACTGACCACCCCAGCCCCTTGCAGGCCTTCCACGCCCTCCTCTGTGCACAGGTGTAAGTTAACGTTGTGTCTGTGCTTTGTTTCAGTGGGAGACGTGGGCATAGGTTGCTGACTGCTCAGCTGCCAGAGAGTCAGGCTGAGCACGCTGGCAGAAGAGCTGCTGTGGTGGGCTCGGGCTTCACCAGTTCCGTATGTAAGGTTCTCCTGCCCGCTGCGTGCTTCTGCCACGGGGCAATCCCAAGGCATTCTGTCCTTCCACAGCCTTACAGTGTTGCCTGTGCAGGCAGAAAGGGTGAAGTGGGTTCCTAGGTCTATCGTGGGGAGTCCTAGGCAAAGCACGGCCTTGGAGCCCTTCAGCAGGACCCTTGGGCAAGGCCAGTCAGGTGGCGAGATCATCCATCAGTGTGGTTGCAGTTCAAGGCTCACACTCACTCTGTCTCTGCCATGTTTTGGAGAAGCAGGGCACTGACACCCGATGCGTGGTGCAAGAGGTGCTCTCCTAGTTGCATTTTGGCACACTTGAATTGGAAATCCAATGAGAATATAAGGCCGAGGACTGACAAGGTCTTTGATTATGCTGCCTCCCGCTGTCAGGCCCCATCCTGCCATCACATGACACACCACCAGTATGCCACTCTTATTTGTGTTATGAAGGCACCAAAGCACAGCCACGACCACATGAGGGGGGCCAGTACCAAGTGAGATGATTGCAGCTCTGTGGATGGCATCTGACGGAGCCACAGCAGGTCTCAGGATCGTGTCACCTGATCTGACTTTTTGTAAGGCTCTTTGAGGTCTTTCTGCCTGGGAAGAGGAGTCCCTGGGCACCACGTCCTCCATGGTGGCTCTGCGCTTTGTAGGGGTGTCTCGGTCCAGGGAGAGAAAGAGACTTAGTTCTTTTGAATATTGCCGGGTTGTGAAATGGGAGGCACAAACGAGGCCGAAATATCAACAGCTAGGCTATTTATTACACAAATAAAGTGGATGGATCAGAAGGGGAGAGAGAGAGTATAGAGAAGAGAGGAAAAGAGGAAAAGAATTATATTACCACACCCCTCATCGCCCCAAGACAGTTTGAGTCTGTGGAGGAAAGGTGCTGCAGGAGATGTTGGGTTTGTAGAGGAAGGGTGCAGCAGCTTTGGCTGTAGAAGAGAAGCGGTCCTCTGGCCAGCCCCTTCAGCTCCATGAGTTGCAGCAGGCAGAACCAACGGTCAGAGGTGGAGAGAGGGTTTTCAGAGTCCAAGATCCGTTGTGTTGCCCCGTGATGTTTCCAGCGTGTGGTGCCGTCGTCTTTCTTCTACGTTTTTCTTCTGCTAAGCCAGCCTTTTACACATTTTTCTGTTTGTCCTTAGGCAAGTGTCCAGGTGTTGTTCCCCAGGATATCGTTCTGGGAAATCGTCTTTTAGGTAAGTGTCCTGGTATCGTTCCCCAGGAAATCTTTCTGTGTACTCGGGTGAGTTTGGGCAGCCGTCTGGGGGGAGAGGGGGAGGCCTCCGCCTCCTCCTTCTCCATCTACCTACCCACACACTCATTACACATCAGGAAACAGGTGGTGCATCCGTTGTCTCATCACCCTCCCTTCCTGGGGTACCTTGATAGCTGGAAATGATCCTGTCCTGAAGGTGTGAATGCTGGGCCCTTGGGCCATTGTTGTAGGCCAGCTGCAGTCCAGTGAGCAATGTTATCTTTGCACCTTGCAAGAGTCCTCCCAGTGGCTCTGCCCAGCAGACATCAGCTATTGTCTGGGCAAGCAGCCAGTGATTTTATCTTTGTTGAGTCGCACCAGGAGAGGCTAGCTTTAGTCTCTCACAAGGGGTCAGGGCTTTGGCTGCCTTGGGTGGCTGTGAGTCCCTGAACAGAGCCAGTGGGCGTGGCCAGTGGGCGTGGCTGCCTGGGGTGGCTGCGAGTCCCTGAACAGAGCCAGTGGGCGTGGCTGCGAGTCACTAAATTGGGCGAGTGCATGTGGCCAGTGGTGGTGGCAACTGCACCTGGCCTGGTTTGTGACATCACAGTGGGTGAGCAGCTATAAAAGGCAGCACTGGGTAGCAGTGCCTTAGTAGAGCTTCGGCTAACAGTACGTGTGGGTGAAGGGAGGGGAGAGTGGACGAGAGCCCAGGCAGAGAGAGTTAACCCCCTGGGGCGTAGGAGGCCTCAACTTGCACTCACAGACCAGGTGTTCCAGGAGCGCCCTGAGCTCAGGGCTGCCGCTGATGCTGGGGCTGGATGCAGGCCCTTGCAGCATCCCAGCTGCCTGCAGCCCTTGAGATCCTACCTGTCCCTAATTATCTGCAGTTGCTCTGCTTGGTCTCCACCACTAATTCCTTTATTCCAGACCTACTGAATCCCTTCTCTCCTTTCTCCTGCAGGCCATGGCTGCTACAAAGTGCTTTGCTTAGCTTCTGCAAGGCCTTATGCTGTTCTCAGTGAAGGTTCATGAGAAGCTGGATGAGGCCACATGGAAGCGCATGGAGGAGCGTGAGAAGGAGATGAAGCAGGAGATGACTCGTCTGATGGAGGAGATGGAGAGGAGAAGCCGACCTCAGTGGAGCCTGGTGCCCATGATCCAGCAGCAGAGGCCTCAGGAGCAGAGCATCACAACCTGGGGAGCTGTGGTCTTTGCTGCCATTGCTGGAGTGCTAGTCTCCCTGTTTTGCCTCTCCTGGTGGCTCAGGAAAAGATGCCATGAGGCAAGCTCAGCCCAAAGCAGGAAGGATGTCTTTGACATCTGCATGGATGAGAAAAAAAGGAAGGAAGACCTCTAGAAGGTCTGGAAGAGGAGAAGCTAGCAGACATGATTTTTGCCAGGCCCAGAAAGTGGCCTGTGCAGAAAATCATCTTGAGGAGCCAGGAGGTGAAGAAGCTGGTGGATAAGCTGCTGCAGGTCTTGCGAATGCGCCTGCCAAATAGTTCGTTGCCAGTGCTGGAGGAGGCCATTGGTGTGGGCAGTGGCTTTGAAGGATGGAGTCCTGATGAACCTGATCATGTTATCTACCAGGTGCTCCTGCCCCTGAGGCCCCCCATTGGGCATAGGTTCCACCTGGAGCCACTGGAGAGTGGGGGGCAGATTCCAAGCAGGGACTGCCACATCCGTGTGCAGGTGGAATGCACCTGTGGGGGACAGAAGACACTGTGCTGCTTGCTCCCCCGTACCGACAACCAGCTGCCTAAGATCCTAGACATCCTCTGCACCACCTCATACCTTGATCTGGCTAAACTCACCCGCTGGTTCCAGGGTTTGGTGAAGGAAGCCTGGGTGGCATTGCCTGAGTCATGTCACTACCAGGTGAAGGTGCTGCCCGACAGCAAGACCTCCTGCCTGCTGCAGCTGAAAAGTCACTCCAGAGACACCTTCATGCTTGACATCTTGTTTGGGGTGCAGCGAGGTGCCTCAGATATCTTCTTCAGCAGCCCCCCTAGGGCAGACAGCAACACTTCAAGCATAATTTGGGCAGAGAGCTGCCTTGTGGCAGAGAGGAAGTTCTTCAGCCAGATAGCCGAACAGGTCCCTTATGGCAGCTACCACCTCAAGTGCCTACGCCTCTGTATCATCAAAATGAAGGGCACAGTCTTTACCCCTGATATGCTCAAGACAGTCTTCATGCACCTCCTCAACACCACACCCGTGTCACGCTGGCGCAGAGAGGACTGCCTCAGGCGCATGGCAGATGCCATGGGGTACCTGCACTGCGCTCTGGAGGGGAAGCAGCTCGACAGCTTCTTCTTTGGCAATGCAAAGGTGCCCAAGGAGATCATCTTGCCTCCAGACTTCAGAACATCTAAGCCACACAACCTCTTGGCGCATCTGGTGCAGGATCAGGCTGCCTACATGGAGGCATTGAGACAGTTTGAGGAGATTCAGGAAAAGCTTTTCGAGAGACTGTGGCAGGGGATGTTAAAGCAAGAGGCGTGCATGGAGCTGTGCCTCAGGAGGTGCATGTCAGCACCTGGAGACTGACCAGCCTTTCCTTCTCCGTGCCATCCGTGTTTTCTGGGATCTTTCCCCTCTGTACATAGTGGTAAGTACATGTTATTTGAGCAAATGCTTCACCTGTGTCTGTTTCACTTTGTTGGGAAACGTGGACATAGTTTTGCAGACTGCTCTCATCCCACAGTGTCAGGATGAGCACATCGGCAGAAGAGCTGAATGTGGTAGGCTTTGGTTTCTCTAATTCTTTTACTAAGTCATCTGCCATGGGCCAATCACAAGAAATAGTACCCCTTGACAGTTCTGCACATTGCCTGTTCAGGCACAAAGTGTGAAGGGTGTTTCCTTGGTGTATTGGGGGACGCCATAGGTAAAGTGAACCCTTTTGCCCTACTGCATGACCCTTGCGAACCCCAGTCAGGTGGCAAGATGAGTGTGGTTGCAATTCAAGGCACACACTCATCTGTCCATGCCACATTCTGGGGAAGCAGTGGCCTAACAGCAGTTATGTAGTGCAAGAGGTGCTCCTCATGGCTGTGTTTGGGACATCCCCAGTGGAAATGCAGTGACAGCATATGATTCCTGTGGCAAGAGTACCATTATGACATCCAGGGTCTGGCCATGCGATTATCTGTTGAAGATGCAGCTAAAATTTTGACAACATCTCTTGCAGCTGACTCTCAGCCCAGGTACTGTTGGTGGCAGCAAGCCAGAGGGAAAGAGAAAATCAGAAGACTACTTCTGGAGTCAGTTTAAAGAGACAGAAAACGTTTTGGAGTCAGAAAGACAATTTTCCATCAGCAAACAGGTTTCATAGTTTCATGAGTTCAAGCCTGCAGTGGGCAGGAGTGTTCTCTCTGGGAGCAATGTCCTTTCACTTGGTGCCATGGTCTAGTCATGGGGTTTGTGGAGACAGGTTGGACTCGATGATCTTTGAGGTCTCTTCCAACCTTAGCAATACTGTGATACTGTGATACTGTGATCGTTTCAGTTAGGGTTGGAAGGGACCACAAGGATCATCTAGTTCCAACCCCCCTGCCATGCGCAGGGACACTCTACACTAGATCAGGCTGGCCAGAGCCTCATCCAGCCTGGGCTTAAACACCTCAAGGGACGGGGCCTCAACCACCTCCCTCGACAACCCATTCCAGGGCCTCACCATCCTCACGGTGTGAAGAACTTCCTCCTCACATCTAGCCTGAATCTCCCCACCTCCAGCTTCATTCCATTCCCCCTAGTCCTATCACTCCCAGATAGCCTGAAAAGTCCCTCCCCAGCCTTCCTGTAGGCCCCCTTCAGATACTGGAAGGCCACAATGAGGTCACCTCAGAGCCTTCTCTTCTCCAGACTGAACAGCCCCAACTCCCTCAGTCTGTCCTCCTAGGAGAGGTGCTCCAGCCCTCTGATCATCCTCGTGGCCCTTCTCTGGACATGTTCCAGCACCTCCAGATCCCTCTTGGAATAGGGGCTCCAGAACTGGACGCAGGACTCCAGGTGGGGTCTCACCAGAGCTGAGTAGAGGGGGAGAATCACCTCCCTTGACCTGCTGGCCACACTTCTCCTGATGCAGCCCAGGCTCTGATTGGCTTTCCGGGCTGCAAGTGCACATTGAGAGCTCCTGTTGAGCTTCTCCTCCACCAGCACCCCCAAGTCTCTCTCCTCTGGGCTGCTCCCCAGCCAGTCCCTGCCCAGCCTGGATTTGTGCCTGGGATTGCCTCGACCCAGATGCAGGACCCTGCACTTGGTCTTGTTGAAGCTCATGAGGTTGGCTTGTGCCCACCTCTCCAGCCTCTCAAGGTCCCTCTGGATGGCATCCCTTCCCTCCAGCGTGTCTGCTGCACCACACAGCTTGGTGTCATCAGCAAACTTGCTGAGGGTGCACTCAATGCCACTGTCCATGGCACCCACAAAGATGTTGAACAAGCCTGGTCCCAGGACTGATCCCTGAGGGACTCCGCTTGTCACTGGCCTCCACTGGGACGTGGACCCGTTGACAGCCGCTCTTTGGGTGCGGCCATCAAGCCAGTTCTTTATCCATCTAGTGGTCCAGATGTCACTGAGAAACACTGCCCCCTCTTGTACACAGCAATAATAGTGTCCTGCGTCTCATCGTTAAGTGTATTGCTTTGAGAGCTGAGCAGCTTTGGTCTCTTACGGATTGGAGCTCCTTCTGGGTTTCCTTGCCTCCCTCCTGCCACGCTCCTGCTCCTTCTCCACGGAGAAGACAGTTAAAGGGGACAATCTTGCACCTTTTTTTTTTTTTTTTTTCTTACTGCTTCTAGCCTGATAGAAACTTTTAGTCAGTCCACACAAGCTCCCCAATGAAGCCTGGAATGTTTCCATTCGCTTTTCTCACTATGACCCTTTTTGTGGCACGCATCTCCACAAGCGGCTTAAGAGTTGGCAGGGGTCAAGAGAAAAATGCTCTTTTCCGTGGGGGGTCCATGGTTTAACTTGCATCTCTTCTGAATTGACAGAAGCATCTTCAGGGACACCACTAAAGGACCCATCTGGACCCCTCAAGAAAATTAGCTGCTTATCCAGGGCTAGCGCTGACGGAATGCTGGACTGATGCTGCAGAAGAGGCCATTGCAAGGAGGCTGGTGAGAGAGCCTCCAGTCATCACCTGGACACTGACCACCCCAGCCCCTTGCAGGCCTTCCACGCCCTCCTCTGTGCACAGGTGTAAGTTAACGTTGTGTCTGTGCTTTGTTTCAGTGGGAGACGTGGGCATAGGTTGCTGACTGCTCAGCTGCCAGAGAGTCAGGCTGAGCACGCTGGCAGAAGAGCTGCTGTGGTGGGCTCGGGCTTCACCAGTTCCGTATGTAAGGTTCTCCTGCCCGCTGCGTGCTTCTGCCACGGGGCAATCCCAAGGCATTCTGTCCTTCCACAGCCTTACAGTGTTGCCTGTGCAGGCAGAAAGGGTGAAGTGGGTTCCTAGGTCTATCGTGGGGAGTCCTAGGCAAAGCACGGCCTTGGAGCCCTTCAGCAGGACCCTTGGGCAAGGCCAGTCAGGTGGCGAGATCATCCATCAGTGTGGTTGCAGTTCAAGGCTCACACTCACTCTGTCTCTGCCATGTTTTGGAGAAGCAGGGCACTGACACCCGATGCGTGGTGCAAGAGGTGCTCTCCTAGTTGCATTTTGGCACACTTGAATTGGAAATCCAATGAGAATATAAGGCCGAGGACTGACAAGGTCTTTGATTATGCTGCCTCCCGCTGTCAGGCCCCATCCTGCCATCACATGACACACCACCAGTATGCCACTCTTATTTGTGTTATGAAGGCACCAAAGCACAGCCACGACCACATGAGGGGGGCCAGTACCAAGTGAGATGATTGCAGCTCTGTGGATGGCATCTGACGGAGCCACAGCAGGTCTCGGGATCGTGTCACCTGATCTGACTTTTTGTAAGGCTCTTTGAGGTCTTTCTGCCTGGGAAGAGGAGTCCCTGGGCACCACGTCCTCCATGGTGGCTCTGCGCTTTGTAGGGGTGTCTCGGTCCAGGGAGAGAAAGAGACTTAGTTCTTTTGAATATTGCCGTGTTGTGAAATGGGAGGCACAAACGAGGCCGAAATATCAACAGCTAGGCTATTTATTACACAAATAAAGTGGATGGATCAGAAGGGGAGAGAGAGTATAGAGAAGAGAGGAAAAGAGGAAGAGAATTATATTACCACACCCCTCATCCCCCCAAGACAGTTTGAGTCTGTGGAGGAAAGGTGCTGCAGGAGATGTTGGGTTTGTAGAGGAAGGGTGCAGCAGCTTTGGCTGTAGAAGAGAAGCGGTCCTCTGGCCAGCCCCTTCAGCTCCATGAGTTGCAGCAGGCAGAACCAACGGTCAGAGGTGGAGAGAGGGTTTTCAGAGTCCAAGATCCGTTGTGTTGCCCCGTGATGTTTCCAGCGTGTGGTGCCGTCGTCTTTCTTCTACGTTTTTCTTCTGCTAAGCCAGCCTTTTACACATTTTTCTGTTTGTCCTTAGGCAAGTGTCCAGGTGTTGTTCCCCAGGATATCGTTCTGGGAAATCGTCTTTTAGGTAAGTGTCCTGGTATCGTTCCCCAGGAAATCTTTCTGTGTACTCGGGTGAGTTTGGGCAGCCGTCTGGGGGGAGAGGGGGAGGCCTCCGCCTCCTCCTTCTCCATCTACCTACCCACACACTCATTACACATCAGGAAACAGGTGGTGCATCCGTTGTCTCATCACCCTCCCTTCCTGGGGTACCTTGATAGCTGGAAATGATCCTGTCCTGAAGGTGTGAATGCTGGGCCCTTGGGCCATTGTTGTAGGCCAGCTGCAGTCCAGTGAGCAATGTTATCTTTGCACCTTGCAAGAGTCCTCCAGTGGCTCTGCCCAGCAGACATCAGCTATTGTCTGGGCAAGCAGCCAGTGATTTTATCTTTGTTGAGTCGCACCAGGAGAGGCTAGCTTTAGTCTCTCACAAGGGGTCAGGGCTTTGGCTGCCTTGGGTGGCTGTGAGTCCCTGAACAGAGCCAGTGGGCGTGGCCAGTGGGCGTGGCTGCCTGGGGTGGCTGCGAGTCCCTGAACAGAGCCAGTGGGCGTGGCTGCGAGTCACTAAATTGGGCGAGTGCATGTGGCCAGTGGTGGTGGCAACTGCACCTGGCCTGGTTTGTGACATCACAGTGGGTGAGCAGCTATAAAAGGCAGCACTGGGTAGCAGTGCCTTAGTAGAGCTTCGGCTAACAGTACGTGTGGGTGAAGGGAGGGGAGAGTGGACGAGAGCCCAGGCAGAGAGAGTTAACCCCCTGGGGCGTAGGAGGCCTCAACTTGCACTCACAGACCAGGTGTTCCAGGAGCGCCCTGAGCTCAGGGCTGCCGCTGATGCTGGGGCTGGATGCAGGCCCTTGCAGCATCCCAGCTGCCTGCAGCCCTTGAGATCCTACCTGTCCCTAATTATCTGCAGTTGCTCTGCTTGGTCTCCACCACTAATTCCTTTATTCCAGACCTACTGAATCCCTTCTCTCCTTTCTCCTGCAGGCCATGGCTGCTACAAAGTGCTTTGCTTAGCTTCTGCAAGGCCTTATGCTGTTCTCAGTGAAGGTTCATGAGAAGCTGGATGAGGCCACATGGAAGCGCATGGAGGAGCGTGAGAAGGAGATGAAGCAGGAGATGACTCGTCTGATGGAGGAGATGGAGAGGAGAAGCCGACCTCAGTGGAGCCTGGTGCCCATGATCCAGCAGCAGAGGCCTCAGGAGCAGAGCATCACAACCTGGGGAGCTGTGGTCTTTGCTGCCATTGCTGGAGTGCTAGTCTCCCTGTTTTGCCTCTCCTGGTGGCTCAGGAAAAGATGCCATGAGGCAAGCTCAGCCCAAAGCAGGAAGGATGTCTTTGACATCTGCATGGATGAGAAAAAAAAGGAAGGAAGACCTCTAGAAGGTCTGGAAGAGGAGAAGCTAGCAGACATGATTTTTGCCAGGCCCAGAAAGTGGCCTGTGCAGAAAATCATCTTGAGGAGCCAGGAGGTGAAGAAGCTGGTGGATAAGCTGCTGCAGGTCTTGCGAATGCGCCTGCCAAATAGTTCGTTGCCAGTGCTGGAGGAGGCCATTGGTGTGGGCAGTGGCTTTGAAGGATGGAGTCCTGATGAACCTGATCATGTTATCTACCAGGTGCTCCTGCCCCTGAGGCCCCCCATTGGGCATAGGTTCCACCTGGAGCCACTGGAGAGTGGGGGGCAGATTCCAAGCAGGGACTGCCACATCCGTGTGCAGGTGGAATGCACCTGTGGGGGACAGAAGACACTGTGCTGCTTGCTCCCCCGTACCGACAACCAGCTGCCTAAGATCCTAGACATCCTCTGCACCACCTCATACCTTGATCTGGCTAAACTCACCCGCTGGTTCCAGGGTTTGGTGAAGGAAGCCTGGGTGGCATTGCCTGAGTCATGTCACTACCAGGTGAAGGTGCTGCCCGACAGCAAGACCTCCTGCCTGCTGCAGCTGAAAAGTCACTCCAGAGACACCTTCATGCTTGACATCTTGTTTGGGGTGCAGCGAGGTGCCTCAGATATCTTCTTCAGCAGCCCCCCTAGGGCAGACAGCAACACTTCAAGCATAATTTGGGCAGAGAGCTGCCTTGTGGCAGAGAGGAAGTTCTTCAGCCAGATAGCCGAACAGGTCCCTTATGGCAGCTACCACCTCAAGTGCCTACGCCTCTGTATCATCAAAATGAAGGGCACAGTCTTTACCCCTGATATGCTCAAGACAGTCTTCATGCACCTCCTCAACACCACACCCGTGTCACGCTGGCGCAGAGAGGACTGCCTCAGGCGCATGGCAGATGCCATGGGGTACCTGCACTGCGCTCTGGAGGGGAAGCAGCTCGACAGCTTCTTCTTTGGCAATGCAAAGGTGCCCAAGGAGATCATCTTGCCTCCAGACTTCAGAACATCTAAGCCACACAACCTCTTGGCGCATCTGGTGCAGGATCAGGCTGCCTACATGGAGGCATTGAGACAGTTTGAGGAGATTCAGGAAAAGCTTTTCGAGAGACTGTGGCAGGGGATGTTAAAGCAAGAGGCGTGCATGGAGCTGTGCCTCAGGAGGTGCATGTCAGCACCTGGAGACTGACCAGCCTTTCCTTCTCCGTGCCATCCGTGTTTTCTGGGATCTTTCCCCTCTGTACATAGTGGTAAGTACATGTTATTTGAGCAAATGCTTCACCTGTGTCTGTTTCACTTTGTTGGGAAACGTGGACATAGTTTTGCAGACTGCTCTCATCCCACAGTGTCAGGATGAGCACATCGGCAGAAGAGCTGAATGTGGTAGGCTTTGGTTTCTCTAATTCTTTTACTAAGTCATCTGCCATGGGCCAATCACAAGAAATAGTACCCCTTGACAGTTCTGCACATTGCCTGTTCAGGCACAAAGTGTGAAGGGTGTTTCCTTGGTGTATTGGGGGACGCCATAGGTAAAGTGAACCCTTTTGCCCTACTGCATGACCCTTGCGAACCCCAGTCAGGTGGCAAGATGAGTGTGGTTGCAATTCAAGGCACACACTCATCTGTCCATGCCACATTCTGGGGAAGCAGTGGCCTAACAGCAGTTATGTAGTGCAAGAGGTGCTCCTCATGGCTGTGTTTGGGACATCCCCAGTGGAAATGCAGTGACAGCATATGATTCCTGTGGCAAGAGTACCATTATGACATCCAGGGTCTGGCCATGCGATTATCTGTTGAAGATGCAGCTAAAATTTGACAACATCTCTTGCAGCTGACTCTCAGCCCAGGTACTGTTGGTGGCAGCAAGCCAGAGGGAAAGAGAAAATCAGAAGACTACTTCTGGAGTCAGTTTAAAGAGACAGAAAACGTTTTGGAGTCAGAAAGACAATTTTCCATCAGCAAACAGGTTTCATAGTTTCATGAGTTCAAGCCTGCAGTGGGCAGGAGTGTTCTCTCTGGGAGCAATGTCCTTTCACTTGGTGCCATGGTCTAGTCATGGGGTTTGTGGAGACAGGTTGGACTCGATGATCTTTGAGGTCTCTTCCAACCTTAGCAATACTGTGATACTGTGATACTGTGATCGTTTCAGTTAGGGTTGGAAGGGACCACAAGGATCATCTAGTTCCAACCCCCCTGCCATGCGCAGGGACACTCTACACTAGATCAGGCTGGCCAGAGCCTCATCCAGCCTGGGCTTAAACACCTCAAGGGACGGGGCCTCAACCACCTCCCTCGACAACCCATTCCAGGGCCTCACCATCCTCACGGTGTGAAGAACTTCCTCCTCACATCTAGCCTGAATCTCCCCACCTCCAGCTTCATTCCATTCCCCCTAGTCCTATCACTCCCAGATAGCCTGAAAAGTCCCTCCCCAGCCTTCCTGTAGGCCCCCTTCAGATACTGGAAGGCCACAATGAGGTCACCTCAGAGCCTTCTCTTCTCCAGACTGAACAGCCCCAACTCCCTCAGTCTGTCCTCCTAGGAGAGGTGCTCCAGCCCTCTGATCATCCTCGTGGCCCTTCTCTGGACATGTTCCAGCACCTCCAGATCCCTCTTGGAATAGGGGCTCCAGAACTGGACGCAGGACTCCAGGTGGGGTCTCACCAGAGCTGAGTAGAGGGGGAGAATCACCTCCCTTGACCTGCTGGCCACACTTCTCCTGATGCAGCCCAGGCTCTGATTGGCTTTCCGGGCTGCAAGTGCACATTGAGAGCTCCTGTTGAGCTTCTCCTCCACCAGCACCCCCAAGTCTCTCTCCTCTGGGCTGCTCCCCAGCCAGTCCCTGCCCAGCCTGGATTTGTGCCTGGGATTGCCTCGACCCAGATGCAGGACCCTGCACTTGGTCTTGTTGAAGCTCATGAGGTTGGCTTGTGCCCACCTCTCCAGCCTCTCAAGGTCCCTCTGGATGGCATCCCTTCCCTCCAGCGTGTCTGCTGCACCACACAGCTTGGTGTCATCAGCAAACTTGCTGAGGGTGCACTCAATGCCACTGTCCATGGCACCCACAAAGATGTTGAACAAGCCTGGTCCCAGGACTGATCCCTGAGGGACTCCGCTTGTCACTGGCCTCCACTGGGACGTGGACCCGTTGACAGCCGCTCTTTGGGTGCGGCCATCAAGCCAGTTCTTTATCCATCTAGTGGTCCAGATGTCACTGAGAAACACTGCCCCCTCTTGTACACAGCAATAATAGTGTCCTGCGTCTCATCGTTAAGTGTATTGCTTTGAGAGCTGAGCAGCTTTGGTCTCTTACGGATTGGAGCTCCTTCTGGGTTTCCTTGCCTCCCTCCTGCCACGCTCCTGCTCCTTCTCCACGGAGAAGACAGTTAAAGGGGACAATCTTGCACCTTTTTTTTTTTTTTTGTTTCTTACTGCTTCTAGCCTGATAGAAACTTTTAGTCAGTCCACACAAGCTCCCCAATGAAGCCTGGAATGTTTCCATTCGCTTTTCTCACTATGACCCTTTTTGTGGCACGCATCTCCACAAGCGGCTTAAGAGTTGGCAGGGGTCAAGAGAAAAATGCTCTTTTCCGTGGGGGGTCCATGGTTTAACTTGCATCTCTTCTGAATTGACAGAAGCATCTTCAGGGACACCACTAAAGGACCCATCTGGACCCCTCAAGAAAATTAGCTGCTTATCCAGGGCTAGCGCTGACGAAATGCTGGACTGATGCTGCAGAAGAGGCCATTGCAAGGAGGCTGGTGAGAGAGCCTCCAGTCATCACCTGGACACTGACCACCCCAGCCCCTTGCAGGCCTTCCACGCCCTCCTCTGTGCACAGGTGTAAGTTAACGTTGTGTCTGTGCTTTGTTTCAGTGGGAGACGTGGGCATAGGTTGCTGACTGCTCAGCTGCCAGAGAGTCAGGCTGAGCACGCTGGCAGAAGAGCTGCTGTGGTGGGCTCGGGCTTCACCAGTTCCGTATGTAAGGCTCTCCTGCCCGCTGCGTGCTTCTGCCACGGGGCAATCCCAAGGCATTCTGTCCTTCCACAGCCTTACAGTGTTGCCTGTGCAGGCAGAAAGGGTGAAGTGGGTTCCTAGGTCTATCGTGGGGAGTCCTAGGCAAAGCACGGCCTTGGAGCCCTTCAGCAGGACCCTTGGGCAAGGCCAGTCAGGTGGCGAGATCATCCATCAGTGTGGTTGCAGTTCAAGGCTCACACTCACTCTGTCTCTGCCATGTTTTGGAGAAGCAGGGCACTGACACCCGATGCGTGGTGCAAGAGGTGCTCTCCTAGTTGCATTTTGGCACACTTGAATTGGAAATCCAATGAGAATATAAGGCCGAGGACTGACAAGGTCTTTGATTATGCTGCCTCCCGCTGTCAGGCCCCATCCTGCCATCACATGACACACCACCAGTATGCCACTCTTATTTGTGTTATGAAGGCACCAAAGCACAGCCACGACCACATGAGGGGGGCCAGTACCAAGTGAGATGATTGCAGCTCTGTGGATGGCATCTGACGGAGCCACAGCAGGTCTCAGGATCGTGTCACCTGATCTGACTTTTTGTAAGGCTCTTTGAGGTCTTTCTGCCTGGGAAGAGGAGTCCCTGGGCACCACGTCCTCCATGGTGGCTCTGCGCTTTGTAGGGGTGTCTCGGTCCAGGGAGAGAAAGAGACTTAGTTCTTTTGAATATTGCCGGGTTGTGAAATGGGAGGCACAAACGAGGCCGAAATATCAACAGCTAGGCTATTTATTACACAAATAAAGTGGATGGATCAGAAGGGAGAGAGAGAGTATAGAGAAGAGAGGAAAAGAGGAAAAGAATTATATTACCACACCCCTCATCGCCCCAAGACAGTTTGAGTCTGTGGAGGAAAGGTGCTGCAGGAGATGTTGGGTTTGTAGAGGAAGGGTGCAGCAGCTTTGGCTGTAGAAGAGAAGCGGTCCTCTGGCCAGCCCCTTCAGCTCCATGAGTTGCAGCAGGCAGAACCAACGGTCAGAGGTGGAGAGAGGGTTTTCAGAGTCCAAGATCCGTTGTGTTGCCCCGTGATGTTTCCAGCGTGTGGTGCCGTCGTCTTTCTTCTACGTTTTTCTTCTGCTAAGCCAGCCTTTTACACATTTTTCTGTTTGTCCTTAGGCAAGTGTCCAGGTGTTGTTCCCCAGGATATCGTTCTGGGAAATCGTCTTTTAGGTAAGTGTCCTGGTATCGTTCCCCAGGAAATCTTTCTGTGTACTCGGGTGAGTTTGGGCAGCCGTCTGGGGGGAGAGGGGGAGGCCTCCGCCTCCTCCTTCTCCATCTACCTACCCACACACTCATTACACATCAGGAAACAGGTGGTGCATCCGTTGTCTCATCACCCTCCCTTCCTGGGGTACCTTGATAGCTGGAAATGATCCTGTCCTGAAGGTGTGAATGCTGGGCCCTTGGGCCATTGTTGTAGGCCAGCTGCAGTCCAGTGAGCAATGTTATCTTTGCACCTTGCAAGAGTCCTCCCAGTGGCTCTGCCCAGCAGACATCAGCTATTGTCTGGGCAAGCAGCCAGTGATTTTATCTTTGTTGAGTCGCACCAGGAGAGGCTAGCTTTAGTCTCTCACAAGGGGTCAGGGCTTTGGCTGCCTTGGGTGGCTGTGAGTCCCTGAACAGAGCCAGTGGGCGTGGCCAGTGGGCGTGGCTGCCTGGGGTGGCTGCGAGTCCCTGAACAGAGCCAGTGGGCGTGGCTGCGAGTCACTAAATTGGGCGAGTGCATGTGGCCAGTGGTGGTGGCAACTGCACCTGGCCTGGTTTCTGACATCACAGTGGGTGAGCAGCTATAAAGGCGGCACTGGGTAGCAGTACCTCAGCAGAGCTTCGGCTAACAGTACGTGTGGGTGAAGGGAGGGGAGAGTGGACGAGAGCCCAGGCAGAGAGAGTTAACTCCCTGGGGCGTAGGAGGCCTCAACTTGCACTCACAGACCAGGTGTTCCAGGAGTGCCCTGAGCTCAGGGCTGCCGCTGATGCTGGGGCTGGATGCAGGCCCTTGCAGCATCCCAGCTGCCTGCAGCCCTTGAGGTCCTACCTGTCCCTAATTATCTGCAGTTTCTCTGCTTTTTCTCCACCACTAATTCCTTTATTCCAGACCTACTGAATCCCTTCTCTCCTTTCTCCTGCAGGCCATGGCTGCTACAAAGTGCTTTGCTTTGCTTCTGCAAGGCTTTATGCTGTTCTCAGTGAAGGTTCATGAGAAGCTGGATGAGGCCACATGGAAGCGCATGGAGGAGCGTGAGAAGGAGATGAAGCAGGAGATGACTCGTCTGATGGAGGAGATGGAGAGGAGAAGCTGACCTCAGTGGAGCCTGGTGCCCATGATCCAGCAGCAGAGGCCTCAGGAGCAGAGCATCACAACCTGGGGAGCTGTGGTCTTTGCTGCCATTGCTGGAGTGCTAGTCCTCCTGTTTGGCCTCTCCTGGTGGCTCAGGAAAAGATGCCATGAGGCAAGCTCAGCCCAAAGCAGGAAGGATGTCTTGGACGTCAGCATGGCAGGCTCAGCCCAAAGCAGGAAGGATGGCTTGGACGTCGGCATGGATGAGAAAAAAAAGGAAGGAAGACCTCTAGAAGGTCTGGAAGAGGAGAAGCTAGCAGATGTGATTTTTGCCAGGCCCAGCAAGTGGCCCGTGCAGAAAATCATCTCCAGGAGCCGGGAGGTGAAGAAGCTGGTGAATATTGCTGCTGCAGGTCTTGCAAATGCGCCTGTCACATAGTTTCTTGCCAGTGCTGCAGGAGGCCATTGGTGTGGGCAGTGGCTTTGAAGGATGGAGTCATGATGAACCTGATCATGTTTGGTCCCCGGTCAGTGATTAGTGATCAGGAGAATGGGCCAAAGGAAAAGCAAGTCATCAGTACTCCCTCCCATTCCCATCCCAGAGAGCGCGTTAGGGATCATATTACAGTATTGGGATGATGATGAGTTGAGAAAAGGAAAATCAAAGAAAAAATACTTTATCATTTGATGATTGGATTTGCCAAGCTTTGAACCATCATGTGAATTCTAAAATGTGTTCTAGTAGGGAAGAAGCTGAATATGCTGCTGTTTGGATTAGGGCTTCACGCCCTACCCCTGTCCCCATATTTACATTAGCAACTGAGGATAAGGGCAAAGACAAGGAAAAGGCAGACAGGCTGGCATGAGAATATGGGAGAGGCAGAATCGGGGGGGCCACCAGGAAATCACAAATGGCCTAATGAAGATCCTCAGTGGGACCATCAACGGCTTCAAGGGAGACAGAACATGGGAGACCTGGGAACAAAAATAATACAAGGAATTAAAGAAGCTGTGCCCAGGAATTTTCATAAAGCCTCTAGCCAGCATTAGAGGGAAGCCTCCTATGGAGTGGATGGTAAGATTAAAGAGAAGCTTACAGATATATTCTGGAACAGATCCCAATTCTGCAGCTGGGGTGATATTTCTTAGGACGCAGTTTGTGGCAAAATCATGGGCAGATATTAGAAAGAAATTGGAAAAGATCAAGGATTGGCCAGACAGAGATTTAGAGGAATTACTATGTGAAGCTCAGAAGGTGTTGATAAGAGGGATGAAGAGAAGCAGAAGGAAAAAGATAGAATGTTGGTAACTGCTGTAAGGGAAAGTCAGAAATCAGGCAGCTGCTCGGATTTCTGGGGTACTGTCGATTATGGATAGAGGGGTAAGAAAAGGTAAAATTCTTATATGAGGAATTAGCCTTCAATATAATAATATAAAATGGAGTCCAGATGAGTGATTGGATAAATAAAAAGAATGTTGATTGATGCCCTGTTTTAAATTTGCCCAGCATGGACAAACCATTTGATCTTTTTGTAAGTACATCTAACCAAACAGCATATGGGGTGTTGACCCAGGACTGGACTGGAAGTAAAAATCCTGTGGGTATTGTTCCAAGTTATTAGATCCTGCAACTAGGTGATGACCAATTTGCTTATAAGCTCTAGTAGCAGCGGCCTTATTAGAAGAGGAGGCCCAGAAAGCAACTTTTTATTTTGTTCTTGTCTCAGGTCCCACCTTGGGGATTCCCGATATATAAAATTAAAGCTGGGGGTAGTGTGTTAAAAACTTGGAAAGGATCCTCTGGGAAGGATCTTTTCTTGGTTTTGTTAACAACAGATACAGCTGTCCATACTGCAGAACAGTGGTGGACACATGTTTCATGAGTAAAAGGGACCACTTCAGGAGTGTGCCTCTGAGCCTGACTGACTGCACAGAAAAAGCAGAACTTGCTTCAGCGTGAATTATCTAACACCTGTAACACCTCAGTCTGAAGGCTCTGGAGCTCATGTGATATCGAATTTCATTGCAAGAAAACATCAAGGGAAGCCCCCATTTCATTCTGTGTATAAAACATCCTGGGACTTGATGTCATTGGGGATGGGTAAAGTGTAAATGTTGTAAATGGTATTTGTTATAATCGAGGAGTATTTTATCCTGACTGAACTGGAAGGAGTCCAATCAAAATCTAAGACCGTGTCCCCAGGTGTGGATAAATTCTCTCCAACATTAGTAATGGTAAACAGGTTGAATTAGTTAATTAGGTCTACTAAACTTAGAAAAGTGATGGTAAATTTTTCCGCTGCACTATGATTTTCTGCTATATATTTTTGCTAGATTATAATGAATGTAAGCACAGGTGTGACAAAAGCTTGACAACTATTCACTCAAAATGAGTTAGCTTTAGATTTCTTACACGCTGAGAGTGTGGTGGTTATAGATGTATGTAATTAGGTTTCCTGTGGGTTCAAAAACTTCAACTTCTTGATTATCAAATGTAAATTGGCTTGTTGGAACATTGATCTATACCAATTTCTGTAATTGTTGTTTGGTATTAATAAGTTGCAAATAGATCTGCAAATAGATAGGTTATAATTTGAAGTGATTAGGACAGAGGAAAGCACCAAAAACTCTGTTCAGCTAGTGGGACCACAAAGACTACAATACAGATGGCTGATTCTGATTGAGGCACTCATTTTACATCAAAGGTGGTCCAACAACTAATGGGCAGTTTGGGCATACATTGGGAACTTCATACCCCCTGGCACCCACAGAGCTCGGGGAGAGTAGAAACAATGAACCAAACACTGAAACAAACCCTCACCAAATTAATGATTGAGACCCAGATGACATGGGTTAAGTGCCTACCCTTGGCCCTGCTCCGGATCAGGACACAGCCGAGATCTGATGTTGGTGTATCACCTTATGAAATGATGTTTGGGTTACCTTATTTACAAGGTGGGAGGGAAATGGCTATTTATAAATTGGGGGACAAAACCATTAGAAATTATGTGATGGCAATTGGGAGAACATTGCAACATTTACAGGCTCAAGGGATGTTATCTCAGTCAGTTCCTTAGATTTCTAAATCCACGAATTTAAACCAGGAGATTGGTTATGATAAGAATAAACACTTACACCTCAGTGGGAAGGACCCTTCCAGGTCTTGCGTACTAGAGAGACTGCAGTATGGACAGCCCAGAGAGGATGGACACATGCAACGAGAGTTAAAGGACCTGTGGATCCACCCACCGAATGGACTGTGGTACCCCAAATGGAGGACCTAAGGATGGTCATCAGGCGAGTTCCAGTATCAGAGCAGGAGTAGTAATGGTCCGTGTTGGAAAACATAAAACCTCCCTGGACAAGGGGATATAATCCAAGCAGAGTATCGGTGGGATTGAAGGAGGCAAGACCGGGTAGACCTCTGTAATTGCCACGAAGAAGATCTAGAACCATGGCTGTGGGCAGCAACCCCATAGGCCATGTGAGTGGAATTGCAAGTCAAACCAAATTCCTAATTCCCAGGATTAACCACTAAGAAATATTCTCAGGCAAGGAACATCAGTTGTTAAAATTGGGGTATTTGTTATTTGTTGTAGAATTGTTGCCAAGTTAGGTTATTATGGCTCAAGCCAAATGTAGTAGAAAGAAGGGGAGGGATTGTGAGAAATTGGTTTTAATATTTGTCTTTCACAAGAGGAATTACTGGAGACCATGGTGTTCGATCATTGGGCTGATTGGTTGGTATTGTGTGTGGGGTATTGGGAGAGAAAGGTGAGGCGCCAACATGTCTAAAGACTGGCCAGGTCAAAAGTGCAGGTTTTCTCTCAGTCCTGATGGAGAGGGGTGGGAGCGTGCTGGGGAATATGTATGTTTGAATATGAATATGTATGTTGGCCATCTATATAAGTTCAACTCGTGTTGTTATGGCGTGCCTCTAGCAAATTCGCTATGCGCCCAGCGCTGTGTTGCCTTTATTTTGTAATAAACTGGTTATAAATTTCAGCAGTGAGCTCATTTCTCACACAAACAAAAGCCTCTTTCCAAACCATGTACAATTTTTTTGCTGATCTCCTGAATCATGCTTCACCCCCCACTCACCACTGAGAAGTGAAGCCCTTAGTTGCCCTAAGGGGCATACCCCTCCCCTCACCAAATGATCCCACCAAGAGGGGAGCTGTGGCCTCAGACCTCTTTTTAGGCTCAGGCCAGCATTTCACAGTGATTTCTAATAGCCTCGTGGATACCCCATCAACCACTTCTTTTGGACTGTTACAAACACTCTCCATGCCAGTCAAGAGTTTTAAGTGTAAGAAATTTTATTGCGGGTAAAATAAGCCAAAGCAGCGCGCTGGGCGGCTGGGAGCCTCCTGCTCCACAACAGCACGCACCGAATGAGGATCCACGCTCTTCTTTTAAGGTGGAGGTATGTCACAACCGTAACAGCCAATTCCTCATGCATAGAATGCACCCTTCTGGCTGTGCAAGTGTGAGTGCCTGATAGGGATCAACATCCTGGTCTGGAGTCTCTTGTGAGGATGTTGATAGTCTTCCTTATCTTTAACCTGGTTTCTGGCAGGCTCAGTGGGTGTCGAACCAGCTGCCCAACTTCTGTAGATTTCTGCCTAACAAGCTTAAAACTAAGTACATACTGCTCAAAACAGGATGTTACATGGTCTTATAATTGAGTGGCATTGTCTGACTTGATCACAACTCCATCATTGATCGTTTACATGGTTAACAAATAATGCATCCCTTTATTTATTACATGGAATACCTTTCTTCTGACCCACCCCCCACCAATATTGCCGAGTATTCAAGTGTTCCCTGCCCTTAGCCAGGTGTCTACTAGGAATACAGCACAACTGGCCCTGGGGGCTTGGTGGGTGAATCATTTTCACATACCTCAAGCCTCTAGTTTGAGGTTTTCTAATTTCCTCAGGTATACTATACTGCCTGGCATAGTCTAGTAACTCCCTTCCCACTTCTTCCCATGTCCATGGCTTCAAGTCAGGCTGGCTCCCTCCGGTGTTAAGATTTCCTTAGAGCAGCTTGCATCCTGGAAGAAAGTGGGGTATCAGCTATTTCTTTCGGGAGCTGGATACCTCTTAATTTAAGCGAGTCAGGGAGACCCCTGACCAAAGGAGTCATTCTGTTTGCATCCACCGGGGGGGGGGGGGGGGGGGGGGGATTCAAAATGATGTTTTAGTTCGCTTTCATGTATCATTTGCAGGCATGCAGCCTTTTGCACATTCTCCATTACCTGATTCATCCCTCCCTGCAGAACTACAGGTTCCCCTCTCTCCTTTGGATCAAACCCCCCTGCCCAATAGGCAGCTCGCTGGGTAAGGCTCCAGGGTCCACTTCTGTTTTTCGTGGTTAGAAAAACATTATCACCCCAATAGCCCATGACTTCAGCTTCTGTTAACATAATCTGATCACCTCCAGTATTTGAAACTCGCCATACATATTCCACCTCAGATTCCCTAGCAGAGCGTGCGAATTCTTTACGAATTTTGGCCAGCACAGTGTAGGAGGAAGGTGCATCTTTAGTTGTGATAGTGGGGGTAGTTTCCCCATCCTCATAGAAAACTTCAGCTTTAATGAGAGGTCTGACATGCACAGCAGCTTCCTTAGCTGTTGTCAGTTCTGCCCGAGGGTACATAGCGGCAGACTCCAGGTAATTCACACCCTGTTTTGAGTCCAAATAGGAATTTTGCCGCCTCTCCTTTTCCAATTGAATTTTAAGATCTGCCACTACGTCTTTCAAGGTGGCAATGTGATTTGTAGTGACAAACTAAGTCCTGCAAAGAGGAAATAGTTTTGTTCTCCTGCTCGTGCCATACCTCTTTCTCCTTCACTGAAGCAGCTAAACAGGCACCTAAAACCGCACAAACAAAAGCTTTGCCTTTTCCAGCTTTGGCTCTTGCATCTTTCTGCAGGGCCACAATTCTGTCAGCCACACTCTGGAAATTATTCCAGTTTTCACGGGCCCAGTCAAGTACCTGTACAGATGGGCAGGCACTGTGAGCCTCTAAAAGGTGAAAAGGCCCTCACTCCGGGCCATCTCTTTTGTTTCACAAAGCTTTCTTAATAGGGCACTAAGTTTCACAGGGAAGTCAGACCAAACATACACCTTTAAAAGGCTTACTCCAAATATTCTTCAGAAAAATGCACAATAGATTTTTCAGGAGAGGTCACACAAGAAAAAAAAACCAACCTGGGCTTCTCAAGAGAAAGTCACATATTTCCCTGAGAGAACCCACACTTGCAAAAGCTTCTCAGCTTTTGTTCCTCAAATTTTCTGTTAAAACAGGCCAAGAACCTTATGTTTCTTAGGGAAGAGTCACTCTGTTTCCCTGAGAGAACACACACCTGCAGAAGTCTCTCAATTTTTGCTTCAATACTGGGCTTCTCGGGGAAGCCACGCTGTCCCCGAGAGAATACACACTTTACAAATATCACAAAAACTGGGTTTCCCAAAACAGGGTACTGAGAATTCTCAGGGAGGTCACACTATAAAATCAACATTTCTACTCCAGTTAATCTTCCCCGGGAAAGCACACATATTTAAAGTTTCTGAGAACTCCCACACAGTCTCTCTGAAAACTTTTGCTTCGTCCTTCTCCGGCCACTTCCCTCTCGGGATAGTGAAAACGCCAATCTGGACTCCGCATTCACTTTGTACTCAGAGTACGTCTCAGACACACACACACATTTCGGAGTTCTGAGAAATGCATAGTCTTGCTGTGATACTTTCACTGCACGGGAATGACACACCAGGACACCCTGTGGAAAGCAAGGGGAACTGGCACAAGAGGACGACAGGGCCAGCCCAGCTGAAGTGCTTCTATGCAAATGCACGCAGCCTGGGCAACAAACAGGATGAATTAATGGCCACCTGGTGCTGCCGGGAGGCCATGACATAGTGGGCATTACTGAAACTTGGAGGGATGATTCCCATGACTGGAATGTAGGGATAGACAGGTATAAGCTTTTTAGGAAGGATAGGCAGGGAAGGAGAGGAGGAGGTGTTGCCCTCTATGTCAAGAACCAGCTGGAATCAGCAGAACTCCACCTGGGGAGGGATGATGAGATGGTTGAGAGTATATGGGATAGAATTAAAGGCAAGACGGGGAAGGAGATATTACTGTGGGGGTCTCCTACAGGCCACCTGACCAGCAGAACCAAGCAGATGAGGCCCTCCACAGGCAAATAGAAGCGGCTTCCAGGTCATAAGCCCTGGTCCTCATGGGTGATTTCAACCACCCTGACATCTGCTGGAGGGACAACATAGCAAGGCACCAGCAATCCAGGATGTTCCTGGACTGCATAGAAGACAACTTCCTCCTCCAAATGGTAGAGGAACCAACAAGAAAAGGTGCTCTGCTGGACCTTGTTCTCACCAACAGGGAAGGGCTGGTAACCAATGTGAGGCTCAGAGACAGCCTTGGCTGCAGTGACCATGAAGCAGTTGAATTTAATATCCTCAGGGCAACCAGGAGGACCTATTCTAAGCTTATGACCCTAGACTTTAGGTGTGCAGACTTCGATCGCTTCAGGAATCTGCTAGCCACAGTGTCATGGGACAAAGCCCTGGAGGGAAGAGGGACCCAGGACAGCTGGTCAGTATTCAAAGACCACCTCCTCTGGGTCCAGGAGCTATGTATACCAACAAAGAGAAAAGCAGGGAAGAACGCTAGGAGGCCCTGCCTGGATGAACAAGGAGCTCCTGGACACACTATTACTTCAAAAGAAACTCTACAGGAAGTGGAGGGAAGGACAGATAGAACAGGGGGTATATAAGGAAGCTGCCCGAGCATCAAGAGGCCTGGTTAGGAAAGCCAAGGCAGAGTTCGAATTGAATCTAGCCAAGGAGGTTAAAGGGAGCACTAAGAACTTCTACAGGTATATTAATGGCATGAAGAAGAGTAGGGAAGGTGTGGGCCCCCTCAGAAAGGAAACTGGTGAATTGGTCACAAGTGATGTGGAAAAGGCTGAGGTACTCAATAAAATTCTTCACCTCAGTCTTCACTGCAAGGGCCTCCAGCCACACTCCTGGAGTCATGGCAGACGATGCCAGGGACGGGGAGGAAGAACTGCCCATCATAAGTGAAGCTCAGGTTCGTGATCACCTGAAGAACCTGAAAGTGTTCAAGTCCATGGACCCGACGGGAACACCCACGGGTGCTGAGAGAACTGGCAGATGAGGTTGCTAAGCCCCTCTCTATTATATTCCAAAAGTCATGGCAGACTGGGGCAGTCCCCACAGATTGGAAAAGGGGAAACATTACTCCCATTTTCAAAAAGGGTAAGAAGGAGGAACCAGGGAAGTACAGGCCAGTCAGTCTCACCTCTGTGCCTGGAAAGATCATGGAGCAGATCCTCCTGGAGGCACTACTGACTCAAAAGAGTAGTGAAGAGGTGACTGGGAGCAGTCAGCATGGCTTTGCCAAGGGCAAATCCTGCCTGACAAACCTGGTGGCCTTCTATGAACAAGTGACAACATTAATAGATGAGGGGCAAGCAACGGATGTCATTTACCTGGACCTGAGCAAAGCCTTCGACACTGTCCCACACCACATCCTGGTCTCCAAACTGGTGACACATGGGTTGGATGGATGGACCACTGGATGGATAAAGAACTGGCTTGATGGCCGCACCCAAAGAGCGGCTGTCAATGGGTCCATGTCCCAGTGGAGGCCAGTGACAAGCTGAGTCCCTCAGGGATCAGTCCTGGGACCAGGCTTGTTCAACATCTTTGTGGGTGCCATGGACAGTGGCATTGAGTGCACCCTCAGCAAGTTTGCTGATGACACCAAGCTGTGTGGTGCAGCAGACACGTGGAGGGAAGGGATGCCATCCAGAGGGACCTTGAGAGGCTGGAGAGGTGGGCACAAGCCAACCTCATGAGCTTCAGCAAGACCAAGTGCAGGGTCCTGCATCTGGGTCGAGGCAATCCCAGGCACAAATCCAGGCTGGGCAGGGACTGCCTGGAGAGCAGCCCTGAGAAGAGAGTCTTGGGGATGCTGGTGGAGGAGAAGCTCAACAGGAGCTCTCAATGTGCACTTGCAGCCCGGAAAGCAGATCCTGGGCTGCATCAGGAGAAGTGTGGCCCAGCAGGTCAAGGGAGGGGATTCTCCCCCTCTACTCAGCTCTGGTGAGACCCCACCTGGAGTCCTGCGTCCAGTTCTGGAGCCCCTATTCCAAGAGGGATCTGGAGGTGCTGGAACATGTCCAGAGAAGGGCCACGAGGATGATCAGAGGGCTGGAGCACCTCTCCTAGGAGGACAGACTGAGGGAGTTGGGGCTGTTCAGTCTGGAGAAGAGAAGGCTCTGAGGTGACCTCATTGTGGCCTTCCAGTATCGGAAGGGGGCCTACAGGAAGGCTGGGGAGGGACTTTTCAGGCTATCTGGGAGTGATAGGACTAGGGGGGAATGGAATGAAGCTGGAGGTGGGGAGATTCAGGCTAGATGTGAGGAGGAAGTTCTTCACACCGTGAGGATGGTGAGGCCCTGGAATGGGTTGTCGAGGGAGGTGGTTGAGGTCCCGTCCCTTGAGGTGTTTAAGCCCAGGCTGGATGAGGCTCTGGCCAGCCTGATCTAGTGTAGAGTGTCCCTGCCCATGGCAGGGGGGTTGGAACTAGATGATCCTTGTGGTCCCTTCCAACCCTAACTGAAACTATGAAACTACGAAACTAAACTATGAATGCTTCCAACTACACCAATATTAATGTCTCGGTCCGGAGATGGAAAGAGACTTAGATCTTTTGAATATTGCTGTGTTGTGAAATGGGAGGCACAAACGAGGCCGAAATATCAACAGCTAGGCTATTTATTACACAAATAAAGTGGATGGATCAGAAGGGGAGAGAGAGAGTATAGAGAAGAGAGGAAAAGAGGAAAAGAATTATATTACCACACCCCTCATCCCCCAAGACAGTTTGAGTCTGTGGAGGAAAGGTGCTGCAGGAGATGTTGGGTTTGTAGAGGAAGGGTGCAGCAGCTTTGGCTGTAGAAGAGAAGCGGTCCTCTGGCCAGCCTCTTCAGCTCCATGAGTTGCAGCAGGCAGAACCAACGGTCAGAGGTGGAGAGAGGGTTTTCAGAGTCCAAGATCCGTTGTGTTGCCCCGTGTGTCCTATGTCTCATCGTTAAGTGTATTGCTTTGAGAGCTGAGCAGCTTTGGTCTCTTACAGATTGGAGCTCCTTCTGGGTTTCCTTGCCTCCCTCCTGCCACGCTCCTGCTCCTTCTCCACGGAGAAGACAGTTAAAGGGGACAATCTTACACCTATTTTTTTTCTTACTGCTTCTAGCCTGATAGAAACTTTTAGTCAGTCCACACAAGCCCTCCAATGAAGCCTGGAATGTTTCCATTCGCTTTTCTCACTATGACCCTTTTTGTGGCACGCATCTCCACAAGCGGGCTTAAGAGTTGGCAGGGGTCAAGAGAAAAATGCTCTTTTCCGTGGGGGTCCATGGTTTAACTTGCATCTCTTCTGAATTGACAGAAGCATCTTCAGGGACACCACTAAAGGACCCATCTGGACCCCTCAAGAAAATTAGCTGCTTATCCAGGGCTAGCACTGACGGAATTCTGGACTGATGCTGCAGAAGAAGCCATTGCAAGGAGGCTGGTGAGAGAGCCTCCAGTCATCACCTGGACACTGACCACCCCAGCCTCTTGCAGGCCTTCCACGCCCTCCTCTGTGCACAGGTGTAAGTTAACGTTGTGTCTGTGCTTTGTTTCAGTGGGAGACGTGGGCATAGGTTGCTGACTGCTTAGCTGCCAGAGAGTCAGGCTGAGCACGCTGGCAGAAGAGCTGCTGTGGTGGGCTCGGGCTTCACCAGTTCCGTATGTAAGGTTCTCCTGCCCGCTGCGTGCTTCTGCCGCGGGGCAATCCCAAGGCATTCTGTCCTTCCACAGCCTTACAGCGTTGCCTGTGCAGGCAGAAAGTGTGAAGTGGGTTCCTAGGTCTATCATGGGGAGTCCTAGGCAAAGCAAGGCCTTGGAGCCCTACAGCAGGACCCTTGCCGCATCCAAGGTGCCTGCAGCTCTTGAGGTCCTACCTGTCCCTAATTATCTGTGATTTCTGTGCTTGGTCTCCACCACTAACTCCATTATTCCAGACCCACTGAATCCCTTCTCTCCTTTCTCCTGCAGGCCATGGCTGCTATAAAGTTCTTTGCTTTGCTTCTGCAAGGCCTAATTTTGTCATCAGTGAGGGTTCATGAGAAGCTGGATGAGGCCACATGGAAGCACATGGAGGAGCGGGAGAAGGCTGTGAACCAGGGGATGACTTGTCTGATGGAGAAGATGGAGAGGAGAAGCCGACCTCAGTGGAGCCTGGTGCCCATGATCCAGCAGCAGAGTCTCAGGAGCAGAGCATCACAACCAGGGGAGCTGTGATCTTTGCTGCCATTGCTGGAGTGCTAGCCCTCCTGTTTTCGCTCTCTTGGTGGCTCAGGAAAGGATGCCATGAGGCAGACGCTGCCCACACCAAGAAGGATGCCTTGGAGCTCAGCATGGATGAAGAAAAAGAGGAAGGAAGACCTCTAAAAGGTCTGGAAGAGGAGAAGCTGGCACACATGATTTTTGCCAGGCCCAGCAAGTGGCCTGTGCAGAAAATCATCTCCAGGAGCCAGGTGGTGAAGGGGCTGGTGGATAAGCTGCTGCAGGTCTTGTAAATGCGCCTGTCAAATAGTTTCTTACCAGTGCTGCAGGAGGCCATTGGTGTGGGCAGTGGCTTTGTAGGATGGAGTCCTGATGAGCCTGATCATGTTAACTACCAGGTGCTTCTGCCCCTGAAGCCCCGCACTGGGCACAGGTTCCACCTGGAGCCACTGGAGAGTGAGGTGGCAGATTCCAAGCAGGGACTGCCACATCCGTGTGCAGGTGGAACGCACCTGTGGGGGACAGAAGACACTGTGCTGCTTCCTCCACCATACCGAGAACCAGCTGCCTAAGCTCCTAGACATCCTCTGCACCAACTCATACCTTGATCTGGCTAAACTCGCCCGCTGGTGCCAGGGTTTGGTGAAGGAAGCCTGGTTGGCATTGCTTGAGTCACGTTGCTACAAGATGAAGGTGCTGCCCAACAGCCAGACCTCCTGCCTGCTGCAGCTGAAAAGCCTCTCCAGAGACACCTTCATGCTTGACATCTTGTTTGGGGTGCAGCGAGGTGCCTCAGATATCTTCTTCAGCAGTCCCCCTAGAGCAGACAGCAACACCCCAAACACCATTTGGGCAGAGAGCTGCCTTGTGGCAGAGAGGAAGTTCTTCAGCCAGATAGCCGAAGAGGTTCCATATGGCAGCTGCCACCTCAAGGGCCTACGCCTCTGCACCACCATACTGAAGGGCACAGTCTTTACCCCTGATATGCTCAAGACAGTCTTCATGCACCTCCTCAACACCACACCCATGTCACGCTGGCGCAGAGAGGACTACCTCAAGCACATGGGGGATGTGATGGGGTACCTGCACTACGCTCTGGAAGAAAAGCAGCTCGACAGCTTCTTCTTTGGCAATGCAAAGGTGCCCAAGGAGATCATCTTGCCTCCAGACTTCAGAACATCTAAGCCACACAACCTCTTGGCGCATCTGGTGCAGGATCGGGCTGCCTACATGGAGGCATTGAGAGAGTTTGAGGAGATTCAGGAAAAGCTTTTGGAGGGACCGTGCCTGGGGATGTTAAAGCAAGAGGCGTGCATGGAGCTGTGCCTCAGGAGGTGCATGTCAGCACCTGGAGACTGAGCAGCCTTTCCTCCTCCGTGCCATCCGTGTTTTCTGGGAACTTTCCCCTCTGTACATAGTGGTAAGTACATGTTATCTGAGCAAATGTCTGTGTTTCCCTTTGTTGGGAAACGTGGACATAGTTTTGCAGACTGCTCTCATCCCACAGAGTTAGGATGAGCACATTGGCAGAAGAGCTGATGTGGTGGGCTTTGGTTTCTCTAGTTCTTTTACTAAGGCTTCTGCCATGGGGCAATCACAAAAATTGTACCCCAACTACATCCTCCTGGAGCACAGGGGAACTATACTGCTCCCTGAATCAATATGCCATCTCAGGATGCCAGTTGTCTGGAGGATAACCTGTCCTGGTATTAAAAAATGAGGCAAAAAAGGTGTTTAATGCCTCTGCCTTTTCGTCATCTTTAATTGCAATACTCCTTTCCATGTCCTCTAAGGCGTGGAGGTTATCCTTGCTCCTCCTCTTGCCGTTAATATGGAGGTGGAATACAGTATTGAATAAATTCGTGGTTTGTCATTTCTTCTTGGGAATGTTAGAGGCATCATGGTCAGTCCCACAGCAGTGCTCCAGAAGGAGGATGAGTGCGGTATTCAAACATTAGAATAGATTGTATTTCCCTGAAGGGATGTGGTGGTTTGGGCTGGGTGCCCTCTGCTACGTGGTGTACTTCCTGTGTCCAGAAGTCCAGCCCAGTGGGTGGACACAAGAAACCAGGTATCCCCTACCATAATCCTTGCACTGCTATAAAATCTAGCACAGGGTCTGGCACTTTCTTCCCCTCGCCGGCACCCAGTAACTGGAGGAGACATCTCCCGGCCTTGGGCCTGCCTAGGCCCAAGGCGAGGGGGATGGGCAGTCTCAGGCCTGGCCAGCCGAGACTAGCCTAGCAGTGGGGGGGGGGGGAAGAACGAGCCCTGGGGGTCTTGGGCCCACCCTCAGGTGGGGATGGGATGCTTTTGGGTCTGTTTTGGGGTTTCTTTTTTTCACTGTTTCTGGTTCTCTGTGCACATTCGCTCTTTGCTATTTAAACTTTCCATCGCTTTTGCAATCCGTTTGTCAGAGTCGTTATTTCTGCCCGTGGTGGGGAGGGGGTCTGCCTCAACCCACTACATTTTTTGGCGCACCGACGTGGGGCTAGTTGCCGTGGCGAACTGCAGATCGGATTGCAACAGATGGACAGTTTATATTTAGTTCTGGACGTCGGTCTGGGTTTGGGAAGGTGGGCCTCAAGTTTTCTTGCCGGAGCGATTGGGTTTTTGTGGATTGCAGGGGGACACCTGTGCGTCGGGGGTACCGCTTAAGAACGTGGGACCTGCCCTTCCTCCACCCTTTGCTCTCTGCGGGCGGCAGAAGCGGCGGGGAGTGAAGTGGGGGGGGAGGCAGTGGCGAGCAGATCAGAGTCAGGTCCGTTCTCGCTGCGGGGATAGAGCCAGCCGTGGCGAGCGGGCGAGCCAGCTCCCGAAACCCAAGAGGGGCGAACGGGGACCCCAGCTGGAAAGCCGTTCTCAAGGGCTCTGAGAACGCGCTTGTGGCTTTCGCTGAAGAAGCCGTTTGAATGGCCGAGGGGTGGAGGTGATTTTGATTCTGTACCGCGGCGGTAGAGGTGGCCAGAGCCCTGCTGTATCACAGTATCACTAAGGTTGGAAGAGACCTTGAAGATCATCGAGTCCAACCTCTCACCACAGACCCCATGACTAGACCATGGCACCAAGTGCCACGTCCAATGCCCTCTTGAACACCTCCAGGGATGGTGACTCCACCACCTCCCTGGGCAGCCCATTCCAATGGGCAATCACTCTCTCGGTGAAGAATATACTGAGTGGCGGCGGCGGCGGACCCGGCCGTGCACTCGGGCTGCGGTGGGCCCGGCTCTAATATCCTCCGACTTTTTCTGACGAGCTCCGAAAATGTCGCCGAGCACCTGGCTTCGCCTCCCTTCTTCTCAGCGGGCTGTGGTGCAGCCCCTCCCTCTTCCGGGGGAGGGCTGTGCAGCCGGATGCTGTCGTGCCGCGGTACGCAAACGCCCGTGGCGGGGCGAAGTACTCTGACATGCATCTGTGTAGCCTCGGACCGCAGTTGGAGGCGGTCGGTTGCGGCACCCTGGTTGGATGGAAAAAAGCAGTCGTGGAGCCGGATTGTTCCGACTGGCTTGCCCCAGGGGTGGAGAATACGCCTCTGAGTTAATATAGGTGAGAATAAAAGCTTGGCTGAGAAGTTGTGAGGCTTTTCCAGGTGGCCAGGATGTCCAACGAATCCATGAAGAACCTGCACTGCAGAAGAGTGAACTCTGCATCGCTGGGAGGTTCCAGTGGATGAAAGAAGAAGAACTGGACTGGACTGATACCTGAGCCTGAATGAGAGACTGTTTGGGTGGACACCCAGATGAAGATATGGACCTTGCCGGACATGTCATCAGAAGATTTCTAATTTGATGATATGTTTGGGTGCAGAGATTGTGATATGAGATAAGGGTGGCAAGTGGTGTTTGGGCTGGGTGCCCTCTGCTACGTGGTGTACTTCCTGTGTCCAGAAGTCCAGCCCAGTGGGTGGACACAGGAAACCAAGTATCTCCTACCACAATCCCCTGCATCGCTATAAAATCTAGCTCAGGGTCTGGCACTTTCTCTTTCTTCCCTCGCCGGTACCCGTAGTTGGAGGAGACATCTCCCGGCCTTGGGCCTGGCTAGGCCCAGGCGAGGGGGATGGGCGGTCTCAGGCCTGGCCAGCCGAGACTAGCCAGCAGTGGGGGGGGGAAAGAACGAGCCCTGGGGGTCTTGGGCCCACCCTCAGGTGGGGATGGGATGCTTTTGGGTCTGTTTTGGGGTTTCTTTTTTTCACTGTTTCTGGTTCTCTGTGCACATTCACTCTTTGCTATTTAAACTTTCCATCACTTTTGCAATCCGTTTGTCAGAGTCGTTATTTCTGCCTGTGGTGGGGAGGGGGTCTGCCTCAACCCACTACAAGGGAGTAATTCAAAAGCCCAGAATAAACCCCCCAAAACACAGATCTTAACTCCCTCTTTATTTGCAGTTAATGCCTGCAGAGCTGGCAGAAGGAGCCAGGGAGCTGCATGGTTTCCCGCTGCTCCAGGAGGTAGTTAGAGATCTTCTGAGCCGCTTAGACCCCCACAAGGCCATGGGACCAGATGGGATCCATCCTAGGGTGCTGAGAGAGATGGCAGATGAGCTGGCCAAGCCGCTCTCCATCATTTTACAGCAGTCCTGGCTCACTGGAGAGGTCCCAGAAGACTGGAAGCTGGCCAACGTGGTGCCCATCCACGAGAAGGGCCGGTTGGATGAGCCAGGGAATTATAGGCCTGTCAGCCTGACCTCAGTGCCAGGCAAGATTATGGAACAGGTCATCTTGAGTGCAATCACGCAGCACTTACAGGATGGCCAAGGGATCAGGTCTAGCCAGCATGGCTTTAGGAAGGGCAGGTTCTGCTTGACCAACCTGATCTCCTTCTATGATCAGGTGACCCGCCTGGTTGATGTGGGGAGGCCTGTGGATGTGGTCTACCTGGACCTCAGCAAGGCCTTTGACACCGTCCCCCACAGCAAACTCCTGGCCAAGCTGGCAGCCCATGGCTTGGATGGGAGCACACTGCGTTGGGTTAGGAACTGGCTGGAGGGCCGAGCCCAGAGAGTGGTGGTGAATGGTGCCACATCCGGCTGGCGGCCAGTCACTAGTGGTGTGCCCCAGGGATCGGTGCTGGGCCCCATGCTCTTCAACATCTTTATTGATGATCTGGATGAGGGCATCAAGTCCATCAGCAGTAAATTTGCGGACGACACCAAGCTGGGGGCAGGAGTTGATCTGCTGGAGGGCAGAGAGGCTTTTGCAGAGGGACCTCGACAGGCTGGACAGATGGGCAGAATCCAACGGCATGAGATTTAACACATCCAAGTGCCGGGTTCTGCACATTGGCCACAGCAACCCCATGCAGTGCTACAGGCTGGGGTCAGAGTGGTTGGAGAGCGGCCAGGCAGAGAGGGACCTGGGGTGCTGGTTGATTGTAGGCTGAACATGAGCCTGCAGTGTGCCCAGGCAGCCAAGAAGGCCAATGGCATCCTAGCCTGCATCAGAAACAGTGTGGCCAGCAGGAGCAGGGAGGTCATTCTGCCCCTGTACACTGCACTGGTTAGGCCGCACCTTGAGTACTGTGTCCAGTTCTGGGCCCCTCATTTAGGAAGATGTTGTCTTACTGGAGCGTGTCCCGAGAAGGGCAACAAAGTTGGTGAGGGGTTTGGAAGACCAGCCCTATGAGGAGAGGCTGAGGGAGCTGGGGTTGCTTAGCCTGGAGAAGAGGAGACTCAGGGGTGACCTTATTGCTCTCTACAACTACCTGAAGGGAGGTTGTAGCCAGGCGGAGGTTGATCTCTTCTCCCAGGCAGCCAGTACCAGAACAAGAGGACACAGTCTCAGGCTGCGCCAGGGCAGGTTTAGACTGGATCTTAGGAAGAAGTTCTATACCGAGAGAGTGATTGCCCACTGGAATCAGCTGCCTGTGGAAGTGGTGGAGTCACCTTCATTGGAGGTGTTCAAGAAGAGGCTTGATGGGGTGCTTGGTGCCAGGGTTTAGTTTTTTAGTTGTTTAGGTGGGTTGTATTGTACTGTATTGTACTGTATTGTACTGTTTTGTACTGTATTGTACTGTATTGTATTTAGGTGGGTTGGATTGGTTGATGGGTTGGACGTGATGATCTTGAAGGTCTCTTCCACCTGGTGTATTTTATTGTATTGTATTATTGTAAGTTACATTCCTGTACAGAAGTAAACTATTTGGTTAAAAACTTTCATGGTTTCTGGCATCTGGGTTCCTAACATCTCAATGTATGTTCATGCTATTCATGTTATGAGAAGAAGGGTTGATCAGAAAGTGGGAACAGCATGTCTCTATCTCTGTCTCTATCTCTATCTCTATCTTTATCTCTATCATCTCTATCTCTATCTCTATCTCTCTCTCTCTCTCTCTCTCTCTCTCTCTCTCTATCTCTATCTCTATCTCTATCTCTATCTCCATCTCTCTATATCATCTATGTCTATAATCTCAAAGAACTGTGATTCTTGAGCTTATAAAGTCAGTTATAAAGGCCCGCAAAAATTCTAACAGTAGGGAAAAGACAAGGTAGTTTTATTCATTACTTCACACAATGGAAGAAGGATGAACCACAAACCATTACAAGACAGCTAACACTAAACAAATCCACTGAAATTTTCTTCACCTTCCGGCCCTATCATCTACAGAAGCAATGGAAGACTTTGCTCCAGGAGCTGCAGGGTCAAGAAATATAAACAAGTTCAGAAAGTTATTATACAAATTCATGGAGAATAGATCTCCTGAGTGCTATTATAAATAACAGTCCAATGCAGCCTCCAGATTAAGAAGACCCAAAACTCACTGTTGCTGGGAAAAGCATGATCTATTTCCCTTCTTATTCACTAACTGCTATCAGTAGGGATGGACTGCAGTTGAAATTGTGTTTTCATTGAACTGGTATGTTAATTCTTATAAACTTTTCAGAGGTACTAACCACCTGCTGGTTTCAATTGTTTCTATGGAAAAAAAGTGTTTTGGAAAAAGCACATTTTTAAAACCATAGGAATTCTCAGGTATTGTTTCATTTATAAAGTGATCATGATTTATTATATCAGTACTGACAGCATGAAGCCATCACACATGTTACTCTGTTGCTTTCTTGGGGTTTAAAAAAAATCATTAATAGTTTCCAGCATGTATAATTGAGAGTGAGAATTTATAGTCAGGCAGTCAAAATAATCAGGCATGCTGAGAATTTTGAAACCTTGAGAGGGCTGGCTTAAAAACAAACACTATTAAAATAAACCCCTAGATAATTACTGAAATCAAAGCTTGATGATCCAGAAAACTATTTACCAACCACATTAAAGAAGAATAAATATTCATATTTAGTTGATAATGCAACACTAAAATTGCACAAATCTGAAGTGAGTGCGGGTCATCAAAATGAACCAGTTCCTTTGGTTACCAGGCTAACATTCAATCTTTTATTTGTTACATCTACTAGGAGAAAACTAACACTTGCGCAGTAACAGCAGAACACGTTTTCCAGAAAACTACCTTCCCCTTTCTCCTTAGGAAGATGTTCCTGTATTGACCTACTTATATCCCAGCTGTAGTGGGTTTACCTTGGCTGACTGCCACTAGATCAGGTTGCCGAAGGCCTCATCCAACCTGGCCTAGAACGCTCCCCAGGGAGGGCGCATCCACAGCCTCCCTGGGCAACTTGCTCCAGCATCTCACAATTCTCACTGTAAAGAATTTCTTCCTCATATCTAATCTAAATCTACTCTTCTCAAGCTTCAATCTATTCCCCCTCATCCTATCACTATCTTATGCATTTCCTTAACATAAACACTGTGTCAGAATATGTTGTAACCTAAAGGACAATCACAATAATACATTTTAGTATCTCATGTGAATTGTTGGTCAGAAACAGGGTCTGACAAATACAGCTGCATTCTGAAAGATTTATTTGAATTTTGGACAAGCTGTGACATGTGGTTTGTATCCAGGTTTAGTGACAAATGTGGAGAGTTTGTTGCAGAATGTTGTTCAGAATCGGCAAGATGCTGGAAAGAGGACAAAACCAAGAGTAACCCCCACAGCACAGGCAGGAGTACAGATCCACAGACCTTAAACATGACTGACATGGGGGGTGGTGACAGGCCCCATAAACTCCCCCACATTCATCAGACAAGGCAAAGTAATGGGTGAGACTGGGATCCACCTGGACAGCTGTCCCTAGAAGCAACTGCATACAAGCAGAAAGCATGGAGCTGCTTAGGACTACACAGGGCTGTGGGTGCATGCACGACCTAAATAAATGGAGAGAGAAAAGAATGATATAGATTTACTCTTTAGATTTCATATGCTTTCCTGATTTCCTTTTTTGAGAGGTGCAGTTTAAGTTTATGATTTTATTCTCCCAACTTTGGTCTAGTGGAAATACAGCCTAGATAAAAATTGAAGAAGTAAACTGTAGGTGAACCTGCTCTGGTATGGCGGTTGGACTAGATGATCTCCAGAGGCCCCTTCCAACCCCTATCATTCTGTGTGTGATTCTGTAGTAGAGATATAGATTGATCCTTCTTGCCCTCCCCCTCCTCCCTGCTTCATTTGTAGTTATTTTTTATAGTTAGGATGAAATAAACAACTGTAGTTGGTCACACTGGGGACAGTTCAAGGACACTGACATCTCTTGACAGCTGAAGGATTCAGAAGGAGAAGTTGTGTAGAGCTTGCCCACATGCTGAGTATGTCAGATCCTGGATTTCAGTATCAGTTATGTTGCTGGTCTTTGTGTAATACCTGGCAAGCTATTTTGTTGCTATGTTTTGTGCTAGTTTTAACTCCTGACTCTTTAAATTATAGATGTTTGGGCATATTCTATGCATAGATCTGCCACTCTGGATATTAAACAGCATTTCCATTCACAGTTTTAAGGACAGAAACAACAAAACATGACTGTTAAAGTTTGGATTACATATAATGTCAGCTAATTAGTCATGAAAGAAACACAGGAGAAAAGAAAGGCAAGAAGTATGGGTAGCTATCCTTTAATTAATCAAAGATAACTAGGGTTGCAATAGGGTTCAAAGCTGTGGAGGGATAGAATTTCATACAACTGCTCCATGGCAGGAGCATGGACATGTTGGGGGAGCATTAGTTACAGAATCAGTGAAAGCAGAGCCCTCCACATCAGCTCCTCTGTCAAAGATATTATCATAGAATCATAGAATTGTTAGGGTTGGCAGCGACCTCAAGGATCATCTAGTACCACCCACCCTGCCATGGGCCGGGACACCTCACACCAGATCAGGTTGCTCAGAGCCACAATATGGCTAAATCTTCCAGTGTCTTGTACCCATAGACAAAATGCTGACTTTAGAGAAGACGTTAAGAGACAGAAACTGAAGGGACAAGGACAAATGTCAAGGCTGATTAAAAGCAGACACTGTCATAGTGTAAGACAAAAGGTTAAGGAAAAGAAGACATGAAGTCAAAAACTTACAAAGAAGTCAGGAGAGAAAGCAAGGGAGTTTTGGGGAGATGTTAAGGGCTTGTGCAGGAGAGACTGAGAGATAGGAAGGCTCCTTACCTACTAGATTGTAAGGAAGTGATGTGTAAGCAAGGAAAAAGTAGATTTGTACTGCACCAAGGGTGCATTTAAAGCTGTGTTGCTAACTTCTTCAACTACTTTCCCAGTCATTCATTCCAGTATATGGTTTAACTGGAACTGTAATTTTACCCTTTTGTGCCTACAGAACTGAGTCAACCTGAAATCACTGAAACCTTACTCATGGTAGCTCCGGCTGCCAGTGAACCAGCTCATACCTTTGCTCTGGCTAAACTCGCCTGCTGGTGCCAGGGTTTGGTGAAGGAAGCCTGGGTGGCATTGCTTGAGTCACGTCGCTACAAGATGAAGGTGCTGCCCAACAGCCAGACCTCCTGCCTGCTGCAGCTGAAAAGCCTCTCCAGAGACACCTTCATGCTTGACATCTTGTTTGGGGTGCAGCGAGGTGCCTCAGATATCTTCTTCAGCAGTCCCCCTAGAGCAGACAGCAACACCCCAAACACCATTTGGGCAGAGAGCTGCCTTGTGGCAGAGAGGAAGTTCTTCAGCCAGATAGCCGAAGAGGTTCCATATGGCAGCTGCCACCTCAAGGGCCTACGCCTCTGCACCACCATACTGAAGGGCACAGTCTTTACCCCTGATATGCTCAAGACAGTCTCCATGCACCTCCTCAACACCACACCCATGTCACGCTGGCGCAGAGAGGACTACCTCACGCGCATGGCAGATGCCATGGGGTACCTGCACTGCGCTCTGGAGGAGAAGCAGCTCGACAGCTTCTTCTTTGGCAATGCAAAGGTGCCCAAGGAGATCATCTTGCCTCCAGACTTCAGAACATCTAAGCCACACAACCTCTTGGCGCATCTGGTGCAGGATCAGGCTGCCTACATGGAGGCATTGAGAGAGTTTGAGGAGATTCAGGAGAAGCTTTTCAAGAGACTGTGCCAGAGGAAGTAAAAGGAAGAGGGGTGCATGGAGCTGTGCCTCAGGAGGTGCATGTCAGCACCTGGAGACTGAGCAGCCTTTCCTTCTCCGTGCCATCCCTGTCTTCTGGGAACTTTCCCCTCTGTACATAGTGGTAAGTATACGTTATTTGAGCAAATGCTCTCACCTGTGTCTGTGTTTCCCTTTGTTGGGAAACGTGGACATAGTTTTGCAGACTGCTCTCATCCCCCCGAGTCAGGATGAGCACAGTGGCAGAAGAGCTGAATGTGGTAGGATTTGGTTTCTCTAATTGTGCCCATGATCCAGCAGCAGAGGCCTCAGGAGCAGAGCATGACAAGCTGGGGAGCTGTGGTCTTTGCTGCCATTGCTGGAGTGCTAGTCCTCCTGTTTGGCCTCTCCTGGTGGCTCAGGAAAAGATGCCATGAGGCAGGCTCAGCCCAAAGCAAGAAGGATGTCTAGGACATCAGCATGGCAGACTCAGCCCAAAGCAGGAAGGATGGCTTGGACGTCGGCATGGGTGAGGAAAAAAAGGAAGGAAGACCTCTAGAAGGTCTGGAAGAGGAGAAGCTAGCAGAAATGATTTTTGCCGGGCCCAGCAAGTGGCCTGTGCGCAAAATCATCTCCAGGAGCCGGGAGGTGAAGAAGCTGGTGAATAAGCTGCTGCAGGTCTTGCAAATGCACCTGTCAAATAGTTTCTTGACAGTGCTGAAGGAGGCCATTGGTGTGAGCAGTGGCTTTGAAGGATAGAATCCTGATGAACCTGTTCATGTTATTTACCAGGTGCTTCTGCCCCTGAAGCCCCCCATTGGGCACAGGTTCCCCCTGGAGCCACTGGAGAGCAGGTGGCAGACGCCAGGCAGGGACTCCCGCATCCGTGTGGAGGGGGAATGCACCTGTAGAGATAGCGCTGTGCTTGCTCCACCATACCGAGAAGCAGCTGCTTCAGATGCTACCCATCCTGGGCACCAGCTCATACCCTGATCTGGCTAAACTCGCCCGCTGGTGCCAGGGTTTGGTGAAGGAAGCCTGGGTGACATTGCTTGAGTCACGTCGCTACAAGATGAAGGTGCTGCCCAACAGCCAGACCTCCTGCCTGCTGCAGCTGAAAAGCCTCTCCAGAGACACCTTCATGCTTGACATCTTGTTTGGGGTGCAGCGAGGTGCCTCAGATATCTTCTTCAGCAGTCCCCCTAGAGCAGACAGCAACACCCCAAACACCATTTGGGCAGAGAGCTGCCTTGTGGCAGAGAGGAAGTTCTTCAGCCAGATAGCCGAAGAGGTTCCATATGGCAGCTGCCACCTCAAGGGCCTACGCCTCTGCACCACCATACTGAAGGGCACAGTCTTTACCCCTGATATGCTCAAGACAGTCTCCATGCACCTCCTCAACACCACACCCGTGTCACGCTGGCGCAGAGAGGACTACCTCACGCGCATGGCAGATGCCATGGGGTACCTGCACTGCGCTCTGGAGGAGAAGCAGCTCGACAGCTTCTTCTTTGGCAATGCAAAGGTGCCCAAGGAGATCATCTTGCCTCCAGACTTCAGAACATCTAAGCCACACAACCTCTTGGCGCATCTGGTGCAGGATCAGGCTGCCTACATGGAGGCATTGAGAGAGTTTGAGGAGATTCAGGAGAAGCTTTTCAAGAGACTGTGCCAGAGGAAGTAAAAGGAAGAGGGGTGCATGGAGCTGTGCCTCAGGAGGTGCATGTCAGCACCTGGAGACTGAGCAGCCTTTCCTTCTCCGTGCCATCCCTGTCTTCTGGGAACTTTCCCCTCTGTACATAGTGGTAAGTATACGTTATTTGAGCAAATGCTCTCACCTGTGTCTGTGTTTCCCTTTGTTGGGAAACGTGGACATAGTTTTGCAGACTGCTCTCATCCCCCCGAGTCAGGATGAGCACAGTGGCAGAAGAGCTGAATGTGGTAGGATTTGGTTTCTCTAATTGTGCCCATGATCCAGCAGCAGAGGCCTCAGGAGCAGAGCATGACAAGCTGGGGAGCTGTGGTCTTTGCTGCCATTGCTGGAGTGCTAGTCCTCCTGTTTGGCCTCTCCTGGTGGCTCAGGAAAAGATGCCATGAGGCAGGCTCAGCCCAAAGCAAGAAGGATGTCTAGGACATCAGCATGGCAGACTCAGCCCAAAGCAGGAAGGATGGCTTGGACGTCGGCATGGGTGAGGAAAAAAAGGAAGGAAGACCTCTAGAAGGTCTGGAAGAGGAGAAGCTAGCAGAAATGATTTTTGCCGGGCCCAGCAAGTGGCCTGTGCGCAAAATCATCTCCAGGAGCCGGGAGGTGAAGAAGCTGGTGAATAAGCTGCTGCAGGTCTTGCAAATGCACCTGTCAAATAGTTTCTTGACAGTGCTGAAGGAGGCCATTGGTGTGAGCAGTGGCTTTGAAGGATAGAATCCTGATGAACCTGATCATGTTATTTACCAGGTGCTTCTGCCCCTGAAGCCCCCCATTGGGCACAGGTTCCCCCTGGAGCCACTGGAGAGCAGGTGGCAGACGCCAGGCAGGGACTCCCGCATCCGTGTGGAGGGGGAATGCACCTGTAGAGATAGCGCTGTGCTTGCTCCACCATACCGAGAAGCAGCTGCTTCAGATGCTACCCATCCTGGGCACCAGCTCATACCCTGATCTGGCTAAACTCGCCCGCTGGTGCCAGGGTTTGGTGAAGGAAGCCTGGGTGACATTGCTTGAGTCACGTCGCTACAAGATGAAGGTGCTGCCCAACAGCCAGACCTCCTGCCTGCTGCAGCTGAAAAGCCTCTCCAGAGACACCTTCATGCTTGACATCTTGTTTGGGGTGCAGCGAGGTGCCTCAGATATCTTCTTCAGCAGTCCCCCTAGAGCAGACAGCAACACCCCAAACACCATTTGGGCAGAGAGCTGCCTTGTGGCAGAGAGGAAGTTCTTCAGCCAGATAGCCGAAGAGGTTCCATATGGCAGCTGCCACCTCAAGGGCCTACGCCTCTGCACCACCATACTGAAGGGCACAGTCTTTACCCCTGATATGCTCAAGACAGTCTCCATGCACCTCCTCAACACCACACCCGTGTCACGCTGGCGCAGAGAGGACTACCTCACGCGCATGGCAGATGCCATGGGGTACCTGCACTGCGCTCTGGAGGAGAAGCAGCTCGACAGCTTCTTCTTTGGCAATGCAAAGGTGCCCAAGGAGATCATCTTGCCTCCAGACTTCAGAACATCTAAGCCACACAACCTCTTGGCGCATCTGGTGCAGGATCAGGCTGCCTACATGGAGGCATTGAGAGAGTTTGAGGAGATTCAGGAGAAGCTTTTCAAGAGACTGTGCCAGAGGAAGTAAAAGGAAGAGGGGTGCATGGAGCTGTGCCTCAGGAGGTGCATGTCAGCACCTGGAGACTGAGCAGCCTTTCCTTCTCCGTGCCATCCCTGTCTTCTGGGAACTTTCCCCTCTGTACATAGTGGTAAGTATACGTTATTTGAGCAAATGCTCTCACCTGTGTCTGTGTTTCCCTTTGTTGGGAAACGTGGACATAGTTTTGCAGACTGCTCTCATCCCCCCGAGTCAGGATGAGCACAGTGGCAGAAGAGCTGAATGTGGTAGGATTTGGTTTCTCTAATTGTGCCCATGATCCAGCAGCAGAGGCCTCAGGAGCAGAGCATGACAAGCTGGGGAGCTGTGGTCTTTGCTGCCATTGCTGGAGTGCTAGTCCTCCTGTTTGGCCTCTCCTGGTGGCTCAGGAAAAGATGCCATGAGGCAGGCTCAGCCCAAAGCAAGAAGGATGTCTAGGACATCAGCATGGCAGACTCAGCCCAAAGCAGGAAGGATGGCTTGGACGTCGGCATGGGTGAGGAAAAAAAGGAAGGAAGACCTCTAGAAGGTCTGGAAGAGGAGAAGCTAGCAGAAATGATTTTTGCCGGGCCCAGCAAGTGGCCTGTGCGCAAAATCATCTCCAGGAGCCGGGAGGTGAAGAAGCTGGTGAATAAGCTGCTGCAGGTCTTGCAAATGCACCTGTCAAATAGTTTCTTGACAGTGCTGAAGGAGGCCATTGGTGTGAGCAGTGGCTTTGAAGGATAGAATCCTGATGAACCTGATCATGTTATTTACCAGGTGCTTCTGCCCCTGAAGCCCCCCATTGGGCACAGGTTCCCCCTGGAGCCACTGGAGAGCAGGTGGCAGACGCCAGGCAGGGACTCCCGCATCCGTGTGGAGGGGGAATGCACCTGTAGAGATAGCGCTGTGCTTGCTCCACCATACCGAGAAGCAGCTGCTTCAGATGCTACCCATCCTGGGCACCAGCTCATACCCTGATCTGGCTAAACTCGCCCGCTGGTGCCAGGGTTTGGTGAAGGAAGCCTGGGTGACATTGCTTGAGTCACGTCGCTACAAGATGAAGGTGCTGCCCAACAGCCAGACCTCCTGCCTGCTGCAGCTGAAAAGCCTCTCCAGAGACACCTTCATGCTTGACATCTTGTTTGGGGTGCAGCGAGGTGCCTCAGATATCTTCTTCAGCAGTCCCCCTAGAGCAGACAGCAACACCCCAAACACCATTTGGGCAGAGAGCTGCCTTGTGGCAGAGAGGAAGTTCTTCAGCCAGATAGCCGAAGAGGTTCCATATGGCAGCTGCCACCTCAAGGGCCTACGCCTCTGCACCACCATACTGAAGGGCACAGTCTTTACCCCTGATATGCTCAAGACAGTCTCCATGCACCTCCTCAACACCACACCCGTGTCACGCTGGCGCAGAGAGGACTACCTCACGCGCATGGCAGATGCCATGGGGTACCTGCACTGCGCTCTGGAGGAGAAGCAGCTCGACAGCTTCTTCTTTGGCAATGCAAAGGTGCCCAAGGAGATCATCTTGCCTCCAGACTTCAGAACATCTAAGCCACACAACCTCTTGGCGCATCTGGTGCAGGATCAGGCTGCCTACATGGAGGCATTGAGAGAGTTTGAGGAGATTCAGGAGAAGCTTTTCAAGAGACTGTGCCAGAGGAAGTAAAAGGAAGAGGGGTGCATGGAGCTGTGCCTCAGGAGGTGCATGTCAGCACCTGGAGACTGAGCAGCCTTTCCTTCTCCGTGCCATCCCTGTCTTCTGGGAACTTTCCCCTCTGTACATAGTGGTAAGTATACGTTATTTGAGCAAATGCTCTCACCTGTGTCTGTGTTTCCCTTTGTTGGGAAACGTGGACATAGTTTTGCAGACTGCTCTCATCCCCCCGAGTCAGGATGAGCACAGTGGCAGAAGAGCTGAATGTGGTAGGATTTGGTTTCTCTAATTGTGCCCATGATCCAGCAGCAGAGGCCTCAGGAGCAGAGCATGACAAGCTGGGGAGCTGTGGTCTTTGCTGCCATTGCTGGAGTGCTAGTCCTCCTGTTTGGCCTCTCCTGGTGGCTCAGGAAAAGATGCCATGAGGCAGGCTCAGCCCAAAGCAAGAAGGATGTCTAGGACATCAGCATGGCAGACTCAGCCCAAAGCAGGAAGGATGGCTTGGACGTCGGCATGGGTGAGGAAAAAAAGGAAGGAAGACCTCTAGAAGGTCTGGAAGAGGAGAAGCTAGCAGAAATGATTTTTGCCGGGCCCAGCAAGTGGCCTGTGCGCAAAATCATCTCCAGGAGCCGGGAGGTGAAGAAGCTGGTGAATAAGCTGCTGCAGGTCTTGCAAATGCACCTGTCAAATAGTTTCTTGACAGTGCTGAAGGAGGCCATTGGTGTGAGCAGTGGCTTTGAAGGATAGAATCCTGATGAACCTGATCATGTTATTTACCAGGTGCTTCTGCCCCTGAAGCCCCCCATTGGGCACAGGTTCCCCCTGGAGCCACTGGAGAGCAGGTGGCAGACGCCAGGCAGGGACTCCCGCATCCGTGTGGAGGGGAATGCACCTGTAGAGATAGCGCTGTGCTTGCTCCACCATACCGAGAAGCAGCTGCTTCAGATGCTACCCATCCTGGGCACCAGCTCATACCCTGATCTGGCTAAACTCGCCCGCTGGTGCCAGGGTTTGGTGAAGGAAGCCTGGGTGACATTGCTTGAGTCACGTCGCTACAAGATGAAGGTGCTGCCCAACAGCCAGACCTCCTGCCTGCTGCAGCTGAAAAGCCTCTCCAGAGACACCTTCATGCTTGACATCTTGTTTGGGGTGCAGCGAGGTGCCTCAGATATCTTCTTCAGCAGTCCCCCTAGAGCAGACAGCAACACCCCAAACACCATTTGGGCAGAGAGCTGCCTTGTGGCAGAGAGGAAGTTCTTCAGCCAGATAGCCGAAGAGGTTCCATATGGCAGCTGCCACCTCAAGGGCCTACGCCTCTGCACCACCATACTGAAGGGCACAGTCTTTACCCCTGATATGCTCAAGACAGTCTCCATGCACCTCCTCAACACCACACCCGTGTCACGCTGGCGCAGAGAGGACTACCTCACGCGCATGGCAGATGCCATGGGGTACCTGCACTGCGCTCTGGAGGAGAAGCAGCTCGACAGCTTCTTCTTTGGCAATGCAAAGGTGCCCAAGGAGATCATCTTGCCTCCAGACTTCAGAACATCTAAGCCACACAACCTCTTGGCGCATCTGGTGCAGGATCAGGCTGCCTACATGGAGGCATTGAGAGAGTTTGAGGAGACTCAGGAGAAGCTTTTCAAGAGACTGTGCCAGAGGAAGTAAAAGGAAGAGGGGTGCATGGAGCTGTGCCTCAGGAGGTGCATGTCAGCACCTGGAGACTGAGCAGCCTTTCCTTCTCCGTGCCATCCCTGTCTTCTGGGAACTTTCCCCTCTGTACATAGTGGTAAGTATACGTTATTTGAGCAAATGCTCTCACCTGTGTCTGTGTTTCCCTTTGTTGGGAAACGTGGACATAGTTTTGCAGACTGCTCTCATCCCCCCGAGTCAGGATGAGCACAGTGGCAGAAGAGCTGAATGTGGTAGGATTTGGTTTCTCTAATTGTGCCCATGATCCAGCAGCAGAGGCCTCAGGAGCAGAGCATGACAAGCTGGGGAGCTGTGGTCTTTGCTGCCATTGCTGGAGTGCTAGTCCTCCTGTTTGGCCTCTCCTGGTGGCTCAGGAAAAGATGCCATGAGGCAGGCTCAGCCCAAAGCAAGAAGGATGTCTAGGACATCAGCATGGCAGACTCAGCCCAAAGCAGGAAGGATGGCTTGGACGTCGGCATGGGTGAGGAAAAAAAGGAAGGAAGACCTCTAGAAGGTCTGGAAGAGGAGAAGCTAGCAGAAATGATTTTTGCCGGGCCCAGCAAGTGGCCTGTGCGCAAAATCATCTCCAGGAGCCGGGAGGTGAAGAAGCTGGTGAATAAGCTGCTGCAGGTCTTGCAAATGCACCTGTCAAATAGTTTCTTGACAGTGCTGAAGGAGGCCATTGGTGTGAGCAGTGGCTTTGAAGGATAGAATCCTGATGAACCTGATCATGTTATTTACCAGGTGCTTCTGCCCCTGAAGCCCCCCATTGGGCACAGGTTCCCCCTGGAGCCACTGGAGAGCAGGTGGCAGACGCCAGGCAGGGACTCCCGCATCCGTGTGGAGGGGGAATGCACCTGTAGAGATAGCGCTGTGCTTGCTCCACCATACCGAGAAGCAGCTGCTTCAGATGCTACCCATCCTGGGCACCAGCTCATACCCTGATCTGGCTAAACTCGCCCGCTGGTGCCAGGGTTTGGTGAAGGAAGCCTGGGTGACATTGCTTGAGTCACGTCGCTACAAGATGAAGGTGCTGCCCAACAGCCAGACCTCCTGCCTGCTGCAGCTGAAAAGCCTCTCCAGAGACACCTTCATGCTTGACATCTTGTTTGGGGTGCAGCGAGGTGCCTCAGATATCTTCTTCAGCAGTCCCCCTAGAGCAGACAGCAACACCCCAAACACCATTTGGGCAGAGAGCTGCCTTGTGGCAGAGAGGAAGTTCTTCAGCCAGATAGCCGAAGAGGTTCCATATGGCAGCTGCCACCTCAAGGGCCTACGCCTCTGCACCACCATACTGAAGGGCACAGTCTTTACCCCTGATATGCTCAAGACAGTCTCCATGCACCTCCTCAACACCACACCCGTGTCACGCTGGCGCAGAGAGGACTACCTCACGCGCATGGCAGATGCCATGGGGTACCTGCACTGCGCTCTGGAGGAGAAGCAGCTCGACAGCTTCTTCTTTGGCAATGCAAAGGTGCCCAAGGAGATCATCTTGCCTCCAGACTTCAGAACATCTAAGCCACACAACCTCTTGGCGCATCTGGTGCAGGATCAGGCTGCCTACATGGAGGCATTGAGAGAGTTTGAGGAGATTCAGGAGAAGCTTTTCAAGAGACTGTGCCAGAGGAAGTAAAAGGAAGAGGGGTGCATGGAGCTGTGCCTCAGGAGGTGCATGTCAGCACCTGGAGACTGAGCAGCCTTTCCTTCTCCGTGCCATCCCTGTCTTCTGGGAACTTTCCCCTCTGTACATAGTGGTAAGTATACGTTATTTGAGCAAATGCTCTCACCTGTGTCTGTGTTTCCCTTTGTTGGGAAACGTGGACATAGTTTTGCAGACTGCTCTCATCCCCCCGAGTCAGGATGAGCACAGTGGCAGAAGAGCTGAATGTGGTAGGATTTGGTTTCTCTAATTGTGCCCATGATCCAGCAGCAGAGGCCTCAGGAGCAGAGCATGACAAGCTGGGGAGCTGTGGTCTTTGCTGCCATTGCTGGAGTGCTAGTCCTCCTGTTTGGCCTCTCCTGGTGGCTCAGGAAAAGATGCCATGAGGCAGGCTCAGCCCAAAGCAAGAAGGATGTCTAGGACATCAGCATGGCAGACTCAGCCCAAAGCAGGAAGGATGGCTTGGACGTCGGCATGGGTGAGGAAAAAAAGGAAGGAAGACCTCTAGAAGGTCTGGAAGAGGAGAAGCTAGCAGAAATGATTTTTGCCGGGCCCAGCAAGTGGCCTGTGCGCAAAATCATCTCCAGGAGCCGGGAGGTGAAGAAGCTGGTGAATAAGCTGCTGCAGGTCTTGCAAATGCACCTGTCAAATAGTTTCTTGACAGTGCTGAAGGAGGCCATTGGTGTGAGCAGTGGCTTTGAAGGATAGAATCCTGATGAACCTGATCATGTTATTTACCAGGTGCTTCTGCCCCTGAAGCCCCCCATTGGGCACAGGTTCCCCCTGGAGCCACTGGAGAGCAGGTGGCAGACGCCAGGCAGGGACTCCCGCATCCGTGTGGAGGGGGAATGCACCTGTAGAGATAGCGCTGTGCTTGCTCCACCATACCGAGAAGCAGCTGCTTCAGATGCTACCCATCCTGGGCACCAGCTCATACCCTGATCTGGCTAAACTCGCCCGCTGGTGCCAGGGTTTGGTGAAGGAAGCCTGGGTGACATTGCTTGAGTCACGTCGCTACAAGATGAAGGTGCTGCCCAACAGCCAGACCTCCTGCCTGCTGCAGCTGAAAAGCCTCTCCAGAGACACCTTCATGCTTGACATCTTGTTTGGGGTGCAGCGAGGTGCCTCAGATATCTTCTTCAGCAGTCCCCCTAGAGCAGACAGCAACACCCCAAACACCATTTGGGCAGAGAGCTGCCTTGTGGCAGAGAGGAAGTTCTTCAGCCAGATAGCCGAAGAGGTTCCATATGGCAGCTGCCACCTCAAGGGCCTACGCCTCTGCACCACCATACTGAAGGGCACAGTCTTTACCCCTGATATGCTCAAGACAGTCTCCATGCACCTCCTCAACACCACACCCGTGTCACGCTGGCGCAGAGAGGACTACCTCACGCGCATGGCAGATGCCATGGGGTACCTGCACTGCGCTCTGGAGGAGAAGCAGCTCGACAGCTTCTTCTTTGGCAATGCAAAGGTGCCCAAGGAGATCATCTTGCCTCCAGACTTCAGAACATCTAAGCCACACAACCTCTTGGCGCATCTGGTGCAGGATCAGGCTGCCTACATGGAGGCATTGAGAGAGTTTGAGGAGATTCAGGAGAAGCTTTTCAAGAGACTGTGCCAGAGGAAGTAAAAGGAAGAGGGGTGCATGGAGCTGTGCCTCAGGAGGTGCATGTCAGCACCTGGAGACTGAGCAGCCTTTCCTTCTCCGTGCCATCCCTGTCTTCTGGGAACTTTCCCCTCTGTACATAGTGGTAAGTATACGTTATTTGAGCAAATGCTCTCACCTGTGTCTGTGTTTCCCTTTGTTGGGAAACGTGGACATAGTTTTGCAGACTGCTCTCATCCCCCCGAGTCAGGATGAGCACAGTGGCAGAAGAGCTGAATGTGGTAGGATTTGGTTTCTCTAATTGTGCCCATGATCCAGCAGCAGAGGCCTCAGGAGCAGAGCATGACAAGCTGGGGAGCTGTGGTCTTTGCTGCCATTGCTGGAGTGCTAGTCCTCCTGTTTGGCCTCTCCTGGTGGCTCAGGAAAAGATGCCATGAGGCAGGCTCAGCCCAAAGCAAGAAGGATGTCTAGGACATCAGCATGGCAGACTCAGCCCAAAGCAGGAAGGATGGCTTGGACGTCGGCATGGGTGAGGAAAAAAAGGAAGGAAGACCTCTAGAAGGTCTGGAAGAGGAGAAGCTAGCAGAAATGATTTTTGCCGGGCCCAGCAAGTGGCCTGTGCGCAAAATCATCTCCAGGAGCCGGGAGGTGAAGAAGCTGGTGAATAAGCTGCTGCAGGTCTTGCAAATGCACCTGTCAAATAGTTTCTTGACAGTGCTGAAGGAGGCCATTGGTGTGAGCAGTGGCTTTGAAGGATAGAATCCTGATGAACCTGATCATGTTATTTACCAGGTGCTTCTGCCCCTGAAGCCCCCCATTGGGCACAGGTTCCCCCTGGAGCCACTGGAGAGCAGGTGGCAGACGCCAGGCAGGGACTCCCGCATCCGTGTGGAGGGGGAATGCACCTGTAGAGATAGCGCTGTGCTTGCTCCACCATACCGAGAAGCAGCTGCTTCAGATGCTACCCATCCTGGGCACCAGCTCATACCCTGATCTGGCTAAACTCGCCCGCTGGTGCCAGGGTTTGGTGAAGGAAGCCTGGGTGACATTGCTTGAGTCACGTCGCTACAAGATGAAGGTGCTGCCCAACAGCCAGACCTCCTGCCTGCTGCAGCTGAAAAGCCTCTCCAGAGACACCTTCATGCTTGACATCTTGTTTGGGGTGCAGCGAGGTGCCTCAGATATCTTCTTCAGCAGTCCCCCTAGAGCAGACAGCAACACCCCAAACACCATTTGGGCAGAGAGCTGCCTTGTGGCAGAGAGGAAGTTCTTCAGCCAGATAGCCGAAGAGGTTCCATATGGCAGCTGCCACCTCAAGGGCCTACGCCTCTGCACCACCATACTGAAGGGCACAGTCTTTACCCCTGATATGCTCAAGACAGTCTCCATGCACCTCCTCAACACCACACCCGTGTCACGCTGGCGCAGAGAGGACTACCTCACGCGCATGGCAGATGCCATGGGGTACCTGCACTGCGCTCTGGAGGAGAAGCAGCTCGACAGCTTCTTCTTTGGCAATGCAAAGGTGCCCAAGGAGATCATCTTGCCTCCAGACTTCAGAACATCTAAGCCACACAACCTCTTGGCGCATCTGGTGCAGGATCAGGCTGCCTACATGGAGGCATTGAGAGAGTTTGAGGAGACTCAGGAGAAGCTTTTCAAGAGACTGTGCCAGAGGAAGTAAAAGGAAGAGGGGTGCATGGAGCTGTGCCTCAGGAGGTGCATGTCAGCACCTGGAGACTGAGCAGCCTTTCCTTCTCCGTGCCATCCCTGTCTTCTGGGAACTTTCCCCTCTGTACATAGTGGTAAGTATACGTTATTTGAGCAAATGCTCTCACCTGTGTCTGTGTTTCCCTTTGTTGGGAAACGTGGACATAGTTTTGCAGACTGCTCTCATCCCCCCGAGTCAGGATGAGCACAGTGGCAGAAGAGCTGAATGTGGTAGGATTTGGTTTCTCTAATTGTGCCCATGATCCAGCAGCAGAGGCCTCAGGAGCAGAGCATGACAAGCTGGGGAGCTGTGGTCTTTGCTGCCATTGCTGGAGTGCTAGTCCTCCTGTTTGGCCTCTCCTGGTGGCTCAGGAAAAGATGCCATGAGGCAGGCTCAGCCCAAAGCAAGAAGGATGTCTAGGACATCAGCATGGCAGACTCAGCCCAAAGCAGGAAGGATGGCTTGGACGTCGGCATGGGTGAGGAAAAAAAGGAAGGAAGACCTCTAGAAGGTCTGGAAGAGGAGAAGCTAGCAGAAATGATTTTTGCCGGGCCCAGCAAGTGGCCTGTGCGCAAAATCATCTCCAGGAGCCGGGAGGTGAAGAAGCTGGTGAATAAGCTGCTGCAGGTCTTGCAAATGCACCTGTCAAATAGTTTCTTGACAGTGCTGAAGGAGGCCATTGGTGTGAGCAGTGGCTTTGAAGGATAGAATCCTGATGAACCTGATCATGTTATTTACCAGGTGCTTCTGCCCCTGAAGCCCCCCATTGGGCACAGGTTCCCCCTGGAGCCACTGGAGAGCAGGTGGCAGACGCCAGGCAGGGACTCCCGCATCCGTGTGGAGGGGGAATGCACCTGTAGAGATAGCGCTGTGCTTGCTCCACCATACCGAGAAGCAGCTGCTTCAGATGCTACCCATCCTGGGCACCAGCTCATACCCTGATCTGGCTAAACTCGCCCGCTGGTGCCAGGGTTTGGTGAAGGAAGCCTGGGTGACATTGCTTGAGTCACGTCGCTACAAGATGAAGGTGCTGCCCAACAGCCAGACCTCCTGCCTGCTGCAGCTGAAAAGCCTCTCCAGAGACACCTTCATGCTTGACATCTTGTTTGGGGTGCAGCGAGGTGCCTCAGATATCTTCTTCAGCAGTCCCCCTAGAGCAGACAGCAACACCCCAAACACCATTTGGGCAGAGAGCTGCCTTGTGGCAGAGAGGAAGTTCTTCAGCCAGATAGCCGAAGAGGTTCCATATGGCAGCTGCCACCTCAAGGGCCTACGCCTCTGCACCACCATACTGAAGGGCACAGTCTTTACCCCTGATATGCTCAAGACAGTCTCCATGCACCTCCTCAACACCACACCCGTGTCACGCTGGCGCAGAGAGGACTACCTCACGCGCATGGCAGATGCCATGGGGTACCTGCACTGCGCTCTGGAGGAGAAGCAGCTCGACAGCTTCTTCTTTGGCAATGCAAAGGTGCCCAAGGAGATCATCTTGCCTCCAGACTTCAGAACATCTAAGCCACACAACCTCTTGGCGCATCTGGTGCAGGATCAGGCTGCCTACATGGAGGCATTGAGAGAGTTTGAGGAGACTCAGGAGAAGCTTTTCAAGAGACTGTGCCAGAGGAAGTAAAAGGAAGAGGGGTGCATGGAGCTGTGCCTCAGGAGGTGCATGTCAGCACCTGGAGACTGAGCAGCCTTTCCTTCTCCGTGCCATCCCTGTCTTCTGGGAACTTTCCCCTCTGTACATAGTGGTAAGTATACGTTATTTGAGCAAATGCTCTCACCTGTGTCTGTGTTTCCCTTTGTTGGGAAACGTGGACATAGTTTTGCAGACTGCTCTCATCCCCCCGAGTCAGGATGAGCACAGTGGCAGAAGAGCTGAATGTGGTAGGATTTGGTTTCTCTAATTGTGCCCATGATCCAGCAGCAGAGGCCTCAGGAGCAGAGCATGACAAGCTGGGGAGCTGTGGTCTTTGCTGCCATTGCTGGAGTGCTAGTCCTCCTGTTTGGCCTCTCCTGGTGGCTCAGGAAAAGATGCCATGAGGCAGGCTCAGCCCAAAGCAAGAAGGATGTCTAGGACATCAGCATGGCAGACTCAGCCCAAAGCAGGAAGGATGGCTTGGACGTCGGCATGGGTGAGGAAAAAAAGGAAGGAAGACCTCTAGAAGGTCTGGAAGAGGAGAAGCTAGCAGAAATGATTTTTGCCGGGCCCAGCAAGTGGCCTGTGCGCAAAATCATCTCCAGGAGCCGGGAGGTGAAGAAGCTGGTGAATAAGCTGCTGCAGGTCTTGCAAATGCACCTGTCAAATAGTTTCTTGACAGTGCTGAAGGAGGCCATTGGTGTGAGCAGTGGCTTTGAAGGATAGAATCCTGATGAACCTGATCATGTTATTTACCAGGTGCTTCTGCCCCTGAAGCCCCCCATTGGGCACAGGTTCCCCCTGGAGCCACTGGAGAGCAGGTGGCAGACGCCAGGCAGGGACTCCCGCATCCGTGTGGAGGGGGAATGCACCTGTAGAGATAGCGCTGTGCTTGCTCCACCATACCGAGAAGCAGCTGCTTCAGATGCTACCCATCCTGGGCACCAGCTCATACCCTGATCTGGCTAAACTCGCCCGCTGGTGCCAGGGTTTGGTGAAGGAAGCCTGGGTGACATTGCTTGAGTCACGTCGCTACAAGATGAAGGTGCTGCCCAACAGCCAGACCTCCTGCCTGCTGCAGCTGAAAAGCCTCTCCAGAGACACCTTCATGCTTGACATCTTGTTTGGGGTGCAGCGAGGTGCCTCAGATATCTTCTTCAGCAGTCCCCCTAGAGCAGACAGCAACACCCCAAACACCATTTGGGCAGAGAGCTGCCTTGTGGCAGAGAGGAAGTTCTTCAGCCAGATAGCCGAAGAGGTTCCATATGGCAGCTGCCACCTCAAGGGCCTACGCCTCTGCACCACCATACTGAAGGGCACAGTCTTTACCCCTGATATGCTCAAGACAGTCTCCATGCACCTCCTCAACACCACACCCGTGTCACGCTGGCGCAGAGAGGACTACCTCACGCGCATGGCAGATGCCATGGGGTACCTGCACTGCGCTCTGGAGGAGAAGCAGCTCGACAGCTTCTTCTTTGGCAATGCAAAGGTGCCCAAGGAGATCATCTTGCCTCCAGACTTCAGAACATCTAAGCCACACAACCTCTTGGCGCATCTGGTGCAGGATCAGGCTGCCTACATGGAGGCATTGAGAGAGTTTGAGGAGATTCAGGAGAAGCTTTTCAAGAGACTGTGCCAGAGGAAGTAAAAGGAAGAGGGGTGCATGGAGCTGTGCCTCAGGAGGTGCATGTCAGCACCTGGAGACTGAGCAGCCTTTCCTTCTCCGTGCCATCCCTGTCTTCTGGGAACTTTCCCCTCTGTACATAGTGGTAAGTATACGTTATTTGAGCAAATGCTCTCACCTGTGTCTGTGTTTCCCTTTGTTGGGAAACGTGGACATAGTTTTGCAGACTGCTCTCATCCCCCCGAGTCAGGATGAGCACAGTGGCAGAAGAGCTGAATGTGGTAGGATTTGGTTTCTCTAATTGTGCCCATGATCCAGCAGCAGAGGCCTCAGGAGCAGAGCATGACAAGCTGGGGAGCTGTGGTCTTTGCTGCCATTGCTGGAGTGCTAGTCCTCCTGTTTGGCCTCTCCTGGTGGCTCAGGAAAAGATGCCATGAGGCAGGCTCAGCCCAAAGCAAGAAGGATGTCTAGGACATCAGCATGGCAGACTCAGCCCAAAGCAGGAAGGATGGCTTGGACGTCGGCATGGGTGAGGAAAAAAAGGAAGGAAGACCTCTAGAAGGTCTGGAAGAGGAGAAGCTAGCAGAAATGATTTTTGCCGGGCCCAGCAAGTGGCCTGTGCGCAAAATCATCTCCAGGAGCCGGGAGGTGAAGAAGCTGGTGAATAAGCTGCTGCAGGTCTTGCAAATGCACCTGTCAAATAGTTTCTTGACAGTGCTGAAGGAGGCCATTGGTGTGAGCAGTGGCTTTGAAGGATAGAATCCTGATGAACCTGATCATGTTATTTACCAGGTGCTTCTGCCCCTGAAGCCCCCCATTGGGCACAGGTTCCCCCTGGAGCCACTGGAGAGCAGGTGGCAGACGCCAGGCAGGGACTCCCGCATCCGTGTGGAGGGGGAATGCACCTGTAGAGATAGCGCTGTGCTTGCTCCACCATACCGAGAAGCAGCTGCTTCAGATGCTACCCATCCTGGGCACCAGCTCATACCCTGATCTGGCTAAACTCGCCCGCTGGTGCCAGGGTTTGGTGAAGGAAGCCTGGGTGACATTGCTTGAGTCACGTCGCTACAAGATGAAGGTGCTGCCCAACAGCCAGACCTCCTGCCTGCTGCAGCTGAAAAGCCTCTCCAGAGACACCTTCATGCTTGACATCTTGTTTGGGGTGCAGCGAGGTGCCTCAGATATCTTCTTCAGCAGTCCCCCTAGAGCAGACAGCAACACCCCAAACACCATTTGGGCAGAGAGCTGCCTTGTGGCAGAGAGGAAGTTCTTCAGCCAGATAGCCGAAGAGGTTCCATATGGCAGCTGCCACCTCAAGGGCCTACGCCTCTGCACCACCATACTGAAGGGCACAGTCTTTACCCCTGATATGCTCAAGACAGTCTCCATGCACCTCCTCAACACCACACCCGTGTCACGCTGGCGCAGAGAGGACTACCTCACGCGCATGGCAGATGCCATGGGGTACCTGCACTGCGCTCTGGAGGAGAAGCAGCTCGACAGCTTCTTCTTTGGCAATGCAAAGGTGCCCAAGGAGATCATCTTGCCTCCAGACTTCAGAACATCTAAGCCACACAACCTCTTGGCGCATCTGGTGCAGGATCAGGCTGCCTACATGGAGGCATTGAGAGAGTTTGAGGAGATTCAGGAGAAGCTTTTCAAGAGACTGTGCCAGAGGAAGTAAAAGGAAGAGGGGTGCATGGAGCTGTGCCTCAGGAGGTGCATGTCAGCACCTGGAGACTGAGCAGCCTTTCCTTCTCCGTGCCATCCCTGTCTTCTGGGAACTTTCCCCTCTGTACATAGTGGTAAGTATACGTTATTTGAGCAAATGCTCTCACCTGTGTCTGTGTTTCCCTTTGTTGGGAAACGTGGACATAGTTTTGCAGACTGCTCTCATCCCCCCGAGTCAGGATGAGCACAGTGGCAGAAGAGCTGAATGTGGTAGGATTTGGTTTCTCTAATTGTGCCCATGATCCAGCAGCAGAGGCCTCAGGAGCAGAGCATGACAAGCTGGGGAGCTGTGGTCTTTGCTGCCATTGCTGGAGTGCTAGTCCTCCTGTTTGGCCTCTCCTGGTGGCTCAGGAAAAGATGCCATGAGGCAGGCTCAGCCCAAAGCAAGAAGGATGTCTAGGACATCAGCATGGCAGACTCAGCCCAAAGCAGGAAGGATGGCTTGGACGTCGGCATGGGTGAGGAAAAAAAGGAAGGAAGACCTCTAGAAGGTCTGGAAGAGGAGAAGCTAGCAGAAATGATTTTTGCCGGGCCCAGCAAGTGGCCTGTGCGCAAAATCATCTCCAGGAGCCGGGAGGTGAAGAAGCTGGTGAATAAGCTGCTGCAGGTCTTGCAAATGCACCTGTCAAATAGTTTCTTGACAGTGCTGAAGGAGGCCATTGGTGTGAGCAGTGGCTTTGAAGGATAGAATCCTGATGAACCTGATCATGTTATTTACCAGGTGCTTCTGCCCCTGAAGCCCCCCATTGGGCACAGGTTCCCCCTGGAGCCACTGGAGAGCAGGTGGCAGACGCCAGGCAGGGACTCCCGCATCCGTGTGGAGGGGGAATGCACCTGTAGAGATAGCGCTGTGCTTGCTCCACCATACCGAGAAGCAGCTGCTTCAGATGCTACCCATCCTGGGCACCAGCTCATACCCTGATCTGGCTAAACTCGCCCGCTGGTGCCAGGGTTTGGTGAAGGAAGCCTGGGTGACATTGCTTGAGTCACGTCGCTACAAGATGAAGGTGCTGCCCAACAGCCAGACCTCCTGCCTGCTGCAGCTGAAAAGCCTCTCCAGAGACACCTTCATGCTTGACATCTTGTTTGGGGTGCAGCGAGGTGCCTCAGATATCTTCTTCAGCAGTCCCCCTAGAGCAGACAGCAACACCCCAAACACCATTTGGGCAGAGAGCTGCCTTGTGGCAGAGAGGAAGTTCTTCAGCCAGATAGCCGAAGAGGTTCCATATGGCAGCTGCCACCTCAAGGGCCTACGCCTCTGCACCACCATACTGAAGGGCACAGTCTTTACCCCTGATATGCTCAAGACAGTCTCCATGCACCTCCTCAACACCACACCCGTGTCACGCTGGCGCAGAGAGGACTACCTCACGCGCATGGCAGATGCCATGGGGTACCTGCACTGCGCTCTGGAGGAGAAGCAGCTCGACAGCTTCTTCTTTGGCAATGCAAAGGTGCCCAAGGAGATCATCTTGCCTCCAGACTTCAGAACATCTAAGCCACACAACCTCTTGGCGCATCTGGTGCAGGATCAGGCTGCCTACATGGAGGCATTGAGAGAGTTTGAGGAGATTCAGGAGAAGCTTTTCAAGAGACTGTGCCAGAGGAAGTAAAAGGAAGAGGGGTGCATGGAGCTGTGCCTCAGGAGGTGCATGTCAGCACCTGGAGACTGAGCAGCCTTTCCTTCTCCGTGCCATCCCTGTCTTCTGGGAACTTTCCCCTCTGTACATAGTGGTAAGTATACGTTATTTGAGCAAATGCTCTCACCTGTGTCTGTGTTTCCCTTTGTTGGGAAACGTGGACATAGTTTTGCAGACTGCTCTCATCCCCCCGAGTCAGGATGAGCACAGTGGCAGAAGAGCTGAATGTGGTAGGATTTGGTTTCTCTAATTGTGCCCATGATCCAGCAGCAGAGGCCTCAGGAGCAGAGCATGACAAGCTGGGGAGCTGTGGTCTTTGCTGCCATTGCTGGAGTGCTAGTCCTCCTGTTTGGCCTCTCCTGGTGGCTCAGGAAAAGATGCCATGAGGCAGGCTCAGCCCAAAGCAAGAAGGATGTCTAGGACATCAGCATGGCAGACTCAGCCCAAAGCAGGAAGGATGGCTTGGACGTCGGCATGGGTGAGGAAAAAAAGGAAGGAAGACCTCTAGAAGGTCTGGAAGAGGAGAAGCTAGCAGAAATGATTTTTGCCGGGCCCAGCAAGTGGCCTGTGCGCAAAATCATCTCCAGGAGCCGGGAGGTGAAGAAGCTGGTGAATAAGCTGCTGCAGGTCTTGCAAATGCACCTGTCAAATAGTTTCTTGACAGTGCTGAAGGAGGCCATTGGTGTGAGCAGTGGCTTTGAAGGATAGAATCCTGATGAACCTGATCATGTTATTTACCAGGTGCTTCTGCCCCTGAAGCCCCCCATTGGGCACAGGTTCCCCCTGGAGCCACTGGAGAGCAGGTGGCAGACGCCAGGCAGGGACTCCCGCATCCGTGTGGAGGGGGAATGCACCTGTAGAGATAGCGCTGTGCTTGCTCCACCATACCGAGAAGCAGCTGCTTCAGATGCTACCCATCCTGGGCACCAGCTCATACCCTGATCTGGCTAAACTCGCCCGCTGGTGCCAGGGTTTGGTGAAGGAAGCCTGGGTGACATTGCTTGAGTCACGTCGCTACAAGATGAAGGTGCTGCCCAACAGCCAGACCTCCTGCCTGCTGCAGCTGAAAAGCCTCTCCAGAGACACCTTCATGCTTGACATCTTGTTTGGGGTGCAGCGAGGTGCCTCAGATATCTTCTTCAGCAGTCCCCCTAGAGCAGACAGCAACACCCCAAACACCATTTGGGCAGAGAGCTGCCTTGTGGCAGAGAGGAAGTTCTTCAGCCAGATAGCCAAAGAGGTTCCATATGGCAGCTGCCACCTCAAGGGCCTACGCCTCTGCACCACCATACTGAAGGGCACAGTCTTTACCCCTGATATGCTCAAGACAGTCTCCATGCACCTCCTCAACACCACACCCGTGTCACGCTGGCGCAGAGAGGACTACCTCACGCGCATGGCAGATGCCATGGGGTACCTGCACTGCGCTCTGGAGGAGAAGCAGCTCGACAGCTTCTTCTTTGGCAATGCAAAGGTGCCCAAGGAGATCATCTTGCCTCCAGACTTCAGAACATCTAAGCCACACAACCTCTTGGCGCATCTGGTGCAGGATCAGGCTGCCTACATGGAGGCATTGAGAGAGTTTGAGGAGACTCAGGAGAAGCTTTTCAAGAGACTGTGCCAGAGGAAGTAAAAGGAAGAGGGGTGCATGGAGCTGTGCCTCAGGAGGTGCATGTCAGCACCTGGAGACTGAGCAGCCTTTCCTTCTCCGTGCCATCCCTGTCTTCTGGGAACTTTCCCCTCTGTACATAGTGGTAAGTATACGTTATTTGAGCAAATGCTCTCACCTGTGTCTGTGTTTCCCTTTGTTGGGAAACGTGGACATAGTTTTGCAGACTGCTCTCATCCCCCCGAGTCAGGATGAGCACAGTGGCAGAAGAGCTGAATGTGGTAGGATTTGGTTTCTCTAATTGTGCCCATGATCCAGCAGCAGAGGCCTCAGGAGCAGAGCATGACAAGCTGGGGAGCTGTGGTCTTTGCTGCCATTGCTGGAGTGCTAGTCCTCCTGTTTGGCCTCTCCTGGTGGCTCAGGAAAAGATGCCATGAGGCAGGCTCAGCCCAAAGCAAGAAGGATGTCTAGGACATCAGCATGGCAGACTCAGCCCAAAGCAGGAAGGATGGCTTGGACGTCGGCATGGGTGAGGAAAAAAAGGAAGGAAGACCTCTAGAAGGTCTGGAAGAGGAGAAGCTAGCAGAAATGATTTTTGCCGGGCCCAGCAAGTGGCCTGTGCGCAAAATCATCTCCAGGAGCCGGGAGGTGAAGAAGCTGGTGAATAAGCTGCTGCAGGTCTTGCAAATGCACCTGTCAAATAGTTTCTTGACAGTGCTGAAGGAGGCCATTGGTGTGAGCAGTGGCTTTGAAGGATAGAATCCTGATGAACCTGATCATGTTATTTACCAGGTGCTTCTGCCCCTGAAGCCCCCCATTGGGCACAGGTTCCCCCTGGAGCCACTGGAGAGCAGGTGGCAGACGCCAGGCAGGGACTCCCGCATCCGTGTGGAGGGGGAATGCACCTGTAGAGATAGCGCTGTGCTTGCTCCACCATACCGAGAAGCAGCTGCTTCAGATGCTACCCATCCTGGGCACCAGCTCATACCCTGATCTGGCTAAACTCGCCCGCTGGTGCCAGGGTTTGGTGAAGGAAGCCTGGGTGACATTGCTTGAGTCACGTCGCTACAAGATGAAGGTGCTGCCCAACAGCCAGACCTCCTGCCTGCTGCAGCTGAAAAGCCTCTCCAGAGACACCTTCATGCTTGACATCTTGTTTGGGGTGCAGCGAGGTGCCTCAGATATCTTCTTCAGCAGTCCCCCTAGAGCAGACAGCAACACCCCAAACACCATTTGGGCAGAGAGCTGCCTTGTGGCAGAGAGGAAGTTCTTCAGCCAGATAGCCAAAGAGGTTCCATATGGCAGCTGCCACCTCAAGGGCCTACGCCTCTGCACCACCATACTGAAGGGCACAGTCTTTACCCCTGATATGCTCAAGACAGTCTCCATGCACCTCCTCAACACCACACCCGTGTCACGCTGGCGCAGAGAGGACTACCTCACGCGCATGGCAGATGCCATGGGGTACCTGCACTGCGCTCTGGAGGAGAAGCAGCTCGACAGCTTCTTCTTTGGCAATGCAAAGGTGCCCAAGGAGATCATCTTGCCTCCAGACTTCAGAACATCTAAGCCACACAACCTCTTGGCGCATCTGGTGCAGGATCAGGCTGCCTACATGGAGGCATTGAGAGAGTTTGAGGAGACTCAGGAGAAGCTTTTCAAGAGACTGTGCCAGAGGAAGTAAAAGGAAGAGGGGTGCATGGAGCTGTGCCTCAGGAGGTGCATGTCAGCACCTGGAGACTGAGCAGCCTTTCCTTCTCCGTGCCATCCCTGTCTTCTGGGAACTTTCCCCTCTGTACATAGTGGTAAGTATACGTTATTTGAGCAAATGCTCTCACCTGTGTCTGTGTTTCCCTTTGTTGGGAAACGTGGACATAGTTTTGCAGACTGCTCTCATCCCCCCGAGTCAGGATGAGCACAGTGGCAGAAGAGCTGAATGTGGTAGGATTTGGTTTCTCTAATTGTGCCCATGATCCAGCAGCAGAGGCCTCAGGAGCAGAGCATGACAAGCTGGGGAGCTGTGGTCTTTGCTGCCATTGCTGGAGTGCTAGTCCTCCTGTTTGGCCTCTCCTGGTGGCTCAGGAAAAGATGCCATGAGGCAGGCTCAGCCCAAAGCAAGAAGGATGTCTAGGACATCAGCATGGCAGACTCAGCCCAAAGCAGGAAGGATGGCTTGGACGTCGGCATGGGTGAGGAAAAAAAGGAAGGAAGACCTCTAGAAGGTCTGGAAGAGGAGAAGCTAGCAGAAATGATTTTTGCCGGGCCCAGCAAGTGGCCTGTGCGCAAAATCATCTCCAGGAGCCGGGAGGTGAAGAAGCTGGTGAATAAGCTGCTGCAGGTCTTGCAAATGCACCTGTCAAATAGTTTCTTGACAGTGCTGAAGGAGGCCATTGGTGTGAGCAGTGGCTTTGAAGGATAGAATCCTGATGAACCTGATCATGTTATTTACCAGGTGCTTCTGCCCCTGAAGCCCCCCATTGGGCACAGGTTCCCCCTGGAGCCACTGGAGAGCAGGTGGCAGACGCCAGGCAGGGACTCCCGCATCCGTGTGGAGGGGGAATGCACCTGTAGAGATAGCGCTGTGCTTGCTCCACCATACCGAGAAGCAGCTGCTTCAGATGCTACCCATCCTGGGCACCAGCTCATACCCTGATCTGGCTAAACTCGCCCGCTGGTGCCAGGGTTTGGTGAAGGAAGCCTGGGTGACATTGCTTGAGTCACGTCGCTACAAGATGAAGGTGCTGCCCAACAGCCAGACCTCCTGCCTGCTGCAGCTGAAAAGCCTCTCCAGAGACACCTTCATGCTTGACATCTTGTTTGGGGTGCAGCGAGGTGCCTCAGATATCTTCTTCAGCAGTCCCCCTAGAGCAGACAGCAACACCCCAAACACCATTTGGGCAGAGAGCTGCCTTGTGGCAGAGAGGAAGTTCTTCAGCCAGATAGCCGAAGAGGTTCCATATGGCAGCTGCCACCTCAAGGGCCTACGCCTCTGCACCACCATACTGAAGGGCACAGTCTTTACCCCTGATATGCTCAAGACAGTCTCCATGCACCTCCTCAACACCACACCCGTGTCACGCTGGCGCAGAGAGGACTACCTCACGCGCATGGCAGATGCCATGGGGTACCTGCACTGCGCTCTGGAGGAGAAGCAGCTCGACAGCTTCTTCTTTGGCAATGCAAAGGTGCCCAAGGAGATCATCTTGCCTCCAGACTTCAGAACATCTAAGCCACACAACCTCTTGGCGCATCTGGTGCAGGATCAGGCTGCCTACATGGAGGCATTGAGAGAGTTTGAGGAGACTCAGGAGAAGCTTTTCAAGAGACTGTGCCAGAGGAAGTAAAAGGAAGAGGGGTGCATGGAGCTGTGCCTCAGGAGGTGCATGTCAGCACCTGGAGACTGAGCAGCCTTTCCTTCTCCGTGCCATCCCTGTCTTCTGGGAACTTTCCCCTCTGTACATAGTGGTAAGTATACGTTATTTGAGCAAATGCTCTCACCTGTGTCTGTGTTTCCCTTTGTTGGGAAACGTGGACATAGTTTTGCAGACTGCTCTCATCCCCCGAGTCAGGATGAGCACAGTGGCAGAAGAGCTGAATGTGGTAGGATTTGGTTTCTCTAATTGTGCCCATGATCCAGCAGCAGAGGCCTCAGGAGCAGAGCATGACAAGCTGGGGAGCTGTGGTCTTTGCTGCCATTGCTGGAGTGCTAGTCCTCCTGTTTGGCCTCTCCTGGTGGCTCAGGAAAAGATGCCATGAGGCAGGCTCAGCCCAAAGCAAGAAGGATGTCTAGGACATCAGCATGGCAGACTCAGCCCAAAGCAGGAAGGATGGCTTGGACGTCGGCATGGGTGAGGAAAAAAAGGAAGGAAGACCTCTAGAAGGTCTGGAAGAGGAGAAGCTAGCAGAAATGATTTTTGCCGGGCCCAGCAAGTGGCCTGTGCGCAAAATCATCTCCAGGAGCCGGGAGGTGAAGAAGCTGGTGAATAAGCTGCTGCAGGTCTTGCAAATGCACCTGTCAAATAGTTTCTTGACAGTGCTGAAGGAGGCCATTGGTGTGAGCAGTGGCTTTGAAGGATAGAATCCTGATGAACCTGATCATGTTATTTACCAGGTGCTTCTGCCCCTGAAGCCCCCCATTGGGCACAGGTTCCCCCTGGAGCCACTGGAGAGCAGGTGGCAGACGCCAGGCAGGGACTCCCGCATCCGTGTGGAGGGGGAATGCACCTGTAGAGATAGCGCTGTGCTTGCTCCACCATACCGAGAAGCAGCTGCTTCAGATGCTACCCATCCTGGGCACCAGCTCATACCCTGATCTGGCTAAACTCGCCCGCTGGTGCCAGGGTTTGGTGAAGGAAGCCTGGGTGACATTGCTTGAGTCACGTCGCTACAAGATGAAGGTGCTGCCCAACAGCCAGACCTCCTGCCTGCTGCAGCTGAAAAGCCTCTCCAGAGACACCTTCATGCTTGACATCTTGTTTGGGGTGCAGCGAGGTGCCTCAGATATCTTCTTCAGCAGTCCCCCTAGAGCAGACAGCAACACCCCAAACACCATTTGGGCAGAGAGCTGCCTTGTGGCAGAGAGGAAGTTCTTCAGCCAGATAGCCGAAGAGGTTCCATATGGCAGCTGCCACCTCAAGGGCCTACGCCTCTGCACCACCATACTGAAGGGCACAGTCTTTACCCCTGATATGCTCAAGACAGTCTCCATGCACCTCCTCAACACCACACCCGTGTCACGCTGGCGCAGAGAGGACTACCTCACGCGCATGGCAGATGCCATGGGGTACCTGCACTGCGCTCTGGAGGAGAAGCAGCTCGACAGCTTCTTCTTTGGCAATGCAAAGGTGCCCAAGGAGATCATCTTGCCTCCAGACTTCAGAACATCTAAGCCACACAACCTCTTGGCGCATCTGGTGCAGGATCAGGCTGCCTACATGGAGGCATTGAGAGAGTTTGAGGAGACTCAGGAGAAGCTTTTCAAGAGACTGTGCCAGAGGAAGTAAAAGGAAGAGGGGTGCATGGAGCTGTGCCTCAGGAGGTGCATGTCAGCACCTGGAGACTGAGCAGCCTTTCCTTCTCCGTGCCATCCCTGTCTTCTGGGAACTTCCCCTCTGTACATAGTGGTAAGTATACGTTATTTGAGCAAATGCTCTCACCTGTGTCTGTGTTTCCCTTTGTTGGGAAACGTGGACATAGTTTTGCAGACTGCTCTCATCCCCCGAGTCAGGATGAGCACAGTGGCAGAAGAGCTGAATGTGGTAGGATTGGTTTCTCTAATTGTGCCCATGATCCAGCAGCAGAGGCCTCAGGAGCAGAGCATGACAAGCTGGGGAGCTGTGGTCTTTGCTGCCATTGCTGGAGTGCTAGTCCTCCTGTTTGGCCTCTCCTGGTGGCTCAGGAAAAGATGCCATGAGGCAGGCTCAGCCCAAAGCAAGAAGGATGTCTAGGACATCAGCATGGCAGACTCAGCCCAAAGCAGGAAGGATGGCTTGGACGTCGGCATGGGTGAGGAAAAAAAGGAAGGAAGACCTCTAGAAGGTCTGGAAGAGGAGAAGCTAGCAGAAATGATTTTTGCCGGGCCCAGCAAGTGGCCTGTGCGCAAAATCATCTCCAGGAGCCGGGAGGTGAAGAAGCTGGTGAATAAGCTGCTGCAGGTCTTGCAAATGCACCTGTCAAATAGTTTCTTGACAGTGCTGAAGGAGGCCATTGGTGTGAGCAGTGGCTTTGAAGGATAGAATCCTGATGAACCTGATCATGTTATTTACCAGGTGCTTCTGCCCCTGAAGCCCCCCATTGGGCACAGGTTCCCCCTGGAGCCACTGGAGAGCAGGTGGCAGACGCCAGGCAGGGACTCCCGCATCCGTGTGGAGGGGGAATGCACCTGTAGAGATAGCGCTGTGCTTGCTCCACCATACCGAGAAGCAGCTGCTTCAGATGCTACCCATCCTGGGCACCAGCTCATACCCTGATCTGGCTAAACTCGCCCGCTGGTGCCAGGGTTTGGTGAAGGAAGCCTGGGTGACATTGCTTGAGTCACGTCGCTACAAGATGAAGGTGCTGCCCACAGCCAGACCTCCTGCCTGCTGCAGCTGAAAAGCCTCTCCAGAGACACCTTCATGCTTGACATCTTGTTTGGGGTGCAGCGAGGTGCCTCAGATATCTTCTTCAGCAGTCCCCCTAGAGCAGACAGCAACACCCCAAACACCATTTGGGCAGAGAGCTGCCTTGTGGCAGAGAGGAAGTTCTTCAGCCAGATAGCCGAAGAGGTTCCATATGGCAGCTGCCACCTCAAGGGCCTACGCCTCTGCACCACCATACTGAAGGGCACAGTCTTTACCCCTGATATGCTCAAGACAGTCTCCATGCACCTCCTCAACACCACACCCGTGTCACGCTGGCGCAGAGAGGACTACCTCACGCGCATGGCAGATGCCATGGGGTACCTGCACTGCGCTCTGGAGGAGAAGCAGCTCGACAGCTTCTTCTTTGGCAATGCAAAGGTGCCCAAGGAGATCATCTTGCCTCCAGACTTCAGAACATCTAAGCCACACAACCTCTTGGCGCATCTGGTGCAGGATCAGGCTGCCTACATGGAGGCATTGAGAGAGTTTGAGGAGACTCAGGAGAAGCTTTTCAAGAGACTGTGCCAGAGGAAGTAAAAGGAAGAGGGGTGCATGGAGCTGTGCCTCAGGAGGTGCATGTCAGCACCTGGAGACTGAGCAGCCTTTCCTTCTCCGTGCCATCCCTGTCTTCTGGGAACTTTCCCCTCTGTACATAGTGGTAAGTATACGTTATTTGAGCAAATGCTCTCACCTGTGTCTGTGTTTCCCTTTGTTGGGAAACGTGGACATAGTTTTGCAGACTGCTCTCATCCCCCGAGTCAGGATGAGCACAGTGGCAGAAGAGCTGAATGTGGTAGGATTTGGTTTCTCTAATTGTGCCCATGATCCAGCAGCAGAGGCCTCAGGAGCAGAGCATGACAAGCTGGGGAGCTGTGGTCTTTGCTGCCATTGCTGGAGTGCTAGTCCTCCTGTTTGGCCTCTCCTGGTGGCTCAGGAAAAGATGCCATGAGGCAGGCTCAGCCCAAAGCAAGAAGGATGTCTAGGACATCAGCATGGCAGACTCAGCCCAAAGCAGGAAGGATGGCTTGGACGTCGGCATGGGTGAGGAAAAAAAGGAAGGAAGACCTCTAGAAGGTCTGGAAGAGGAGAAGCTAGCAGAAATGATTTTTGCCGGGCCCAGCAAGTGGCCTGTGCGCAAAATCATCTCCAGGAGCCGGGAGGTGAAGAAGCTGGGAATAAGCTGCTGCAGGTCTTGCAAATGCACCTGTCAAATAGTTTCTTGACAGTGCTGAAGGAGGCCATTGGTGTGAGCAGTGGCTTTGAAGGATAGAATCCTGATGAACCTGATCATGTTATTTACCAGGTGCTTCTGCCCCTGAAGCCCCCCATTGGGCACAGGTTCCCCTGGAGCCACTGGAGAGCAGGTGGCAGACGCAGGCAGGGACTCCCGCATCGTGTGGAGGGGGAATGCACCTGTAGAGATAGCGCTGTGCTTGCTCCACCATACCGAGAAGCAGCTGCTTCAGATGCTACCCATCCTGGGCACCAGCTCATACCCTGATCTGGCTAAACTCGCCCGCTGGTGCCAGGGTTTGGTGAAGGAAGCCTGGGTGACATTGCTTGAGTCACGTCGCTACAAGATGAAGGTGCTGCCCAACAGCCAGACCTCCTGCCTGCTGCAGCTGAAAAGCCTCTCCAGAGACACCTTCATGCTTGACATCTTGTTTGGGGTGCAGCGAGGTGCCTCAGATATCTTCTTCAGCAGTCCCCCTAGAGCAGACAGCAACACCCCAAACACCATTTGGGCAGAGAGCTGCCTTGTGGCAGAGAGGAAGTTCTTCAGCCAGATAGCCAAAGAGGTTCCATACGGCAGCTGCCACCTCAAGGGCCTACGCCTCTGCACCACCATACTGAAGGGCACAGTCTTTACCCCTGATATGCTCAAGACAGTCTCCATGCACCTCCTCAACACCACACCCGTGTCACGCTGGCGCAGAGAGGACTACCTCACGCGCATGGCAGATGCCATGGGGTACCTGCACTGCGCTCTGGAGGAGAAGCAGCTCGAACAGCTTCTTCTTTGGCAATGCAAAGGTGCCCAAGGAGATCATCTTGCCTCCAGACTTCAGAACATCTAAGCCACACAACCTCTTGGCGCATCTGGTGCAGGATCAGGCTGCCTACATGGAGGCATTGAGAGAGTTTGAGGAGACTCAGGAGAAGCTTTTCAAGAGACTGTGCCAGAGGAAGTAAAAGGAAGAGGGGTGCATGGAGCTGTGCTCAGGAGGTGCATGTCGTCAGCCTGGAGACTGAGCAGCCTTTCCTTCTCCGTGCCATCCCTGTCTTCTGGGAACTTTCCCCTCTGTACATAGTGGAAGTATACGTTATTTGAGCAAATGCTCTCACCTGTGTCTGTGTTTTCCCTTTGTTGGGAAACGTGGACATAGTTTGCAGACTGCTCTCATCCCCCGAGTCAGGATGAGCACAGTGGCAGAAGAGCTGAATGTGGTAGGATTGTTTTCTCTCTTGTGCCCATGATCCAGCAGCAGAGGCCTCAGGAGCAGAGCATGACAAGCTGGGGAGCTGTGGTCTTTGCTGCCATTGCTGGAGTGCTAGTCCTCCTGTTTGGCCTCTCCTGGGGCTCAGGAAAAGATGCCATGAGGCAGGCTCAGCCCAAAGCAAGAAGGATGTCTAGGACATCAGCATGGCAGACTCATGCCCAAAGCAGGAAGGATGGCTTGGACGTCGGCATGGGTGAGGAAAAAAGGAAGGAAGACCTCTAGAAGGTCTGGAAGAGGAGAAGCTAGCAGAAATGATTTTTGCCGGGCCCAGCAAGTGGCCTGTGCGCAAAATCTCCAGGAGCCGGGAGGTGAAGAAGCTGGTGAATAAGCTGCTGCAGGTCTTGCAAATGCACCTGTCAAATAGTTTCTTGACAGTGCTGAAGGAGGCCATTGGTGTGAGCAGTGGCTTTGAAGGATAGAATCCTGATGAACCTGTTCATGTTTTACCAGGTGCTTCTGCCCCTGAAGCCCCCATTGTGGCACAGTTTCCCCTGGAGCCACTGGAGAGCAGGTGGCAGACGCAGCAGGGACTCCGCATCCGGTGTGAGGGGGAATGCACCTGTAGAGATAGCGCTGGCTTGCTCCACCATACCGAGAGCAGCTGCTTCAGATGCTACCTACATCCTGGGCACCGCTCATAACCCTGATCTGGCTAAACTCGCCCGCTGGTGCCAGGGTTGGTGAAGGAAGCCTGGGTGACATTGCTTGAGTCACGTCGCTACAAGATGAAGGTGCTGCCCAACAGCCAGACCTCCTGCCTGCTGCAGCTGAAAAGCCTCCCAGAACACCTTCATGCTTGACATCTTGTTTGGGTGCAGCGAGGGTGCCTCAGATATCTTCTTCAGCAGTCCCCTTAGAGAGACAGCAACACCCCAAACACCATTTGGGCAGAGAGCTGCCTTGTGTGCAGAGAGGAAAGTTCTTCAGCCAGATAGCCAAGAGGTTCCATACGGCAGCTGCACACCTCAAGGGCCTACGCTCTGCCACCACCATACTGAAGGGCACATGTCTTTAACTGATATGCTCAAGACAGTCTCCATGACCTCTCAACACACACACGTGTGTCACGCTGGCGCAGAGAGGACTACCTCACGCGCATGGCAGATGCCATGGGGTACCTGCACTGCGTCTGGAGGAGAAGCAGCTCGACACAGCTTCTTCTTTGGCAATGCAAAGGTGCACAGGAGATCATCTGCCTCCAGACTTCAGATAAATCTAAGCCCACACAACCTCTTGCGCGCTTGGTGCAGGATAAGCGTGCCTACATGGAGGCATTGAGAGAGTTTGAGGAGACTTCAGGAGAAGCTTTTCAAGAGACTGTGCCAGAGGAAGTAAAAGGAAGAGGGGTGCATGGAGCTGTGGCCTCGGAGGTGCATGTCAGCACCTGGAGACTGAGCAGCCTTTCCTTCTCCGTGCCCATCCCTGTCTTCTGGAACTTTCCCCTCTGTACATAGTGGTAAGTACGTAATTTGAGCAAATGCTCTCACCTGTTGTCTGTGTTTCCCTTGTGTGGAAACGTGGACATAGTTTTTGCAGACTGCTCTCATCCCCCCGAGTCAGGATGAGACCAGTGGCAGAAGAGCTGAATGTGGTAGGATTTGGTTTCTCTAATTGTGCCCATGATCCAGCAGCAGAGGCTCAGGAGCATGAGCATGACAAGCTGGGGAGCTGTGGTCTTTGCTGCCATTGCTGGAGTGCTAGTCCTCCTGTTTGGCCTCTCTGTGGCTCAGGAAAAGATGCCATGAGGCAGGCTCAGCCAAAGCAAGAAGGATGTCTAGGACATCAGCATGGCAGACTCAATCCGCCAAAGCAGGAAGGATGGCTTGGACGTCGGCATGGGTGAGGAAAAAAAAGGAAGGAAGACCTCTAGAAGGTCTGGAAGAGGAGAAGCTAGCAGAAATGTTTTTGCCGGGCCCAGCAAGTGGCCTGTGCGCAA
>CM026897.1:90433767-90540974 GCA_015227895.2 Colaptes auratus
GGCATTAGAACATCTATTTTGTGAAGAAAAGGATGAGAGACCTGGAGCTTTTTAGCCTGGAGTAGAAAAGATCAGGGGTGATCTTATCAATGCTTATAAGTACTTAAAGGGTGGGTGTCAGAAGGATGAGGACGCTGGTTTCAGTGTGGCCAAGTGACCGCACAAGAGGTGCCAGGCACAAATTAAACATAGGGAGTTTCCATCTAAACATGAGGAGAAGCTTGTTTTTGAGGGTTGAAGAGCACTGGAACAGGCTGCTGCAGAGATCACTGAATCTTCATCTCTGGAGCCATCCAGAACCCCCTGGACACTGTCCTGTGCAACCTGCTCTAACTGAGCCTGCTCTGGCAGGGAGTTGGACTAGATGATATCAGAGGTCCCTCCAATCCCTATAATTCTGTGGTTCTGTGATCAAAAAGGTACATTACATTTTTCAAAGGGTAGGAACAATAGTTATCATGTTTAAAAATCGAATTTATATTGCTGCAGTTCTTCATTTTGATCCAGAGTACTGCAGCTACTGATCATCTGAATCATATTTCTTGGATTTTAGCCTGTTTGAAGAACCTCTTGCTTTTAAAATATTAATGTTCTACTTCCCAGCATATCAGACTATTCCCTGGAAACCCGTTTTAAAATTGTAGTGAGTTGAGGCAGCCCCCCTCCCACCACGGGCAAAAAATAACAACTCAGACAAAGGGATTGCAGAAGTGATGGATTTAAATGAACAAGCAGTGAATGTTTACAGAGAGCCAGAAGCAGTGACAAAAGAAAATCCCCAAACATACCCAGGAAGATCCCCACCCCACCTGGGGGTACATCCAAGACCCCCAGGGCTCCTTCTTCCCCCCTCCCCACTGCTAGGCTAGTCTCAGCTGGCCAGACCTGAGACTGCCCCCCCCCGTGCCTTGGGCCTAGCCAGGCCCACGGCCGGGAGACAACATCTCCCCCAGTTACCGGGCGCCGGCGAGGAAGAAAGAGCAGGTGCCGACCTCGCACTGGATCTTATAGTGTTACAGAGAATTACGGTACAAATACCTAGTTTCCTGTGTCCACCCCCTGGGCTGGACCTCTGGCACAGGAGCACCTCATGTAGCAGAGGGCACCCAGCCCAAACTGCAACATGCCACCCTTATTTCATACCATAATCTCTGTACCCCAAACATATCACAAATCAGAAATCTCCTGATGACATGTCCAACGGGTCCATTCTTCATCTGGGCGTCCACCCAAACAGTCTCTCATTCAGGCTCAAATTCAGTTCCATTCCAGTTCTTCTCTCTCATCTATGGAACCTCCCAGCGATGCAGAGGTCACTCTTCTGTGGTGCAAGCTCTTCATGGATCCGTTGGACATCCTGGTCACCTGAAAAGCCTCACAACTCCTCAACCAAACCTTTATTTCCATCTCTATTTACTCAGCGGCATATTTCCACCCCTGGGGCAAGCCAGTACAGAACAATCAGGCTCTAACTGCTCTCCACCCCTCCAGGAAAATAGCACGCTGAGCCTTCCATACCACTGCACGGACCTATCCCAAGCCCAGGCTGACCGCTTCCCCGCGGCCTAGGCTATGCAGATGCATGTCACAGTACACCTCCCTCCTGCTGGGCGTTCGCGTACCGAGGCGTCACAGCATCCAGCTACACAACCCTCCCCCAAAGAGGAGGGGCTGCACCACACAAACTGACTGAGAAGAAGGGAGGTGGAGCCAGTTCTCGGCGCCATTTTCGGAACTCGTCCGAAAGATCGGAAGAGACTAGGGCCGGCCCTGCTACAGCCCAGCGCACGGCCGGGCCGCCGGGCCCCGCCGGCCGCTCCGAGCGCACGGCCGGGCCCGCCGCCGCCACAGCCCCAGTGGACGGCCGGAGGCCGCCGTCGCCACTCGTACAGCGCGCACGGCCGAGCCCACCGCCGCCGCAGCCCGAGTAACAGCGCAGCTCCGGCCACCTCTGTCGCCGCGGTACAGACTCAAAATCACCCTCCACCCCTCGGGCATTCAAACAGCTCCTCCAGCGAAAGCCATAAACTCGTTCTCAGAGCCCTTGAGAACGGCTTTCCAGCTGGGGTCCCCGTTCGCCCTCCGGAGTTTCGGGAGCTGGGCTCGCCCGCTCGCCAAGGCTGGCTCTATCCCCCATCGAGAACGGACCTGACTTTGATCTGCTCGCCGCTGCCCCTCCCCCCGCTTCACACCCCCAGCTTGTGCCGCTCCGCAGAGAATATAAGGTGAGGAAGGCATGTTACGCGTTCTTAAGCGGTACCCCCAATTCCGATGGTCAAGAACCACCCCCTGCATAAAACAGCAGGAGGGACTCCGTGCCACCGGCCACGCACCAGGTGTCCCCCTGCAATCCACAGAATTCACACAATCGCCCCACCACAAACTTGAGCCCCAACTTCTAAAACCCAAACCGACGCCCAGAACTAAATTTAAACTCTCCGTCTTTTGCAATCCGATCTGCAGAGTGACCACAGTAACAATAATGTTAGAAGTTTGTTTTGCATTATTGTTACTTGTGTAGTGTTCATGAATTAACTAATTCTGCAATGCCAAGTACTTATATATGAAGTATTATATTTTACATATATATATGTATATATATATTATATTCTCAGTGGAAACTAGGAACTATGTAAAACTGATTTTTAGTACCAAAATGTAAGACAGCTCAGTACCTCTACCATTGTGCACCACTGAAGGTCAACACCACTGAGGCCAAATATATTTTCACAGTGAAATTTCTGGTAACAACCATATCATGCACAACACCCATGAACATATAATGAAAAGTCCATGCAAGTCATTATTTTAGAAGACAAAATATGGTTGTTGTTGTAGTAGTATAATTCTTACATAGTATGTTTTGAGAGACCTGATTCAACACTTCATTAGTCCATTTTTTGCCATTTCTAGCTCTACTGACATTAATAGAATTAATTGATGTCCACCTGAATAATGTAAACTAAACAGATGTTTCTATTCTAGTTTTCCTCTTTAGTTTTACATTTATCTAAATTCCTTTTCAGTTAACTTCAGAAGCTGCTGGTGGAGCAAAGCATATTAGAGACTTGACTTCTTTCACTGAAACTGTCAGCTTCAGCACAAAGCTAATCTGCAGAGAGAAAGCAATGCTTAAGAACTATTCTTCAGACTGTTCTTCATCCCCTGTAATGTTTTGTATGTGTGTGGGTTTTTTTTCCATTGTATATCATAGCATTTGAATTTGAGTATAAAAATACAGGGTAAAAAAAGTGCTACTGGAATGTAAGCTTTTAAGAAGAGACTTGGGTATAATATCTAGCATTATGGGTAGACTTTCCATTTCTTGAAAACACTTTGTACTGTGCCTCCAATATGTTCTTTATGTATTCCCAGAGCTATTTGTTGTCTGCGTTTTGTCAGCAATTACTCTTTGCTAGGTGTTATACTCTAGTTTCTATGGAAAGTTTGGGCCTGTTCAGAGGAAATTGCAATATGTGATGGCCAATTCTCAAGAAGATTGCTTTAGCATAGGAAGTGGGGAAGCTTAGCTATAAATGGGGGGGGAGAGAGGGGGGAAGGCAGCTGGAATACTCTAGCATGAGACAGAATATTATAAATAAACCCGGTTATTTTGAAACTTTTTACAGATAAAGGTGAAGAAAAGGCAACTGGAATTCTCTGGCAAGAGAGACAATATTATAAAAATAAAAAAATTCTGAAACTTTTTAAGATAAAGGGCACTTTCTACTGTATGTTAGGAAGTGTGAAGAGAAGCCTCCGAGGAGACCTAATGTGGCCTTCCAGTATCTGAACGGGGCTACAAGAAAGCTGGGGAGGGACTTTTTAGGGTGTCAGGGAATGATAGGTCTAGGGGGGATGGAACAAACTAGAAATTGGTAGATTCAGATTGGATGTTAGGAAGAAGTTCTTCAGCATGAGAGTGGTGAGACACTGGAACATGTTGCCCAGGAGATGGTGGAGGCCTCATCCCTGCAGGTTTTTAAGGCCAGGCTGGATGTGGCTGTGAGCAACCTGATCTAGTGTGAGGTGTCTCTGTTCATAGCAGAGGAGTTGAAACTAGGTGATCCTTGAGGTCCCTTCCAACCCCCTTCTTGCTTTGGGCTGAGCCTGCCTCATGGCATCTTTTCCTGAGCCACCAGGAGAGGCAAAACAGGAGGACTAGCACTCCAGCAATGGCAGCAAAGACCACAGCTCCCCAGCTTGTCATGCTCTGCTCCTGAGGCCTCTGCTGCTGGATCATGGGCACAATTAGAGAAACCAAATCCTACCACATTCAGCTCTTCTGCCAATGTGCTCATCCTGACTCGGGGGATGAGAGCAGTCTGCAAAACTATGTCCACGTTTCCCAACAAAGGGAAACACAGACACAGGTGAGAGCATTTGCTCAAATAACGTATACTTACCACTATGTACAGAGGGGAAAGTTCCCAGAAGACAGGGATGGCACGGAGAAGGAAAGGCTGCTCAGTCTCCAGGTGCTGACATGCACCTCCTGAGGCACAGCTCCATGCACCCCTCTTCCTTTTACTTCCTCTGGCACAGTCTCTTGAAAAGCTTCTCCTGAATCTCCTCAAACTCTCTCAATGCCTCCATGTAGGCAGCTGATCCTGCACCAGATGCGCCAAGAGGTTGTGTGGCTCAGATGTTCTGAAGTCTGGAGGCAAGATGATCTCCTTGGGCACCTTTGCATTGCCAAAGAAGAAGCTGTCGAGCTGCTTCTCCTCCAGAGCACAGTGCAGGTACCCATGGCATCTGCCATGCGCTTGAGGCAGTCCTCTCTGCGCCAGCGTGACACGGGTGTGGTGTTGAGGAGGTGCATGGAGACTGTCTTGAGCATATCAGGGGTAAAGACTGTGCCCTTCAGTATGGTGGTGCAGAGGCCTAGGCCCTTGAGGTGGCAGCTGCCATATGGAACCTCTTTGGCTATCTGGCTGAAGAACTTCCTCTCTGCCACAAGGCAGCTCTCTGCCCAAATGGTGTTTGGGGTGTTGCTGTCTGCTCTAGGGGGACTGCTGAAAGATATATCTGAGGCACCTCGCTGCACCCCAAACAAGATGTCAAGCATGAAGGTGTCTCTGGAGAGGCTTTTCAGCTGCAGCAGCAGGAGGTCTGGCTGTGGGCCAGCACCTTCATCTTGTAGCGACGTGACTCAAGCAATGTCACCCAGGCTTCCTTCACCAAACCCGGGCACCAGCGGGCGAGTTTAGCCAGATCAGGGTATGAGCTGGTGCCCAGGATGGGTAGCATCTGAAGCAGCTGCTTCTCGGTATGGTGGAGCAAGCACAGCGCTATCTCTACAGGTGCATTCCCCCTCCACACGGATGCGGGAGTCCCTGCCTGGCGTCTGCCACCTGCTCTCCAGTGGCTCCAGGGGAACCTGTGCCCAATGGGGGGCTTCAGGGGCAGAAGCACCTGGTAAATAACATGAACAGGTTCATCAGGATTCTATCCTTCAAAGCCACTGCTCACACCAATGGCCTCCTTCAGCACTGTCAAGAAACTATTTGACAGGTGCATTTGCAAGACCTGCAGCAGCTTATTCACCAGCTTCTTCACCTCCCGGCTCCTGGAGATGATTTTACGCACAGGCCACTTGCTGGGCCTGGCAAAAATCATTTCTGCTAGCTTCTCCTCTTCCAGACCTTCTAGAGGTCTTCCTTCCTTTTTTTCCTCACCCATGCCGACGTCCAAGCCATCCTTCCTGCTTTGGGCTGAGTCTGCCATGCTGATGTCCTAGACATCCTTCTTGCTTTGGGCTGAGCCTGCCTCATGGCATCTTTTCCTGAGCCACCAGGAGAGGCAAAACAGGAGGACTAGCACTCCAGCAATGGCAGCAAAGACCACAGCTCCCCAGCTTGTCATGCTCTGCTCCTGAGGCCTCTGCTGCTGGATCATGGGCACAATTAGAGAAACCAAATCCTACCACATTCAGCTCTTCTGCCAATGTGCTCATCCTGACTCGGGGGGATGAGAGCAGTCTGCAAAACTATGTCCACGTTTCCAACAAAGGGAAACACAGACACAGGTGAGAGCATTTGCTCAAATAACGTATACTTACCACTATGTACAGAGGGGAAAGTTCCCAGAAGACAGGGATGGCACGGAGAAGGAAAGGCTGCTCAGTCTCCAGGTGCTGACATGCACCTCCTGAGGCACAGCTCCATGCACCCCTCTTCCTTTTACTTCCTCTGGCACAGTCTCTTGAAAAGCTTCTCCGAATCTCCTCAAACTCTCTCAATGCCTCCATGTAGGCAGCCTGATCCTGCACCAGATGCGCCAAGAGGTTGTGTGGCTCAGATGTTCTGAAGTCTGGAGGCAAGATGATCTCCTTGGCACCTTTGCATTGCCAAAGAAGAAGCTGTCGAGCTGCTTCCCCTCCAGAGCGCAGTGCAGGTACCCCATGGCATCTGCCATGCGCGTGAGGCAGTCCTCTCTGCGCCAGCGTGACATGGGTGTGGTGTTGAGGAGGTGCATGGAGACTGTCTTGAGCATATCAGGGGTAAAGACTGTGCCCTTCAGTATGGTGGTGCAGAGGCGTAGGCGCTTGAGGTGGCAGCTGCCATATGGAACCTCTTTGTCTATCTGGCTGAAGAACTTCCTCTCTGCTACAAGGCAGCTCTCTGCCCAAATGGTGTTTGGGGTGTTGCTGTCTGCTCTAGGGGGACTGCTGAAGAAGATATCTGAGGCACCTCGCTGCACCCCAAACAAGATGTCAAGCATGAAGGTGTCTCTGGAGAGGCTTTTCAGCTGCAGCAGGCAGGAGGTCTGGCTGTTGGGCAGCACCTTCATCTTGTAGCGACATGACTCACCAATGCACCCCAGGCCCAGGTTCCTTCACCAAACCCTGGCACCAGCGCGAGTTTAGCAAGAGCAAGGTATAGCTGGTTCAGACAGAGGAGCTACATGAGTAAGGTTTCAGTGATTTCAGGTTGACTCAGTTCTGTAGCACAAAAGGGTAAAATTACAGTTCCAGTTAAACCATATACTGGAATGAATGACTGGGAGTAGTTGAAGAAGTTAGCACACAGCTTTAAATGCACCCTTGGTGCTGTACAAATCTACTTTTTCCTTGCTTACACATCACTTCCTTACAATCTAGTAGGTAAGGAGCCTTCCTATCTCTCAGTCTCTCCTGCACAAGCCCTTAACATCTCCCCAAAACTCCCTTGCTTTCTCTCCTGACTTCTTTGTAAGTTTTTGACTTCATGTCTTCTTTTCCTTAACCTTTTGTCTTACACTATGACAGTGTCTGCTTTTAATCAGCCTTGACATTGTCCTTGTCCCTTCAGTTTCTGTCTCTTAACGTCTTCTCTAAAGTCAGCATTTTGTCTATGGGTACAAGACACTGGAAGATTTAGCCATATTGTGGCTCTGAGCAACCTGATCTGGTGTGAGGTGTCCCGGCCCATGGCAGGGTGGGTGGTACTAGATGATCCTTGAGGTCGCTACCAACCCTAACAATTCTATGATTCTATGATAATATCTTCTTGACAGAGGAGCTGATGTGGAGGGCTCTGCTTTCACTGATTCTGTAACTAATGCTCCCCCAACATGTCCATGCTCCTGCCATGGAGCAGTTGTATGAAATTCTATCCCTCCACAGCTTTGAACCCTATTGCAACCCTAGTTATCTTTGAGTAATTAAAGGATAGCTACCCATACTTCTTGCCTTTCTTTTCTCCTGTGTTTCTTTCATGACTAATTAGCTGACATTATATGTAATCCAAACTTTAACAGTCATGTTTTGTTGTTTCTGTCCTTAAAACTGTGAATGGAAATGCTGTTTAATATCCAGAGTGGCAGATCTATGCATAGAATATGCCCAACATCTATAATTTAAAGAGTCAGGAGTTAAACTAGCACAAAACATAGCAACAAAATAGCTTGCCAGGTATTACACAAAGACCAGCAACATAACTGATACTGAAATCCAGGATCTGACATACTCAGCATGTGGGCAAGCTCTACACAACTTCTCCTTCTGAATCCTTCAGCTGTCAAGAGATGTCAGTGTCCTTGAACTGTCCCCAGTGTGACCACTACAGTTGTTTATTTCATCCTAACTATAAAAAATAACTACAAATGAAGCAGGGAGGAGGGGAGGGCAAGAAGGATCAATCTATATCTCTACTACAGAATCACACACAGAAATGATAGAGGTTGGAAGGGGCCTCTGGAGATCATCTAGTCCAACCGCCATACCAGAGCAGGTTCACCTACAGTTTACTTCTTCAATTTTTATCTAGGCTGTATTTCCACTAGACCAAAGTTGGGAGAATAAAATCATAAACTTAAACTGCACCTCTCAAAAAAGGAAATCAGGAAAGCATATGAAATCTAAAGAGTAAATCTATATCATTCTTTTTCTCTCCATTTATTTAGGTCGTGCATGCACCCCAGCCCTGTGTAGTCCTAAGCAGCTCCATGCTTTCTGCTTGTATGCAGTTGCTTCTAGGGACAGCTGTCCAGGTGGATCCCAGTCTCACCCATTACTTTGCCTTGTCTGATGAACGTGGGGGAGTTTATGGGGCCTGTCACCACCCCCATGCCAGTCATGTTTAAGGTCTGTGGATCTGTACTCCTGCCTGTGCTGTGGGGGTTACTCTTGGTTTTGTCCTCTTTCCAGCATCTTGCCGATTCTGAACAACATTCTGCAACAAACTCTCCACATTTGTCACTAAACCTGGATACAAACCACATGTCACAGCTTGTCCAAAATTCAAATAAATCTTTCAGAATGCAGCTGTATTTGTCAGACCCTGTTTCTGACCAACAATTCACATGAGATACTAAAATGTATTATTGTGATTGTCCTTTAGGTTACAACATATTCTGACACAGTGTTTATGTTAAGGAAATGCATAAGATAGTGATAGGATGAGGGGAATGGATTGAAGCTTGAGAAGGGTAGATTTAGATTAGATTGATGAAGAAAATTCTTTACAGTGAGAATTGTGAGATGCTGGAGCAAGTTGCCCAGGGAGGCTGTGGATGCGCCCTCCCTGGGGAGCGTTCTAGGCCAGGTTGGATGAGGCCTTTCGGCAACCTGATCTAGTGGCAGTCAGCCAAGGTAAACCCACTACAGCTGGGATATAAGTAGGTCAATACAGGACCATCTTCCTAAGGAGAAAGGGGAAGGTAGTTTTCTGGAAAACGTGTTTCTGCTGTTTACTGCGCAAGTGTAGTTTTTCTCCTAGTAGATGTAACAAATAAAAGATTGAAGTTAGCCTGGTAACCAAAGGAACTGGTTCATTTTGATGACCCGCACTCACTTCAGATTTGTGCAATTTTAGTGTTGCATTATCAACTAAATATGAATATTTATTCTTCTTTAATGTGGTTGGTAAATAGTTTTCTGGATCATCAAGCTTTGATTTCAGTAATTATCTAGGGGTTTATTTTATAGTGTTTGTTTGTTTTTAAGCCAGCCCTCTCAAGGTTTCAAAATTCTCAGCATGCCTGATTATTTTGACTGCCTGACTATAAATTCTCACTCTCAATTATACATGCTGGAAACTATTAATGATTTTTTTTAAACCCCAAGAAAGCAAACAGAGTAACATGTGGTGATGGCTTTCATGCTGTCAGTACTGATATAATAAATCATGATCACTTTATAAATGAAACAATACCTGAGAATTCCTATGGTTTTAAAAATGTGCTTTTTCCAAAACACTTTTTTTCCATAGAAACAATTGAAACCAGCAGGTGGTTAGTACCTCTGAAAAGTTTATAAGAATTAACATACCAGTTCAATGAAAACACAATTTCACTGCAGCCCATCCCTACTGATAGCAGTTAGTGATAGAAGGGAAATAGATCATGCTTTTCCCAGCAACAGTGAGTTTGGGTCTTCTTGATCTGGAGGCTGCATTGGACTGTTATTTATAATAGCACTCAGGAGATCTATTCTCCATGAATTTGTATAATAACTTTCTGAACTTGTTTCTATTCTTGACCCTGCAGCTCCTGGAGCAAAGTCTTCCATTGCTTCTGTAGATGATAGGCCGGAAGGTGAAGAAAATTTCAGTGGATTTGTTTAGTGTTAGCTGTCTTGTAATGGTTTGTGTTCATCCTTCTTCATTGTGTGAAGTAATGAATAAACCTACCTTGTCTTTTCCCTACTGTTAGAATTTTTGCGGGCCTTTATAACTGACTATAAGCTCAAGATCACAGTTCTTTGAGATTATAGACATAGATGATATAGAGAGATGGAGATGGATAGAGATAGATAGAATGGAGATAGAGATAGAGATAGAGATAGAGATAGAGAGAGAGAGAGAGAGAGAGAGAGAGAGAGAGAGAGAGAGAGAGAGATAGAGATGATAGAGATAAAGATAGAGATAGAGATAGAGACAGAGATATAGACATGCTGTTCCCACTTTCTGATCAACCCTTCTTCTCATAACATGAATAGCATGAACATACATTGAGATGTTAGGAACCCAGATGCCAGAAACCATGAAAGTTTTTAACCAAATAGTTTACTTCTGTACAGGAATGTAACTTACATAATACAATACAATAAAATACACCAGGTTGGAAGAGACCTTCAAGATCATCACGTCCAACCCATCAACCAATCCAACCCACCTAAATACAATACAGTACAATACAGTACAATACAACCCACCTAAACAACTAAAAAACTAAACCCTGGCACCCAGCACCCCATCAAGCCTCTTCTTGAACACCTCCAATGAAGGTGACTCCACCACTTCCACAGGCAGCTGATTCCAGTGGGCAATCACTCTCTCGGTATAGAACTTCTTCCTAAGATCCAGTCTAAACCTGCCCTGGCGCAGCCTGAGACTGTGTCCTCTTGTTCTGGTACTGGCTGCCTGGGAGAAGAGACCAACCTCCGCCTGGCTACAACCTCCCTTCAGGTAGTTGTAGAGAGCAATAAGGTCACCCCTCAGTCTCCTCTTCTCCAGGCTAAGCAACCCCAGCTCCCTCAGCCTCTCCTCATAGGCTGGTCTTCCAAACCCCTCACCAACTTTGTTGCCCTTCTCGGGACACGCTCCAGCAAGACACATCCTTCCTAAACTGAGGGGCCCAGAACTGGACACAGTACTCAAGGTGCGGCCTAACCAGTGCAGTGTACAGGGGCAGAATGACCTCCCTGCTCCTGCTGGCCACACTGTTTCTGATGCAGGCTAGGATGCCATTGGCCTTCTTGGCTGCCTGGGCACACTGCAGCTCATGTTCAGCCTACAATCAACCAGTACCCCAGGTCCCTCTCTGGCCTGGCCGCTCTCCAACCACTCTGACCCCAGCCTGTAGCACTGCATGGGGTTGCTGTGGCCAATGTGCAGAACCCGGCACTTGGATGTGTTCAATCTCATGCCCTTGGATTCTGCCCATCTGTCCAGCCTGTCGAGGTCCCTCTGCAAAGCCTCTCTACCCTCCAGCAGATCAACTCCTGCCCCCAGCTTGTGTCGTTCGCAAATTACTGCTGATGGACTTGATGCCCTCATCCAGATCATCAATAAAGATGTTGAAGAGCATGGGGCCCAGCACTGATCCCTGTGGCACACCACTAGTGACTGGCCGCCAGCTGGCTGTGGCACCATTCACCACCACTCTCTGGGCTCGGCCCTCCAGCCAGTTCCTAACCCAACGCAGTGTGCTCCCATCCAAGCCATGGGCTGCCAGCTTGGCCAGGAGTTTGCTGTGGGGATGGTGTCAAAGGCCTTGCTGAGGTCCAGGTAGACCACATCCACAGGCCTCCCCACATCAACCAGGCGGGTCACCTGATCATAGAAGGAGATCAGGTTGGTCAAGCAGGACCTGCCCTTCCTAAGCCATGCTGGCTAGGCCTGATCCCTTGGCCATCCTTTAAGTGCTGCATGATCGCACTCAAGATGACCTGTTCCATAATCTTGCCTGGCACTGAGGTCAGGCTGACAGGCCTGGGATTCCCTGGCTCATCCAACCAGCCCTTCTTGTGGATGGGCACCACGTTGGCCAGCTTCCAGTCTTCTGGGACCTCTCCAGTGAGCCAGGACTGCTGTAAAATGATGGAGAGCGGCTTGGCCAGCTCATCTGCCATCTCTCTCAGCCCCTAGGATGGATCCCATCTGGTCCCATGGCCTTGTGGGGGTCTAAGCGGCTCAGAAGATCTCTAACTACCTCCTGGAGCAGCGGGAAACCATGCAGCTCCCCTGGCTCCTTCTGCCAGCTCTGCAGGCATTAACTGCAAATAAAGAGGGAGTTAAGATCTGTGTTTTGGGGGGTTTATTCTGGGCTTTTGAATTACTCCCTGTAGTGGGTTGAGGCAGACCCCCTCCCCACCACAGGCAGAAATAACGACTCTGACAAACGGATTGCAAAAGTGATGGAAAGCTTAAATAGGAAAGAGTGAATGTGCACAGAGAACCAGAAACAGTGAAAAAAAGAAACCCCAAAACAGACCCAAAAGCATCCCATCCCCACCTGAGGGTGGGCCCAAGACCCCCAGGGCTCGTTCTTTCCCCCCCCCCACTGCTAGGCTAGTCTCGGCTGGCAGGCCTGAGACCGCCCATCCCCCCGCCTTGGGCCTAGGCAGGCCCAAGGCCGGGAGATGTCTCCTCCAACTACGGGGTACCGGCGAGGGAAGAAAGAGAAAGTGCCAGACCCTGCGCTAGATTTTATAGCGGTGCAGGGGATTGTGGTAGGAGATACTTGGTTTCCTGTGTCCACCCCTGGGCTGGACTTCTGGACACAGGAAGTACACCACGTAGCAGAGGGCACCCAGCCCAAACCACCACTTGCCACCCCTTATCTCATATCACAATCTCTGCACCCAAAACATATCATCAAATTAGAAATCTTCTGATGACATGTCCGGCAGGTCCATATCTTCATCTGGGTGTCCACCCCAACAGTCTCTCATTCAGGCTCAGGTATCAGTCCAGTCCAGTTCTTCTTCTTTCATCCACTGGAACCTCCCAGCGATGCAGAGTTCACTCTTCTGCAGTGCAGGTTCTTCATGGATTCGTTGGACATCCTGGCCACCTGGAAAAGCCTCACAACTTCTCAGCCAAGCTTTTATTCTCACCTATATTAACTCAGAGGCGTATCTCCACCCCTGGGGCAAGCCAGTCGGAACAATCCGGCTCCACGACTGCTTTTTTCCATCCAACCGGGTGCCGCAACCGACCGCCTCCAACTGCGGTCCGAGGCTACACAGATGCATGTCAGAGTACTTCGCCCCGCCACGGGCGTTTGCGTACCGCGGCACGACAGCATCCGGCTGCACAGCCCTCCCCCGAAGAGGGAGGGGCTGCACCACAGCCCGCTGAGAAGAAGGGAGGCGAAGCCAGGTGCTCGGCGACATTTTCGGAGCTCGTCAGAAAAAGTCGGAGGATATTAGAGCCGGGCCCACCGCAGCCCGAGTGCACGGCCGGGTCCGCCGCCGCCGCCACTCAGTATATTCTTCACCGAGAGAGTGATTGCCCATTGGAATGGGCTGCCCAGGGAGGTGGTGGAGTCACCATCCCTGGAGGTGTTCAAGAGGGCATTGGACGTGGCACTTGGTGCCATGGTCTAGTCATGGGGTCTGTGGTGAGAGGTTGGACTCGATGATCTTCAAGGTCTCTTCCAACCTTAGTGATACTGTGATACAGCAGGGCTCCGGCCACCTCTACCGCCGCGGTACAGAATCAAAATCACCTCCACCCTCGGCCATTCAAACAGCTCCTCCAGCGAAAGCCACAAGCGCGTTCTCAGAGCCTTTGGAAACGGCTTTCCAGCTGGGGTCCCCGTTCGCCCCTCTTGGGTTTCGGAGCTGGCTCGCCCGCTCGCCACGGCTGGCTCTATCCCCGCAGCGAGAACGGACCTGACTCTGATCTGCTCGCCACTGCCTCCCCCCCCCCACTTCACTCCCCGCCGCTTCTGCCGCCCGCAGAGAGCAAAGGGCGGAGGAAGGGCAGGTCAGGTCCGCGTTCTTAAGCGGTACCCCCGACGCCAGGTGTCCCCCTGCAATCCACAAGACTCAATCGCTCCGGCAAGAAGAACTTGAGGCCCACCTTCCCAAACCCGACCGACGTCCAGAACTAAATATAAACTGTCCATCTGTTGCAATCCGATCTGCAGTTCGCCACGGCAACTAGCCCCACGTCGGTGCGCCAAAAATGTAGTGGGTTGAGGCAGACCCCCTCCCCACCACGGCAGAAATAACGACTCTGACAAACGGATTGCGAAAGTGATGGAAGCTTAAATAGCAAAGAGCGAATGTGCACAGAGAACCAGAAACAGTGAAAAAAAGAAACCCCAAAACAGACCCAAAAGCATCCCATCCCCACCTGAGGGTGGGCCCAAGACCCCCAGGGCTCGTTCTTCCCCCCCCCCACTGCTAGGCTAGTCTCGGCTGGCCAGGCCTGAGACCGCCCATCCCCCTCGCCTTGGGCCTAGGCAGGCCCAAGGCCGGGAGATGTCTCCTCCAACTACGGGGTACCGGCGAGGGAAGAAAGAGAAAGGCCAGACCCTGCGCTAGATTTTATAGCGGTGCAAGGATTATGGTAGGGGATACCTGGTTTCCTGTGTCCACCCACTGGGCTGGACTTCTGGACACAGGAAGTACACCACGTAGCAGAGGGCACCCAGGCCAACCACCACATCCCTTCAGGGAAATACAATCTATTCTAATGTTTGAATACCGCACTCATCCTCCTTCTGGAGCACTGCTGTGGGTCTGATCATGATGCCTCTAACGTTCCCTAGAAGAAATGACAAACCACGAATTTATTCAATACTGTATTCCACCTCTATATTAACGGCAAGAGGAGCAAGGATAACCTCCACGCCTTAGAGGACATGGAAAGGAGTATTGCAATTAAAGATGAGGAAAAGGCAGAGGTATTTAACCCTTTTTGCCTCAATTTTTAATAGCAGGACAGGTTATCCTCCAGACAACTGGCATCCTGAGATGGCATATTGATTCAGGGAGCAGTATAGTTCCCCTGTGCTCCAGGAGGATAGTTGGGGTACAAATTTGTGATTGACCCATGGCAGAAGCCTTAGTAAAAGAACTAGAGAAACCAAAGCCTACCACATCAGCTCTTGCCAATGTGCTCATCCTAACTCTGGGATGAGAGCAGTCTGCAAAACTATGTCCACGTTTCCCAACAAAGTGAAACACAGACATTTGCTCAATAACATGTACTTACCACTATGTACAGAGGGGAAAGTTCCAGAAGACACTGATGGCACGGAGGAGGAAAGGCTGCTCAGTCTCCAGGTGCTGACATGCACCTCCTGAGCACAGCTCCATGCACGCCTCTTGCTTTAACATCCCTGGCACAGTCCCTCCAAAAGCTTTTCCTGAATCTCCTCAAACTGTCTCAATGCCTCCATGTAGGCAGCCCAATCCTGCACCAGATGCGCCAAGAGGTTGTGTGGCTTAGATTTCTGAGTCTGGAGGCACGATGATCTCTTGGGCACCTTTGCATTGCCAAAGAAGAAGCTGTCGAGCTGCTTCCCCTCCAGAGCGCAGTGCAGGTACCCCATGGAATCTGCCATGCGCGTGAGGTAGTCCTCTCTGCGCCAGCGTGACACGGGTGTGGTGTTGAGGAGGTGCATGAGACTGTCTTGAGCATATCAGGGAAAGACTGTGCCCTTCATTTTGATGATACAGAGCTCAGGCACTTGAGGTGGCAGCTGCCACATGGAGCCTGCTCGGCTATCGGGATGAAGAACTTCCTCTCTGCCACAAGGCAGCTCTCTGCCCAAATGTGCTTGGGGTGTTGCTGTCTGCCCTAGGGGGACTGCTGAAGAAGAATCTGAGGCACCTTGCTGCACCCCAAACAAGATGTCAAGCATGAAGGTGTCTCCGGAGAGGCTTTTCAGCTGCAGCAGGCAGGAGGTCTGGCTGTCGGGCAGCACCTTCATCTGGTAGTGACGTGACTCAGGCAATGCCACCCAGGCTTCCTTCACCAAACCCTGGAACCAGCGGCGACTTTAGCCAGATCAAGGTATGATTGGTGCAGAGGATGTCTAGGAGCTTAGGCAGCTGCTTCTCGGTATGGTGGAGGAAGCAGCACAGTGTCTTCTGTCCCCCACAGGTGCATTCCACCTGCACACGGATGCAGGAATCCCTGCTTGCAATCTGCCACCTGCTCTCCAGTGGCTCCAGGTGGAAACCTGTGCCAGTGCGGGGCTTCAGGGGCAGAAGCAGTGGTAGATAACATGATCAGGCTCATCAGGACTCCATCCTACAAAGCCACTACCCACACCAATGGCCTCCTGCAGCACTGGTAAGAACTATTTGACAGGGGCATTTACAAGACCTGCAGCAGCTTATCCACCGGCCCCTTCACCACCTGGCTCCTGGAGATGATTTTCTGCACAGGCCACTTGCTGGGCCTGGCAAAAATCATGTATGCCAGCTTCTCCTCTTCCAGACCTTTTAGAGGTCTTCCTTCCTCTTTTTCCTCATCCATGCTGAGCTCCAAGGCATCCTTCTTGGTGTGGGCAGTGTCTGCCTCATGGCATCCTTTCCTGAGCCACCAAGAGAGCGAATCTTTTTCCCAAAGGGAAAAAGATTCTGGGAAGAGAATTGGCAGGCCTCATTGACAGGGCTTTAAACTAGCTTCGAAGGGGGAATGGGCTGGAACCAGTCACCTCAGGCAGCAGTCTGGGGGAGATAAGCTAGGGCTAGAGATGAAACCAGCAGCCCAGCTTCAGTGCATGTACACTAATGCACGAAGCATGGGTAACAAACAAGAGGAGCTAGAAGCCCTGTTGCAGCAGGAAAGTTATGATGTAGTTGCCATCACAGAGACATGGTGGACGACTCACATGACTGGAGCGCTGCAATTGACAGCTACAGGCTGTTCAGGAGGGACAGGCAAGGAAGAAGGGGTGGAGGGGTGGCCCTGTACATCAGGGAGGCACTAGAGTCCGTTGAGATGGAGATCAGGGATGACCGGGTTGAGTGCTTGTGGGTAAGAATTAGAGGGAAGCTCGGGAGGGCAGACATCCTGGTTGGAGTCTGTTATAGACCACCAACCAGGAGGAAGATGTAGATGAGGCATTCTATAGGCAGCTTAAGGCTGTCTCAAGGTCACCTGACCTCATTCTCATGGGCGACTTCAACCTGCCTGATATCTGCTGGGATCTCAACACAGCAGAAAGAAGGCAGTCTAGAAGGTTTCTGGAGTGTATGGAGGACAGCTTCTTATCCCAGGTGCTGTGTGAACCTACCAGGGGTAAGGCCATGCTTGACCTCCTCTTCACCAACAGGGAAGGGCTGGTGGGTGATGTGGTGGTCGGAGGGTGTTTAGGCACCAGTGACCACGAGATAATCAAGTTTTCGGTATTCAGCCAAGCCAAGAGGGGCAGCAAGAAGACCTCCACTCTGGACTTCAGGAGGGCAGACTTCAGGCTACTCAAGGAACTAACTCAGAAGGTTCCCTGGGATGCAGCCCTTAAAAATAAAGGGTCCAGGAGAGCTGGAGCTGCTTCAAAGAAGACTCTTGAAGGTTCAGGAACAGGCCTGTGCCAGTGTCCCGGAAGATGAGCCGCCGGGGCAGACGGCCAGCCTGGTTGGTCAATGAACTCTTAATAGAACTAAGGGAAAAAAGAGGGTGTACCATCTCTGGAAGAAAGGGGAGGCAACCTACGGAATGTTTAGGGATGTGCTAGGACATGCAGAAAGAAAATTAGGGAGGCAAAAGCCCATTTAGAACTTAGACTGGCCTCTGCTGTGAAGGACAACAAAAAGTCCTTCTATAAATACATCAATAGCAAGAGGAAGGGCAAGGACAACCTCCACTCCTTGGTTGACACGGAGGGGAAGGTTGTAACAAAGGATGAGGAAAAGGCAGAGGTACTTAACACCTTCTTTGCTTCAATCTATCCTAGCATGGTAGAACATCTTCCAGACAGCTGGCCTGCAGAGCTGGCAGAAGGACCAGGGAGCTGCATAGTTTCCCGCTGCTCCAGGAGGTAGTTAGAGATCTTCTGAGCCGCTTGGACCCCCACAAGGCCATGGGACCAGATGGGATCCATCCTAGGGTGCTGAGAGAGCTGGCAGATGAGCTGGCCAAGCCGCTCTCCATCATTTTTCAGCAGTCCTGGCTCACTGGAGAGGTCCCAGAAGACTGGAAGCTGGCCAGAGTGGTTGGAGAGCGGCCAGGCAGAGAGGGACCTGGGGCTGCTGGTTGATTGTAGTTTGAACATGAGCCTGCAGTGTGCCCAGGCAGCCAAGAAGGCCAATGGCATCCTAGCCTGCATCAGAAACAGTGTGGCCAGCAGGAGCAGGGAGGTCATTCTGCCCCTGTACACTGCACTGGTTAGGCCGCACCTTGAGTACTGTGTCCAGTTCTGGGCCCCTCAGTTTAAGAAAGATGTTGTCTTACTGGAGCGTGTCAGAGAAGGGCAACAAAGTTGGTGAGGGGTTTGGAAGACAAGCCCTATGAGGAGAGCTGAGGGAGCTGGGGTTGCTTAGCCTGGAGAGAGGAGACTGAGGGGTGACCTTATTGCTCTCTACAACTACCTGAAGGGAGGTTGTAGCCAGGCGGAGGTTGGTCTCTTCTCCCAGGCAGCCAGTACCAGAACAAGAGGACACAGTCTCAGGCTGCGCCAGGGCAGGTTTAGACTTGAAGTTAGGAAGAAGTTTCTATACTGAGAGAGTGATTGCCCACTGGAATCAGCTGCCTGTGGAAGTGGTGGAGTCACCTTCATTGGAGGTATTCAAGAAGAGGCTTGATGGGGTGCTTGTGCCAGGGTTTAGGTTTTTTTTAGTTGTTTAGGTGGGTTGTATTGTACTGTATTGTACTGTATTGTACTCTTTTGTACTGTATTGTACTGTATGGTACTGTATTGTATTTTAGGTGGGTTGGATTGGTTGATGGGTTGGACGTGATGATCTTGAAGGTCTCTTCCAACCTGGTGTATTGTATTGTATTGTATTGTATTGTATTGAAAACAGGAGGGCTAGCACTCCAGCAATGGCAGCAAAGATCACAGCTCCCCAGGTTGTGATGCTCTGCTCCTGAGGCCTCTGCTGCTGGATCATGGGCACCAGGCTCCACTGAGGTCGGCTTCTCCTCTCCATCTCTTCCATCAGACGAGTCATCCCCTGGTTCACAGCCTTCTCCCGCTCCTCCATGTGCTTCCATGTGGCCTCATCCAGCTTCTCATGAACCCTCACTGATGACAAAATTAGGCCTTGCAGGAGCAAAGCAAAGAACTTTATAGCAGCCATGGCCTGCAGGAGAAAGGAGAGAAGGGATTCAGTGGGTCTGGAATAATGGAGTTAGTGGTGGAGACCAAGCACAGAAATCACAGATAATTAGGGACAGGTAGGACCTCAAGAGCTGCAGGCACCTTGGATGCTGCAAGGGTCATGCTGTAGAGCTCCAAGGCCTTGCTTTGCCTAGGACTCCCCATGATAGACCTAGGAACCCACTTCACACTTTCTGCCTGCACAGGCAACGCTGTAAGGCTGTGGAAGGACAGAATGCCTGGGGATTGCCCCGTGGCAGAAGCACGCAGTGGGCAGGGGACCTTACATATGGAACTGGAGAAGCCCGAGCCCACCACAGCAGCTCTTCTGCCAGCGTGCTCAGCCTGACTCTCTGGCAGCTGAGCAGTCAGCAACCTATGCCCACGTCTCCCACTGAAACAAAGCACAGACACAACGTTAACTTACACTGTGCACAGAGGAGGGCGTGGAAGGCCTGCAAGAGGCTGGGGTGATCAGTGTCCAGGTGATGACTGGAGGCTCTCTCACCAGCCTCCTTGCAATGGCCTCTTCTGCAGCATCAGTCCAGAATTCCGTCAGTGCTAGCCCTGGATAAGCAGCTAATTTTTGAGGGGTCCAGATGGGTCCTTTAGTGGTGTCCCTGAAGATGCTTCTGTCAATTCAGAAGAGATGCAAGTTAAACCATGGACCCCCACGGAAAAGAGCATTTTTCTTGACCCCTGCCAACTCTTAAGCCGCTTGTGGAGATGCGTGCCTCAAAAGGGTCATAGTGAGAAAAGCGAATGGAAACATTCCAGGCTTCATTGGGGAGCTTGTGTGGACTGACTAAAAGTTTCTATCAGGCTAGAAGCAGTAAGAAAAAAAATAGGTGTAAGATTGTCCCCTTTAACTGGGGACAGGAGCAGGAGCATGGCAGGAGGGAGGCAAGGAAACCCAGAAGGAGCTCCAATCCGTAAGAGACCAAAGCTGCTCAGCTCTCAAAGCAATACACTTAACGATGAGACATAGGACACATGGGGCAACACAACGGATCTTGGACTCTGAAACCCTCTCTCCACCTCTGACCGTTGGTTCTGCCTGCTGCAACTCATGGAGCTGAAGAGGCTGGCCAGAGGACCACTTCTCTTCTACAGCCAAAGCTGCTGCACCCTTCCTCTACAAACCCAACATCTCCTGCAGCACCTTTCCTCCACAGACTCAAACTGTCTTGGGGGATGAGGGATGTGGTAATATAATTCTTGTCCTCTTTTCCTCTCTTCTCTATACTCTCTCTCTCCCCTTCTGATCCATCCACTTTATTTGTGTAATAAATAGCCTAGCTGTTGATATTTCGGCCTCGTTTGTGCCTCCCATTTCACAACCGGCATATTCAAAAGAACTAAGTCTCTTTCCCTCTCCGGACCGAGACATTAATATTGGTGTAGTTGGAAGCATTCATAGTTTATTTTCATAGTTTCATAGTTTGAGTTAGGGTTGGAAGGGACCACAAGGATCATCTAGTTCCAACCCCCCTGCCATGGGCAGGGACACTCTACACTAGATTAGGCTGGCCAGAGCCTCATCCAGCCTGGGCTTAAACACCTCAAGGGATGGGGCCTCAACCACCTCCCTCGACAACCCATTCCAGGGCCTCATCACCCTCACGGTGTGAAGAACTTTCTCCTCACATCTAGCCTGAATCTCCCCACCTCCAGCTTCATTCCATTCCCCTAGTCCTATCACTCCCTGATAGCCTGAAAAGTCCCTCCCCAGCCTTCCTGTAGGCCCCCTTCAGATACTGGAAGGCCACAATGAGGTCACCTCAGAGCCTTCTCTTCTCCAGACTGAACAGCCCCAACTCCTTCAGTCTGTCCTCATAGGAGAGGTGCTCCAGCCCTCTGATCATCCTCGTGGCCCTTCTCTGGACACGCTCCAGCACCTCCAGATCCCTCTTGGAATAGGGGCTCCAGAACTGGACGCAGGACTCCAGGTGGGTCTCACCAGAGCTGAGTAGAGGGGGAGAATCACCTCCCTTGACCTGCTGCCACACTTCTCCTGATGCAGCCCAGGATCTGATTGGCTTTCCAGGCTGCAAGTGCACATTGAGAGCTCCTGTTGAGCTTCTCGTGTCCACCAGCACCCCCAAGTCTCTCTCCTCTGGCTGCTCCCCAGCCAGTCCCTGCCCAGCCTGGATTTGTGCCTGGGATTGCCTCGACCCAGATGCAGGACCCTGCACTTGGTCTTATTGAAGCTCATGAGGTTGGCTTGTGCCCACCTCTCCAGCCTCTCAAGGTCCTTCTGGATGGCATCCCTTCCCTCCAGCATGTCTGCTGCACCACACAGCTTGGTGTCATCAGCAAACTTGCTGAGGGTGCACTCAATGCCACTGTCCATGGCACCCACAAAGATGTTGAACAAGACTGGTCCCAGGACTGATCCCTGAGGGACTCCGCTTGTCCCTGGCCTCCACTGGGACATGGACCCATTGACAGCCACTCTTTGGGTGCGGCCATCAAGCCAGTTCCTTATCCATCTGGTGGTCCATCCATCCAACCCATGTGTCACCAGCTTGGAGACCAGGATGTGGTGTGGGACAGTGTCAAAGGCTTTGCTCAGGTCCAGGTAAATGACATCCGTTGCTTGCCCCTCATCTATTAATGCTGTCACTTGTTCGTAGAAGGCCACCAGGTTTGTCAGGCAGGATTTGCCCTTGGCAAAGCCATGCTGACTGCTCCAAATCACCTCTTCACTACTCTTCTGAGTCAGTAGTGCCTCCAGGAGGATCTGCTCCATGATCTTTCCAGGCACAGAGGTGAGACTGGCTGGCCTGTAGTTGCCTGGTTCCTCCTTCTTACCCTTTTTGAAAATGGGAGCAATGTTTGCCCTTTTCCAGTCTCTGGGGACTGCCCCAGACTGCCATGACTTTTGGAATATAATAGAGAGGGGCTTAGCAACCTCATCTGCCAGTTCTCTCAGCACCCGTGGGTGTATCCCGTCGGGTCCCATGGACTTGAACACTTTCAGGTTCTTCAGGTGATCACGAACCTGAGCTTCACTTATGAAGGGCAGTTCTTCCTCCCCGTCCCTGGCATCATCTGCCATGACTCCAGGAGTGTGGCTGGAGGCCCTTGCAGTGAAGACTGAGGTAAAGAAGTTATTGAGTACCTCAGCCTTTTCCACATCACTTGTGACCAATTCACCACTTTCCTTTCTGAGGGGGCCCACACCTTCCCTACTCTTCTTCATGCCATTAATATACCTGTAGAAGTTCTTAGTGCTCCCTTTGACCTCCTGGCTAGATTCAATTCAAACTCTGCTTTGGCTTTCCTAACCAGGCCTCTTGCTGCTCGGGCAGCTTCCTTCTATACCCCCTGCTCTATCTGTCCTTTCCTCCACTTCCTGTAGAGTTTCTTTTGAAGTAATAGTGTGTCCAGGAGCTCCTTGTTCATCCAGGCAGGCCTCCTAGCGTTCTTCCCTGCTTTTCTCTTTGTTGGTATACATAGCTCCTGGACCCAGAGGAGGTGGTCTTTGAATACTGACCAGCTGTCCTGGGTCCCTCTTCCCTCCAGGGCTTTGTCCCATGACACTGTGGCTAGCAGATTCCTGAAGCGATCGAAGTCTGCACACCTAAAGTCTAGGGTCATAAGCTTAGAATAGGTCCTCCTGGTTGCCCTGAGGATATTAAATTCAACTGCTTCATGGTCACTGCAGCCAAGGCTGTCTCTGAGCCTCACATTGGTTACCAGCCCTTCCCTGTTGGTGAGAACAAGGTCCAGCAGAGCACCTTTTCTTGTTGGTTCCTCTACCATTTGGAGGAGGAAGTTGTCTTCTATGCAGTCCAGGAACATCCTGGATTGCTGGTGCCTTGCTATGTTGTCCCTCCAGCAGATGTCAGGGTGGTTGAAATCACCCATGAGGACCAGGGCTTATGACCTGGAAGCCGCTTCTATTTGCCTGTGGAGGGCCTCATCTGCTTGGTTCTGCTGGTCAGGTGGCCTGTAGGAGACCCCCACAGTAATATCTCCTTCCCCCGTCTTGCCTTTAATTCTATCCCATATACTCTCAACCATCTCATCATCCCTCCCCAGGTGGAGTTCTGCTGATTCCAGCTGGTTCTTGACATAGAGGGCAACACCTCCTCCTCTCCTTCCCTGCCTATCCTTCCTAAAAAGCTTATACCTGTCTATCCCTACATTCCAGTCATGGGAATCATCCCTCCAAGTTTCAGTAATGCCCACTATGTCATGGCCTCCCGGCAGCACCAGGTGGCCATTAATTCATCCTGTTTGTTGCCCAGGCTGCGTGCATTTGCATAGAAGCACTTCAGCTGGGCTGGCCCTGTCGTCCTCTTGTGCCAGTTCCCCTTGCTTTCCACAGGGTGTCCTGGTGTGTCATTCCCGTGCAGTGAAAGTATCACAGCAAGACTATTGCATTTCTCAGAACTCCGAAATGTGTGTGTGTGTCTGAGACGTACTCTGAGTACAAAGTGAATGCGGAGTCCAGATTGGCGTTTTCACTATCCCGAGAGGGAAGTGGCCGGAGAAGGACGAAGCAAAAGTTTTCAGAGAGACTGTGTGGGAGTTCTCAGAAACTTTAAATATGTGTGCTTTCCCGGGGAAGATTAACTGGAGTAGAAATGTTGATTTTATAGTGTGACCTCCCTGAGAATTCTCAGTACCCTGTTTTGGGAAACCCAGTTTTTGTGATATTTGTAAAGTGTGTATTCTCTCGGGGACAGCGTGGCTTCCCCGAGAAGCCCAGTATTGAAGCAAAAATTGAGAGACTTCTGCAGGTGTGTGTTCTCTCAGGGAAACAGAGTGACTCTTCCCTAAGAAACATAAGGTTCTTGTCCTGTTTTAACAGAAAATTTGAGGAACAAAAGCTGAGAAGCTTTTGCAAGTGTGGGTTCTCTCAGGGAAATATGTGACTTTCTCTTGAGAAGCCCAGGTTGGTTTTTTTTTTCTTGTGTGACCTCTCCTGAAAAATCTATTGTGCATTTTTTCTGAAGAATATTTTGGAGTAAGCCTTTTAAAGGTGTATGTTTGGTCTGACTTCCCTGTGAAACTTAGTGCCCTATTAAGAAATGCTTTGTGAAACAAAAGAGATGGCCCGGAGTGAGGGCCTTTTTCACCTTTTAGAGGCTCACAGTGCCTGCCCATCTGTACAGGTACTTGACTGGGCCCGTGAAAACTGGAATAATTTCCAGAGTGTGGCTGACAGAATTGTGGCCTTGCAGAAAGATGCAAGAGCCAAAGCTGGAAAAGGCAAAGCTTTTGTTTGTGCGGTTTTAGGTGCCTGTTTAGCTGCTTCAGTGAAGGAGAAAGAGGTATGGCACGAGCAGGAGAACAAAACTATTTCCTCTTTGCAGGACTTAGTTTTGTCACTACAAATCACATTGCCACCTTGAAAGACGTAGTGGCAGATCTTAAAATTCAATTGGAAAAGGAGAGGCGGCAAAATTCCTATTTGGACTCAAAACAGGGTGTGAATTACCTGGACTCTGCCCCTATGTACCCTCGGGCAGAATTGACAACAGCTAAGGAAGCTGCTGTGCATGTCAGACCTCTCATTAAAGCTGAAGTTTTCTATGAGGATGGGGAAACTACCCCCACTATCACAACTAAAGATGCACCTTCCTCCTACACTGTGCTGGCCAAAATTCGTAAAGAATTTGCACGCTCTGCTGGGGATCTGAGGTGGAATATGTATGGCGAGTTTCAAATACTGGAGGTGATCAGATTATGTTAACAGAAGCTGAAGTCATGGGCTATTGGGGTGATAATGTTTTTCTAACCACGAAAAACAGAAGTGGACCCTGGAGCCTTACCCAGCGAGCTGCCTATTGGGCAGGGGGGTTTGATCCAAGGAGAGAGGGGAACCTGTAGTTCTGCAGGGAGGATGAATCAGGTAATGGAGAATGTGCAAAAGGCTGCATGCCTGCAAATGATACATGAAAGCGAACTAAAACATCATTTTGAATCCCCCCCCCCCCCCCCCCCCCCCCTCCTGGTGGATGCAAACAGAATGACTCCTTTGGTCAGGGGTCTCCCTGACTCGCTTAAAATAAGAGGTATCCAGCTCCTGAAAGAAATAGCTGATACCCCACTTTCTTCCAGGATGCAGGCTGCTCTAAGGGAAATCTTAACACCCGGAGGGAGCCAGCCTGACTTGAAGCCATGGACATGGGAAGAAGTGGGAAGGGAGTTACTAGACTATGCCAGGCAGTATAGTATACCTGAGGAAATTAGAAAACCTCAAACTAGAGGCTTGAGGTATGTGAAAATGATTCACCCACCAAGCCCCCAGGGCCAGTTGTGCTGTATTCCTAGTAGACACCTGGCTAAGGGCAGGGAACACTTGAATACTCGGCAATATTGGTGGGGGGTGGGTCAGAAGAAAGGTATTCCATGTAATAAATAAAGGGATGCATTATTTGTTAACCATGTAAACGATCAATGATGGAGTTGTGATCAAGTCAGACAATGCCACTCAATGAGAAGACCATGTAACATCCTGTTTTGAGCAGTATGTACTTAGTTTTAAGCTTGTTAGGCAGAAATGTACAGAAGTTGGGCAGCTGGTTCGACACCCACTGAGCCTGCCAGAAACCAGGTTAAAGATAAGGAAGACTATCAACATCCTCACAAGAGACTCCAGACCAGGATGTTGATCCCTATCAGGCACTCACACTTGCACAGCCAGAAGGGTGCATTCTATGCATGAGGAATTGGCTGTTACGGTTGTGACATACCTCCTCCTTAAAAGAAGAGCGTGGATCCTCATTCGGTGCGTGCTGTTGTGGAGCAGGAGGCTCCCAGCCGCCCAGCGCGCTGCTTTGGCTTATTTTACCGCAATAAAATTTCTTATACTTAAAACTCTTGATTGGCGTGGAGAGTGTTTGTAACAGTCCAAAAGAAGTGGTTGATGGGGTATCCACGAGGCTATTAGAAATCATTGTGAAATGCTGGCCTGAGCCTAAAAAGAGGTCTGAGGCCACAGCTCCCCTCTTGGTGGGATGATTTGGTGAGGGGAGGGGTATGCCCCTCAGGGCAACTAAGGGCTTCACTTCTCAGTGGTGAGTGGGGGGTGAAGCATGATTCAGGAGATCAGCAAAAAAATTGTACATGGTTTGGAAAGAGGCTTTTGTTTGTGTGAGAAATGAGCTCACTGCTAAAATTTATAACCAGTTTATTACAAATAAAGGCAACAGAGCGCTGGGCACATAGCGAATTTGCTAGAGGCACGCCATAACAACACGAGTTGAACTTATATAGATGGCCAACATACATATTCATATTCAAACATACATATTCCCCAGCACGCTCCCACCCCTCTCCATCAGGACTGAGAGAAAACCTGCACTTTTGACCTGGCCAGTCTTTAGACATGTTGGCGCCTCACCTTTCTCTCCCAATACCCCACACACAATACCAACCAATCAGCCCAATGATCGAACACCATGGTCTCCAGTAATTCCTCTTGTGAAAGACAAATATTAAAACCAATTTCTCACAATCCCTCCCCTTCTTTCTACTACATTTGGCTTGAGCCATAATAACCTAACTTGGCAACAATTCTACAACAAATAACAAAATACCCCAATTTTAACAACTGATGTTCCTTGCCTGAGAATATTTCTTAGTGGTTAATCCTGGGAATTAGGAATTTGGTTTGACTTGCAATTCCACTCACATGGCCTATGGGGTTGCTGCCCACAGCCATGGTTCTAGATCTTCTTCGTGGCAATTACAGAGGTCTACCCGGTCTTGCCTCCTTCAATCCCACCGATACTCTGCTTGGATTATATCCCCTTGTCCAGGGAGGTTTTATGTTTCCCAACACGGACCATTACTACTCCTGCTCTGATACTGGAACTCGCCTGATGACCATCCTTAGGTCCTCCATTTGGGGTACCACAGTCCATTCGGTGGGTGGATCCACAGGTCCTTTAACTCTCGTTGCATGTGTCCATCCTCTCTGGGCTGTCCATACTGCAGTCTCTCTAGTACGCAAGACCTGGAAGGGTCCTTCCCACTGAGGTGTAAGTGTTTATTCTTTATCATAACCCAATCTCCTGGTTTAAATTCGTGGATTTAGAAATCTAAAGGAACTGACTGAGATAACATCCCTTGAGCCTGTAATGTTGCAATGTTCTCCCAATTGCCATCACATAATTTCTAATGGTTTTGTCCCCCAATTTATAAATAGCCATTTCCCTCCCACCTTGTAAATAAGGTAACCCAAACATCATTTCATAAGGTGATACACCAACATCAGATCTCGGCTGTGTCCTGATCCGGAGCAGGGCCAAGGGTAGGCACTTAACCCATGTCATCTGGTCTCAATCATTAATTTGGTGAGGGTTTGTTTCAGTGTTTGGTTCATTGTTTCTACTCTCCCTGTGGCTCTGTGGGTGCCAGGGGGTATGAAGTTCCCAATGTATGCCCAAACTGCCCATTAGTTGTTGGACCACCTTTGATGTAAAATGAGTGCCTCAATCAGAATCAGCCGTCTGTATTGTAGTCTTTGTGGTCCCACTAGCTGAACACAGTTTTTGGTGCTTTCCTCTGTCCTAATCACTTCAAATTATAACCTATCTATTTGCAGATCTATTTGCAACTTATTAATACCAAACAACAATTACAGAAATTGGTATAGATCAATGTTCCAACAAGCCAATTTACATTTGATAATCAAGAAGTTGAAGTTTTTGAACCCACAGGAAACCTAATTACATACATTTATAACCACCACACTCTCAGCGTGTAAGAAATCTAAAGCTAACTCATTTTGAGTGAATAGTTGTCAAGCTTTTGTCACACCTGTGCTTACATTCATTATAATCTAGCAAAAATATATAGCAGAAAATCATAGTGCAGCGGAAAAATTTACCATCACTTTTCTAAGTTTTAGTAGACCTAATTAACTAATTCAACCTGTTTACCATTACTAATGTTGGAGAGAATTTATCCACACCTGGGGACACGGTCTTAGATTTTGATTGGACTCCTTCCAGTTCAGTCAGGATAAAATACTCCTCGATTATAACAAATACCATTTACAACATTTACACTTTACCCATCCCCAATGACATCAAGTCCCAGGATGTTTTATACACAGAATGAAATGGGGGCTTCCTTGATGTTTTCTTGCAATGAAATTCGATATCACATGAGCTCCAGAGCCTTCAGACTGAGGTGTTACAGGTGTTAGATAATTCACGCTGAAGCAAGTTCTGCTTTTTCTGTGCAGTCAGTCAGGCTCAGAGGCACACTCCTGAAGTGGTCCCTTTTACTCATGAAACATGTGTCCACCACTGTTCTGCAGTATGGACAGCTGTATCTGTTGTTAACAAACCAAGAAAAGATCCTTCCCAGAGGATCCTTTCCAAGTTTTTAACACTTTACCCCAGCTTTAATTTTATATATCGGGAATCCCCAAGGTGGGACCTGAGACAAGAACAAAATTAAAAGTTGCTTTCTGGGCCTCCTCTTCTAATAAGGCCGCTGCTACTAGAGCTTATAAGCAAATTGGTCATCACCTAGTTGCAGGATCTAATAACTTGGAACAATACCCAACAGGATTTTTACTTCCAGTCCAGTCCTGGGTCAACACCCCATATGCTGTTTGGTTAGATGTACTTACAAAAAGATCAAATGGTTTGTCCATGCTGGGCAAATTTAAAACAGGGCATCAATCAACATTCTTTTTATTTTATCCAATCACTCATCTGGACTCCATTTTATATATTATTATTGAAGGCTAATTCCTCATATAAGAATTTTACCTTTTCTTACCCCTCTATCCATAATCGACAGTACCCCAGAAATCCGAGCAGCTGCCTGATTTCTGACTTTCCCTTACAGCAGTTACCAACATTCTATCTTTTTCCTTCTGCTTCTCTTCATCCCTCCTTATCAACACCTTCTGAGCTTCACATAGTAATTCCTCTAAATCTCTGTCTGGCCAATCCTTGATCTTTTCCAATTTCTTTCTAATATCTGCCCATGATTTTGCCACAAACTGCGTCCTAAGAAATATCACCCCAGCTGCAGAATTGGGATCTGTTCCAGAATATATCTGTAAGCTTCTCTTTAATCTTACCATCCACTCCATAGGAGGCTTCCTCTAATGCTGGCTAGAGGCTTTATGAAATTCTGGGCACAGCTTCTTTAATTCCTTGTATTATTTTTGTTCCCAGGTCTCCCATGTTCTGTCTCCCTTGAAGCCGTTGATGGTCCCACTGAGGATCTTCATTAGGCCATTTGTGATTTCCTGGTGGCCCCCCCGATTCTGCCTCTCCCATATTCTCATGCCAGCCTGTCTGCCTTTTCCTTGTCTTTGCCCTTATCCTCAGTTGCTAAAGTAAATATGGGGACAGGGGTAGGGCGTGAAGCCCTAATCCAAACAGCAGCATATTCAGCTTCTTCCCTACTAGAACACATTTTAGAATTCACATGATGGTTCAAAGCTTGGCAAATCCAACCATCAAATGATAAAGCATTTTTTCTTTGATTTTCCTTTTCTCAACTCATCATCATCCCAATACTGTAATATGATCCCTAACGCGCTCTCTGGGATGGGAATGGGAGGGAGTACTGATGACTTGCTTTTCCTTTGGCCCATTCTCCTGATCACTAATCACTGACAGGGGACCAAATCCGAGCGGCGGTAGTTGGAAGCACCATCTCTGAGCAACTAGACACCAAACCACCAGGATCCTGCTCTCTGCGAACGACTGACCCCCCCCCTCACTGTGCCGATCCCTTGCAAAGTCAAACCGCAAAAAAAAACCCCTCACACACTGCAACCCAGGTCCCTGCCCTCCTGCGGAAGCCTGAAACCACAGAAAAGAAACCTTCCCGAACCAGGTCCCTCAAACCGAGGTCCCCCCTTGGAAACAGGATGTCAGACCCGTGAGTGTAACAGCGCCACAGGCCCCCGCAGCTCAAGCCCCACCCCCAGGAACCGACCGCAGGATACGAAAAACTCCCGAACCGGGTCCCCCACCACCAGAACACCGGGAACCAGGACACCAAACCCACCACCGCCACCGCGACATGGGCCCCCACGGCCCAGGCCTCTCTAGAAACCGGACCGCAGGATACCAAAAACTCCCAACCGGGTCCCTCACCACCAGGACACCGGACACCGGGACGCAGCGCTAGTCGCCCAATCCCTACAGATGACCAGTCTCTGCAGCCCCTAGACCGTAGAAACAGTGCTGCCCCTCACAGCCCAAATTCTCCAGGGCTGTGAAGACCACCTGACTACCACCCAGAATCCTGGAATCCACACCCACAGTGAAATTCCGAGACCCCGTAGCCAGGACCCCTACACAGGCAAAACTCACCGAACGGCCTGGATCCTATGCATCACCTGATTGACACGAATTATTACTCCACACATCACACCCACCAATTCTTCAGATAAAAACCCAACTGACTACCCTTGCCTTGGGGCTTGAAGAGACACAATCCCCCCTCCTTCCAACCTAACTGCCCCTTCTCCCGAGATCAACAGGTTATCTACACCTAACCTCCCTCTAATTTCTTCACTAGCTCAGACTTTGGGTTATCTCTGCCTCATGTCCAATTGAACTATCTCTACCCTAGCCCAATCTAGCTTCAGTCTCCAACTTAACATCCTTAGCTACCGGGACTTTAAACCTTTCCCCCTTTGCCCCTAAAACTCGCTCTCCACACTCCCTCTAGGAACCTTGGTAACACGAGTAACCCTCCTTCTCCGACCTGAGCCTGGCCACCTCCTGGGCCTGATCCTTCGCCAGTCCCTGGTGGGCACAGCTCAGCCACTGTAGCTCTCCCTGCAACAGCTCCTGCTCTGCCCACGTCTGTACCAGCTCCTCGCCTGCTGCACTACCGCAGGTGCTGGTGCAAACCCTGATACTGGCCTTGCAGCTCCAGCTGCTCTACATGCAGCCCCTGCCTGCCCTCCCAGCGTTGCAGCTGCGGCCCCGCTCCAGGCCCGCCCGGAGCCAATCCAACTCCTGTAGCAACTGCCGGGTGCAGCCACGGTTGCGGCCGCACTCCCGTTCCTCCTCCAGCCATGCCAGGCTGTGGCTCAGCTCTGCCTTCTCCTGGGCCAGCCCTGCTGCCAGCTGGTGGCCAGGGCGTCCCACAGCTGACCCTACGTTCAGCTCCTGGACCTACTCAACATTTAACATTTCTTCTTGAGGTCCCACTTTTATAAAGTGGTTTCACTCTCTTCCTTCCTATAAGCTTGTGACCGGTTGAGGCTGTGTCTTTAAGAAAGAGACAGTTGCTGAACACTCTGACTGAATGTTTTTGATATTTGAACAAAAACAAGATAGTCTAAACGAATTTCATTGGTGGCTTGTAGGGAGCAGTTTTGAGTTTGGGTTCTGTTGGTTCAGTCTGTGTCTGGTCTGGGTTCAGGCTGGTGCAGTCTGTGCTTCTCTGTCCTGTGGGCTGGACGGCTTCTCTCTTTCTGAAGCAGGAACGGCCTTGAGTTAACAGCTAACCAGATAAGAAGCTAATTCTTGCATGTGCTTTTTAGCTAACAGAATTTTCTTCCTTAATTGCCTTTCTCTCTCTCTCTCACCCTTTTTGGGAAAAAGGGGAGGTGGGGAGGGAGAGAGGGGGGTTCAGGGAACCCCCCTGGCCAGCTGGAGGAAAAGGTTTTTCTGCATTGTGTTCATTGCTGTGTTTTCCTGTATATATTGTAAACATTGTATATTTGAGTACATATTCATTGCATTCCATTTATGCCTGTAATATAGCTTTCATCTGCTTTTCCGACTGAGCTAGCTGTGGTTTCTTTCCCTGTGTGTGGGAGGGAACTTTCTCACCCCACCACAAAGCTTCTAAAAAAAAAAGCCCCTTAAGATCTCTCTTCTCCTTTCAAATGCCCAACCCTCCCACAATCTACTTTTCTCTCTAGGCCTTCCTCCATTATCCTTTTGCTTATCCTTATCCTGCGTATTGTGCCTCCAATACGCTAACTGTAACCCCAGAGGACTGTCTGGGGGTGATTTCAACCACCCTGACATCTGCTGGAGGGACAACACAGCAAGGCACCAGCAATACAGGATGTTCCTGGACTGCATAGAAGACAACTTCCTCCTCCAAATGGTAGAGGAACCAAAAAGAAAAGGTGCTCTGCTGGACCTTGTTCTCACCAACAGGGAAGGGCTGGTAACCAATGTGAGGCTCAGAGACAGCTTTGGCTGCAGTGATCATGAAGCAGTTGAATTTAATCCTCAGGGCAACCAGGAGGACCTATTCTAAGCTTATGACCCTAGACTTTAGGCGTGCAGACTTCGATCGCTTCAGGAATCTGCTAGCCACAGTGTCATGGGGACAAAGCCCTGGAGGGAAGAGGGACCCAGGACAGCTGGTCAGTACTCAAAGACCACCTCCTCTGGGTCCAGGAGCTATGTATACCAACAAAGAGAAAAGCAGGGAAGAACGCTAGGAGGCCTGCCTGGATGAACAAGGAGCTCCTGGACACACTATTACTTCAAAAGAACTCTACAGGAAGTGGAGAAAAGGACAGATAGAGCAGGGGTATAGAAGGAAGCTGCCCGAGCAGCAAGAGCCTGGTTAGGAAAGCCAAAGCAGAGTTCGAACTGAATCTAGCCAGGGAGGTTAAGGGAGCACTAAGAACTTCTACAGGTATATTATGGCATGAAGAAGAGTAGGGAAGGTGTGGACCCCCTCAGAAAGGAAAGTGGTGAATTGGTCACAAGTGATGTGGAAAAGGCTGAGGTACTCAATAACTTCTTTTACCTCAGTCTTCACTGCAAGGGCCTCCAGCCACACTCCTGGTGTCATGGATGATGATGCCAGGGACGGGGAGGAAGAACTGCCCTTCATAAGTGAAGCTCAGGTTCGTGATCACCTGAAGAACTGAAAGTGTTCAAGTCCATGGGACCTGATGGGATGCACCCCGGGTGCTGAGAGAACTGGCAGATGAGGTTGTTATGCCCCTCTCTATCATATTCCAAAGTCATGGCAGACTGGGGCAGTCCCAGAGACTGGAAAAGAGCAAACATTGCTCCCATTTTCAAAAGGGTACGAAGGAGGAACCAGGACTACAGGCCAGCCAGTCTCACCTCTGTGCCTGGAAAGATCATGGAGCAGATCCTCCTGGAGGCACTACTGACTCAGAAGAATAGTGAAGAGGTGATTGGGAGCAGTCAGCATGGCTTTGCCAGGGCAAATCCTGCCTGACAAACCTGGTGGCCTTCTATGAACAGGTCATGACATTAATAGATGAGGGGCGAGCAACTGATGTCGTTTACTTGGACCTGAGCAAAGCCTTCGACACTGTCCCACACCACATCCTGGTCTCCAAGCTGGTGACACACGGGTTTGATGGATGGACCACCAGATGGATAAAGACTGGCTTGATGGCCGCACCCAAAGAGTGGCTGTCAACGGGTCCATGTCCCAGTGGAGGCCAGTGACAAACAGAGTCCCTCAGGGATCAGTCCTGGGACCAGTCTTGTTCAACATCTTTGTGGGTGCCATGGACAGTGGCATTGAGTGCACCCTCAGCAAGTTTGCTGATGACACCAAGCTGTGTGGTGCAGCACACATGCTGGAGGGAAGGGAGGCCATCCATAGGGACCTTGAGAGGCTGGAGAGGTGGGCACAAGCCAACCTCATGAGCTTCAACAAGACCAAGTGCAGGGTCCTGTGAGGAGAAGTTCTTCCCCATGAGAGTGGTCAAGCCCTGGAATGGGTTGTCCAGGGAGGTGGTTGAGGCCCCATCCCTGGAAGTGTTTAAGCCCAGGCTGGATGAGTGTGGTGGGGTGAGAAAGTTCCCTCCCCACACACAGGAAAGAAACCACAGCTAGCTCAGTCGGAAAAGCAGATGAAAGCTATATTTACAAGCATAATGGAATGCAATGAATATATACACAAATATACAATATTTACAATATATGCAGGAAAATATAACAATGAACACAATGCAGAAAAACCTTTTCCCTCCAGCCGGCCAGGGGATTCCCTGAACCCCCTCTCTCCCTCCCCACCTCCCCTTTTTCCCAAAAAGGGTTAGAGAGAGAGAGAAAGGCAATTAAGGAAGAAAATACTGTTAGCTGAAAAGCACATGCAAAATTAGTTCTCTTATCTGGTTAGCTGTTTAACTCAAGGCCGTTCCTGCTTCAGAAAGAGAGAAGCACAGACTGCACCCAGCCTGAACCCAGACCAGACACAGACTGAACTAACAGAACCCAAACTCCAAACTGCACCCCACAAGCACCAATGAATTAGTTTAGACTATCTTGTTTTTGTTCAAATATCAAAACATTCAGCCAGAGTGTCAGCAACTGTCTCTTTCTTAAAGGTATAGCCTCAACCGGCCACAATCCACCTCTTCTAAACAATTTCATTGGCTGTTCATACTGTCCATCAATCTACAGCATAGCTATAATTTGTAAGCAAAGTCCATAGTCCATTCCGGCTATCCTCAGTGTAGATGATTCAGAAGTCCAAGAAACAAGAAAATGGAAACAGTTTGTCTCTTCGCAGACAAAGCGAAGGAAAAGGGAAACAGGGAAACAGGGACTCTCAGTGGACTCAGGGCTTTCAGGGTTCTCAGGGTTCGTGCACCGTGGATTCAAGGATTCTTCCTTTGGGCGCGATGTAGCTGTACACCTCTGAAATTAAACTCTTTCAGCTAAAGTTAAATTTCTTTGTGGAATACACTGAATTTCACCATTCTCCTGCATTACCCAATGTGTGACCCGGACCTTCAGCTGAAACCACCCCTCGGACAGGTTTAGCCTCTCCTGAGGGAGAAAACACCCAAACAGTTTTACCTAACAGATTCTTCTCTCTAACAACAGGAACTCTATCACCTTCTACTTTCTGTAGCAGATCTGAGTGTGCTGGTCCAGCTCGGTTCACTGAACCTCTAGTATTTACCAGCCAGGTTGCTTGTGCTAAATGCTTTTCCCAGTTTTTCAAAGATCCCCCCCCATGGCTTTAAGAGTGGTCTTCAACAAACCGTTGTAGCGTTCAATCTTCCCTGCAGCTGGTGCATAGTAGGGGATGTGGAATATCCACTCAATGCCGTGCTCTTTTGCCCAGCTCTTTACAAGGTTTTTTTTGAAATGAGTTCCGTTGTCTGACTCAATCCTCTCTGGAGTTCCGTGTCTCCACAGGATTTGTCTCTCCAGACCAAGAATGGTGTTGCGTGCAGTTGCATGTGGACTGGATAAGTTTCCAACCATCCAGTGTTTGCCTCTACCATAGTGAGCCACATACTGCTTACCAGAACCAGAACGTGGTAGAGTGATGTAGTCAATCTGCCAAGCCTCACCATACTTGTACTTGGACCATCTTCACCATACCATAAGGGCTTAAGTCGCTTTGCCTGCTTAATAGCAGCACAAATGTCACAGTCATGGATGACTTGTGTGATAGCATCCATGGAATGTCTATGGATCTGTCACGTGCCCACTGGTAGGTTGCATCTCTGCCTGATGTCCTGACGAATCGTGAGCCCACGAGCTAAGAATATCTCACCTCGGTGTTTCCAGTCGAGATCAAGATCAGAGTCCATGTCTACTTGAGAAACTCTTGCAGCTAGATCTGCCTGATGGTTGTGTTGCTGTTCCTCAGTAGCTTTGCTCTTAGGGATGTGAGCATCAATGTGTCTCACCTTCACTGGAATTCTCTCGATTCGATCAGCAATGTCCTGCCACAGTCAGCTGCCCATATAGGCTTTCCTTTTCTCTGCCAGCCACTCTTTTTCCAGTTCTTTAGCCAACCCCACAGAGCATTGGCTACCATCCATGAGTCGGTGTAGAGATAAAGCTTTGGCCACCTCTCACGTTCAGCTACGTCGAGAGCTAGCTGGACAGCTTTTACCTCTGCAAACTGACTGGATTCTCCTTCTCCATCCTTTGCCTCTGCAACTCGGCGTGTTGGACTCCACACTGCAGACTTCCACCTTCGCTTGTTCCCGACAAGACAGGAACCGTCTGTGAACAAAGCATATTTCTTTTCATCATCAGAAAGGTCATTGTAAGGAGGAGCTTCCTCAGCACGAGTTACTCTCTCCTCTGGAGGTTTAGTACAGTTGGTACCTTCAGGCCAACTTGAGATCACCTCCACCAGACCAGGTCTTTCAAGATTTCCCATTCGAGCTCTCTGTGTTATCAGAGCCATCCACTTAGACCAGGTGGAATCTGTTGCATGATGTGGTGTGGAACCCTTGCCTTTGAACATCCAATTCAAACTGGTAATCTGGAGCTAAGAGAAGTTGTGATTCAGTTCCAATCACTTCAGAAGCTGCTTTTACTCCTTCATAGGCAGCTAGAATCTCTTTCTCTGTTGGAGTATAATTAGCCTCTGAACCTCTGTACCTCTACTCCAGAAACCAAGAGGTCGTCCAGAGTGTTCAGCAACTGTCTCTTTCTTAAGTATAGCCTCAACGGCCACAATGAGGCTCTGGCCAGCCTGATCTAGTGTAGAGTGTCCCTGCCCGTGGCCGGGGGGTTGGAACTAGATGATCCTTGTGGTCCCTCTTCCAACCCTGACTGAAACTATGAAACTATATCCCTGGGAACCCTTGTTGCTCCCATGTTTCCCAAGGCTGGTCTACACCTGACCCTTGCCCCATTTCCCGAGGTCCACGCTTTCTATCACCAACCGCTTCGTCCCCTCACTGGCCAAGTCCCTCGCGGGATATTGGAAATGCAGTTAGAAGGACTCCACACTCGCTTCGTGGATCCAGACTGTCCAGCCCACATCTCACACATACACTCTCACCGACCTCAATTCCCACCCAACCGGACAACACAGCCCTTCTCTTGCCCGGGACGTTGTGCACAAGAATTACAGGCAGCCGCGGCAACCAGGAGCTCCTTCCCTTGCCTTTATCTTATAATGTGGGCTGGATCGTTTACCTGTGTTCCGAGAGGCTTCCAGGGTCCTCCTTCCGGGCCGCCGAAATTGGCGGGGGCGCCCCCCTTCTGAAGGGTCCTGAAAGCCGTTGCAGACAGGGTAATCACATCGGGGTCACCAAATTGTGAGAAACGAGCTCACTGCTGAAATTTATAACCAGTTTATTACAAAATAAAGGCAACACAGCGCTGGGCGCATAGCGAATTTGCTAGAGGCACACCATAACAACACGAGTTGAACTTTTATAGATGGCCAACATACATATTCATATTCAAACATACATATTCCCAGCACGCTCCCACCCTCTCCATCAGGACTGAGACAAAACCTGCACTTTGGACCTGGCCAGTCTTTAGACATGTTGGCGCCTCACCTTTCTCCTCTCCAACACCCCACACACAATACCAACCAATCAGCCCAATGATCAAACACCATGGTCTCCATAATTCCCCTTGCTAAGACAAGTATTAAAACAATTTCTCACATTTGTGTTTAGTTTGGCTTGAGAGACCCTGAAACAATCACGTTACTTAAAGGACCATTCAAAGTAATTAATCCAACTCTTTCAGAGACATCACCTGAGAGGGTGGCTCAAAGAACGTCTGTGGGGGGAACCTGGAAATACCAGTTTTGTTTGTTTTGAGGCTGTGTTTCTTATTTAAGTTCTAATGCTGAAGATTACCTGATGTATGTCAGAAGGACTTGTCTTGTTATAATATAGAAGACCTCTCAATTTTGCATCAGAGAAGACATCTCTTCAAGGACTGTACTTTCCATAGCTCCCCAGACGCATTCAGATCTGGAGGAAGCTCTAGCTTCAATTCCAAACCGAAGGACTGACAGGGTGGTGGGTTATGTTTTTCTTCTCCTGACTTCCAGGAGAAACAAGGATGCTTTCACCATGTGTAATTACCTGTTTAAATTTTGTTCTATTTTGTTAGTATGGTTATTCTTTCACCTTGTGTAAGCCCCTGTTTTATACAGTGATTTAACATGTGTCCAATATGCAATTTGTGCCTAACAATGGTGTACGACAGATTTGTGCCATTAGCCAATCAAAACTAACATCTATTGTAAAAATTGTTTAAAACTCTTTTCCTTTCATTTCCCCTCCCTTCCTTTCCTTCTTGCTTTTCTCTTTGATTGACAGGGTGGCGTGAGAGACTAAGCTAGCCTCTCCTGGTGCGACTCAACAAAGACAAAATCACTCGCTGCTTGCCCAGACAATAGCTGATGTCTGCTGGCAGAGCCACTGGAAGGACTCTTGCAAGGTGCAAAGATAACATTGCTCACTGGACTGCAGCTGGCCTACAACAATGGCCCAAGGGCCCAGCATTCACACCTCAGGACAGGATCATTTCCAGCTATCAAGATACCCAGGAAGGGAGGGTGATGAGACAACGATGCCCACCTGTTTCCTGACGTGCAATGAGTGTGTGGGTAGGTAGATGGAGAAGGAGGAGGCGGAGGCCTCCCCCCCTCCCCCCAGACGGCTGCCCAAACTCACCCGAGTACACAGAAAGATTTCCTGGGGAACGATACCTGGACACTTACCTAAAAGACGATTTCCCAGAACGATATCCTGGGGAACAACACCTGGACACTTGCATAAGGACAAACAAAAAAATGTGTAAAAGGCTGGAGCAACTACTGGCTTAGCAGAAGAAAACGTAGAAGAAAGACGACGGCACCACACGCTGGAAACATCACGGGGCAACACAACGGATCTGGACTCTGAAAACCCTCTCTCCACCTCTGACCGTTTGTACTGCCTGCTGCAACTCATGGAGCTGAAGAGGCTGGCCAGAGGACCACTTCTCTTCTACAGCCAAAGCTGCTGCACCCTTCCTCTACAAACCCAACATCTCCTGCAGCACCCTTCTCCCAGACTCAAACTGTCTTGGGGGGATGAGGGGTGTGGTAATATAATTCTTTTCCTCTTTTCCTCTCTTCTCTATACTCTCTCTCCCCTTCTGATCCATCCACTTTATTTGGTAATAAATAGCCTAGCTGTTGATATTTCGGCCTCGTTTGTGCCTCCCATTCACAACCCGGCAATATTCAAAAGAACTAAGTCTCTTTCCTCCCTGGAGACAGAAAACCCCTACAAAGCGCAGAGCCACCATGGAGACGTGGTGCCCAGGACTCCTCTTCCCAGGCAGAAAGACCTCAAGAGCCTTACAAAAGTCAGATCAGACACGATCCCGAGACCTGCTGTGGCTCCGTCAGATGCCATCCACAGAGCTGCAATCATCTCACTGGTACTGGCCCCCCTCATGTGGTCGTGGCTGTGCTTTGGTGCCTTCATAACACAAATAAGAGTGGCATACTGGTGTGTTCATGTGATGGCAGGATGGGGCCTGACAGCGGGAGGCAGCATAATCAAAGACCTTGTCAGTCCTTGCCTTATATTCTCATTGGATTTCCATTCAGTGTGCCAAAATGCAACTAGGAGAGCACCTCTTGCACCACGCATCGGGTTTCAGTGCCCTGCTTCTCCAAAACATGGCAAGACAGAGTGAGTGTGAGCCTTGAACTGCAACCACACTGATGGATGATCTCACCACCTGACTGGCCTTGCCCAGGTCCTGCTGAAGGGCTCCAAGGCCGTGCTTTGCCTAGGACTCCCCACGATAGACCTAGGAACCCACTTCACACTTTCTGCCTGCACAGGCACGCTGTAAGGCTGTGGAAGGACAGAATGCTTTGGATTGCCCCGTGGCAGAAGCACGCAGCGGGCAGGAGAACCTTACATACAGAACTGGTGAAGCCCGAGCCCACCACAGCAGCTCTTCTGCCAGCGTGCTCAGCCTGACTCTCTGGCAGCTGAGCAGTCAGCAACCTATTGCCACGTCTCCCACTGAACAAAGCACAGACACAACGTTAACTTACACCTGTGCAGAGAGGAGGGCGTGGAAGGCCTGCAAGAGGCTGGGGTGGTCAGTGTCCAGGTGATGACTGGAGGCTCTCTCACCAGCCTCCTTGCAATGGCCTCTTCTGCAGCATCAGTCCGAATTCCGTCAGTGCTAGCCCTGGATAAGCATAATTTTCTGAGGGTTCCAGATGGTCCTTTAGTGGTGTACCCTGAAGATGCTTCTGTCAATTCAGAAGAGATGCAAGTTAAACCATGGACCCCCACGGAAAGAGCATCTTTCTCTTGACCCCTGCCACTCTTAAGCCGCTTGTGGAGATGCGTGCCTCAAAAAGGGTCATAGTGAGAAAAGCGAATGGAAACATTCCAGCTTCATTGGGAGCTTGTGTGGACTGACTAAAAGTTTCTACCAGGCTAGAAGCAGTAAGAAAAAAAAAAAAAAAAGGTGTAAGATTGTCCCCTTTAACTGTCTTCTCCGTGGAGAAGGAGCAGGAGCGTGGCAGGAGGGAGGCAAGGAAACCCAGAAGGAGCTCCAATCCGTAAGAGACCAAGCTGCTCAGCTCTCAAAGCAATACACTTAACGATGAGACGCAGGACACTATTATTGCTGTGTACAAAAGAGGGGCAGTGTTTCTCAGTGACATGGACCTGTTTGCTGATGGAAATTGTCTTTCTGACTCCATAACGTTTTCTGTCTCTTAAACTGACTCCAGAAGTATCTTCTGACTTTCTCTTTCCCTCTGGCTTGCTGCCACCAACAGTACCCTTGGCTGAGAGGCAGCTGCAAGAATACTGACAAATTTTAGCTGCATCTTCAACAGATAATCCCGTGGCCAGACCCTGGATGTCATCATAATGGTACTCTTGCCACAGCACTCACAGAGCCGCAGGCCCAAGGGAGGGGAACAAAGAACACCAAACAAACAAAAAGAAAAGGAAAGCCAAGGCCAACGGAAAAGCCTTGTAGCTCTGTTGCGTAAAATAGGATCTGCCCTTCCTGGATGAACCAATTGGATATGTTGGAGCCACGATTTGGGAAAATAGTTCAAAAGGCTCTGCCTGCAAGAGAAATTACAAGTTTAATTCTACCTCTGTTGAAACAGCTTGTCTGAAGACATAGTAAACCGCATAAAGGGCAATAGGTCCCTCAAGGAAGCTGAAAGAGTGCTGACAGAGGCTTTGCATCGGGGTTTCACGGGTACTTTCATGGCAGTAGACGCTTGCAGTATGGAATTCAAGATCGTGGAGCACCCTGAGCACAACCACAAAGCAGGGGTGACCCAGAAAGAAGTGCTCTGGCAAGAAGGTCCTCTGTCAGAAGCTTCATGCATAAAGGACAGGAAAGCCTTCAACTTTGTCATGGGCGTGATGCTTTCAGGCCTTGGCCAAAACCAGCTGCCAAGTGGCACTCTTCACCTCACACCTCTGCACCTCCAGTCCCCACCATTCTCAATATACTGACGTTAAACTATCTGCTGCTGTGAAGTGCTCGCTGGCTTGAGCTCTTGCACCTCTAGCTTAGCTGAGCAAAAGGCTACGTTCAAAGTCAGAGAAGAGGCGAAGAAAAACGGGCAGGGAGACTTGCTGCTCCGTGAGACTTGCTGCTGGTATTCTCAAGGAAACAGCCAATACAGCAGGAAAAACTATGCTGTAATCTTCCTTTGAACTTGTACATAGGAGCTGAGGGCACAAGCAGGCATTGTAAGAGCCGGGCTCTTGTGGGAGCCTGCAATAGCCAGGCCCCTTCAGTTGACTGACTCTCTGACCACCCGTCACACTGATCAAAGCTCTTGGCAGTGGTCAGCCATATGCTGTCACTGCATTTCCACTGGGGATGTCCCAAACACAGCCATGAGGAGCACCTCTTGCACTACACAACTGCTGTTAGGCCACTGCTTCCCCAGAACGTGGCGTGAACAGATGAGCGTGTGCCTTGAATTGCAACCACACTGACGGAAGATCTTGCCACCTGACTGGCCTTGCCCAAGGGTCCTGCTGTAGGGCTCCAAGGCCGTGCTTTGCCTAGGTCTCCCCACGATAGACCTAGGAACCCACTTCACCCTTTCTGCCTGCACAGGCAACGCTGTAAGGCTGTGGAAGGACAGAATGCCTTGGGATTGCCCCGTGGCAGAAGCACGCAGCGGGCAGGGGACCTTACATACGGAACTGGAGAAGCCCGAGCCCACCACAGCAGCTCTTCTGCCAGCGTGCTCAGCCTGACTCTCTGGCAGCTGAGCAGTCAGCAACCTATGCCCACGTCTCCCACTGAAACAAAGCACAGACACAACGTTAACTTACACCTGTGCAGAGAGAAGGGCGTGGAAGGCCTGCAAGAGGCTGGGGTGGTCAGTGTCCAGGTGATGACTGGAGGCTCTCTCACCAGCCTCCTTGCAATGGCCTCTTCTGCAGCATCAGTCCAGAATTCCGTCAGTGCTAGCCCTGGATAAGCAGCTAATTTTCTTGAGGGGTCCAGATGGGTCCTTTAGTGGTGTCCCTGAAGATGCTTCTGTCAATTCAGAAGAGATGCAAGTTAACCATGGACCCCCCACGGAAAGAGCATTTTTTCTTGACCCCTGCCAACTCTTAAGCCGCTTGTGGAGATGCGTGCCTCAAAAAGGGTCATAGTGAGAAAGCGAATGGAAACATTCCAGGCTTCATTGGGGAGCTTGTGTGGACTGACTAAAAGTTTCTATCAGGCTAGAAGCAGTAAGAAAAAAAAAAAAAGTGTAAGATTGTCCCCTTAACTGTCTTCTCCGTGGAGAAGGAGCAGGAGCGTGGCAGGAGGGAGGCAAGGAAACCCAGAAGGAGCTCCAATCCGTAGAGACCAAAGCTGCTTAGCTCTCAAGCAATACACTTACCGATGAGACGCAGGACACATTATTGCTGTGTACAAGAGGGGCAGTGTTTCTCAGTGACATCTGGACCACTAGATGGATAAAGAACTGGCTTGATGGCCGCACCCAAAGAGCGCTGTCAACGGTCCACGTCCCAGTGGAGGCCAGTGACAAGCGGAGTCCTCAGGGATCAGTCCTGGACCATGCTTGTTCAACATCTTTGTGGGTGCCATGGACAGTGGCATTGAGTGCACCCTCAGCAAGTTTGCTGATGACACCAAGCTGTGTGGTGCAGCAGACAGGCTGGAGGGAAGGGATGCCATCCAGAGGGACCTTGAGAGGCTGGAGAGGTGGGCACAAGCCAACCTCATGAGCTTCAACAAGACCAAGTGCAGGGTCCTGCCTCTGGTCGAGGCAATCCCAGGCACAAATCCAGGCTGGGCAGGGACTGGCTGGGGAGCAGCCCAGGGAGAGAGACTTGGGGGTGCTGGTGGAGAGGAGCTCAACAGGAGCTCTCAATGTGCACTTGCAGCCCGGAAAGCCAAGCAGATCCTGGGCTGCATCAGAGAAGTGTGGCCAGCAGTCAAGGGGGGATTCTCCCCCTCTACTCAGCTCTGGTGAGACCCCACCTGGAGTCCTGCGTCCAGTTCTGGACCCCTATTCCAAGAGGGATCTGGAGGTGCTGGAACATGTCCAGAGAGGGCCACGAGGATGATCAGAGGGCTGGAGCACCTCTCCTAGGAGGACAGACTGAGGGAGTTGGGGCTGTTCAGTCTGGAGAAGAGAAGGCTCCGAGGTGACCTCATTGTGGCCTTCCAGTATCGGAAGGGGGCCTACAGGAAGGCTGGGGAGGGACTTTTCAGGCTATCTGGAGTGATAGGACTAGGGGAATGGATGAAGCTGGAGGTGGGGAGATTCAGGCTAGATGTGAGGAGCAAGTTCTTCACACCGTGAGGGTGGTGAGGCCCTGGAATGGGTTGTCGAGGGAGGTGGTTGAGGCCCCGTCCCTTGAGGTGTTTAAGCCCAGGCTGGATGAGGCTCTGGCCAGCCTGATCTAGTGTAGAGTGTCCCTGCCCATGGCAGGGGGGTTGGAACTAGATGATCCTTGTGGTCCCTTCCAACCCTGACTGAAACGATGAAACTATGAAACCTGTTTGCTGATGGAAAATTGTCTTTCTGACTCCAAAACGTTTTCTGTCTCTTTAAACTGACTCCAGAAGTAGTCTTCTGATTTTCTCTTTCCCTCTGGCTTGCTGCCACCAACATACCTGGGCTGAGAGTCAGCTGCAAGAGATATTGTCAAAATTTTAGCTGCATCTTCAACAGATAATCGCATGGCCAGACCCTGGATGTCATAATGGTACTCTTGCCACAGGAATCATGTGCTGTCACTGCATTTCCACTGGGGATGTCCCAAACACAGCCATGAGGAGCACCTCTTGCACTACACAACTGCTGTTAGGCCACTGCTTCCCCAGAATGTGGCATGGACAGACGAGTGTGTGCCTTGAATTGCAACCACACTCATCTTGCCACCTGACTGGGGTTCCCAAGGTCATGCAGTAGGGCAAAAGGGTTCACTTTACCTATGGCTTCCCCAATACACCAAGGAACACCCTTCACACTTTGTGCCTGAACAGGCAATGTGCAGAACTGTCAAGGGTACTATTTCTTGTGATTGGCCCATGGCAGATGACTTAGTAAAGAATTAGAGAAACCAAAGCCTACCACATTCAGCTCTTCTGCCAATGTGCTCATCCTGACACTGGGGGATGAGAGCAGTCTGCAAAACTATGTCCACGTTTCCCAACAAAGTGAAACAGACACAGGTGAAGCATTTGCTCAAATAACATGTACTTACCACCATGTACAGAGGGGAAAGATCCCAGAAGACACTGATGGCACGGAGAAGGAAAGGCTGCTCAGTCTCCAGGTGCTGACATGCACCTCCTGAGGCACAGCTCCATGCACGCCTCTTGCTTTAACATCCCCTGCCACAGTCTCTCAAAAAGCTTTTCCTGAATCTCCTCAAACTGTCTCAAAGCCTCCACGTAGGCATCCCGATCCTGCACCAGATGCGCCAAGAGGTTGTGTGGCTCAGATGTTCTGAAGTCTGGAGGCAAGATGATCTCCTTGGGCACCTTTGCATTGCCAAAGAAGAAGCTGTCGAGCTGCTTCCCCTCCAGAGCGCAGTGCAGGTACCCCATGGCATCTGCCATGCGCTTGAGGCAGTCCTCTCTGCGCCAGCGTGACACGGGTGTGGTGTTGAGGAGGTGCATGAAGACTGTCTTGAGCATATCAGGGGTAAAGACTGTGCCCTTCATTTTGATGATACAGAGGCGTAGGCACTTGAGGTGGTAGCTGCCATAAGGGACCTGTTCGGCTATCTGGATGAAGAACTTCCTCTCTGCCACAAGGCAGCTCTCTGCCCAAATTATGCTTGAAGTGTTGCTGTCTGCCCTAGGGGGGCTGCTGAAGAAGATATCTGAGGCACCTCGCTGCACCCCAAACAAGATGTCAAGCATGAAGGTGTCTCCGGAGTGACTTTTCAGCTGCAGCAGGCAGGAGGTCTGGCTGTCGGGCAGCACCTTCATCTGGTAGCGACGTGACTCAGGCAATGCCACCCAGGCTTCCTTCACCAAACCCTGGAACCAGCGGGTGAGTTTAGCCAGATCAAGGTATGAGTGGTGCAGAGGATGCGTAGGATCTTAAGCAGCTGGTTCTCGGTATGGTGGAGCAAGCAGCACAGTGTCTTCTGTCCCCCACAGGTGCATTCCACCTGCACACGGATGTGGCAGTCCCTGCTACTCTCCAGTGGCTCCAGGTGGAACCTATGCCCAATGGGGGGCCTCAGGGGCAGGAGCACCTGGCAGATAACATGATCAGGTTCATCAGGACTCCATCCTTCAAAGCCACTGCCCACACCAATGGCCTCCTCCAGCACTGGCAACAAACTATTTGACAGGCGCATTCGCAGACCTGCAGCAGCTTATCCACCAGCTTCTTCACCTCCCGCTCCTCAAGATGATTTTCTGCACAGGCCACTTTCTGGGCCTGGCAAAATCATGTCTGCTAGCTTCTCCTCTTCCAGACCTTCTAGAGTCTTCCTTCCTTTTTTTCTCATCCATGCCGATGTCAAAGACATCCTTCCTGCTTTGGGCTGAGCTTGCCTCATGGCATCTTTTCTGAGCCACCAGGAGAGGCAAAACAGGACGACTAGCACTCCAGCAATGGCAGCAAAGACCACAGCTCCCCAGGTTGTGATGCTCTGCTCCTGAGGCCTCTGCTGCTGGATCATGGGCACCAGGCTCCACTGAGGTCGCTTCTCCTCTCCATCTCCTCCATCAGACGAGTCATCTCCTGCTTCATCTCCTTCTCACGCTCCTCCATGCGCTTCCACGTGGCCTCATCCAGCTTCTCATGAACCTTCACTGAGAACAGCATAAGCCTTGCAGAAGCAAGCAAAGCACTTTGTAGCAGCCATGGCCTGTAGGAGAAAGGAGAGAAGGGATACAGTAGGTCTGGAATAAAGGAATTAGTGGTGGAGACCAAGCAGAGCAACTGCAGATAATTAGGGACAGGTAGGACCTCAAGGGCTGCAGGCAGCTGGGATGCTGCAAGGGCCTGCATCCAGCCCCAGCATCAGCGGCAGCCCTGAGCTCAGGGCGCTCCTGGAACACCTGGTCTGTGAGTGCAAGTTGAGGCCTCCTATGCCCCAGGAGTTAACTCTCTGCCTGGGCTCTTGTCCACTCTCCCCTCCTTTCACCCACACGTACTGTTAGCCGAAGCTCTTCTGAGGCACTGCTACCCAGTGCCGCCTTTATAGCTGCTCACCCACTGTGATGGCACAAACCAGGCCAGGTGCAGTTGCCACCACCACGGCCACATGCACTCGCCCAATTTAGTGACTCGCAGCCACGCCCACTGGCTCTGTTCAGGGACTCACAGCCACCCAAGGCAACGAAAGCCCTGACCCCTTGTGAGAGACTAAAGCTAGCCTCTCCTGGTGCGACTCAACAAAGATAAAATCACTGGCTGCTTGCCCAGACAATAGCTGATGTCTGCTGGGCAGAGCCACTGGAAGGACTCTTGCAAGGTGCAAAGATAACATTGCTCACTGGACTGCAGCTGGCCTACAACAATGGCCCAAGGGCCCAGCATTCACACCTTCAGGACAGGATCATTTCCAGCTATCAAGATACCCCAGGAAGGGAGGGTGATGAGACAACGGATGCACCACCTGTTTCCTGATGTGCAATGAGTGTGTGGGTAGGTAGATGGAGAAGGAGGAGGCGGAGGCCTCCCCCCCTCCCCCCAGACGGCTGCCCAAACTCACCCGAGTACACAGAAAGATTTCCTGGGGAACGATACCAGGACACTTACCTAAAAGACGATTTCCCAGAACGATATCCTGGGGAACAACACCTGGACACTTGCCTAAGGACAAACAAAAAAATGTGTAAAAGGCTGGAGCAACTACTGGCTTAGCAGAAGAAAAACGTAGAAGAAAGACGACGGCACCACACGCTGGAAACATCACGGGGCAACACAACGGATCTTGGACTCTGAAAACCCTCTCTCCACCTCTGACCGTTGGTACTGCCTGCTGCAACTCATGGAGCTGAAGAGGCTGGCCAGAGGACACTTCTCTTCTACAGCCAAAGCTGCTGCACCCTTCCTCTACAAACCCAACATCTCCTGCAGCACCCTTCCTCCACAGACTCAAACTGTCTTGGGGGATGAGGGGTGTGGTAATATAATTCTTTTCCTCTTTTCCTCTCTTCTCTATACTCTCTCTCCCCTTCTGATCCATCCACTTTATTTGTGTAATAAATAGCCTAGCTGTTGATATTCGGCCTCGTTTGTGCCTCCCATTTCACAACCCGGCAATATTCAAAGAAACTAAGTCTCTTTCTCTCCCTGGACCGAGACACCCCTACAAGCGCAGAGCCACCATGGAGGACGTGGTGCCCAGGGACTCCTCTCCCAGCAGAAAGACCTCAAAGAGCCTTACAAAAGTCAGATCAGGTGACACGATCCCGAGACCTGCTGTGGCTCCGTCAGATGCCATCCACAGAGCTGCAATCATCTCACTTGGTACTGCCCCCCCTCATGTGGTCGTGGCTGTGCTTTGGTGCCTTCATAACACAAATAAGAGTGGCATACTGGTGGTGTGTCATGTGATGGCAGGATGGGGCCTGACAGCGGGAGGCAGCATAATCAAAGACCTTGTCAGTCCTGGCCTTATATTCTCATTGGATTTCCAATTCAAGTGTGCCAAAATGCAACTAGGAGAGCACCTCTTGCACCACGCATCGGGTGTCAGTGCCCTGCTTCTCCAAAACATGGCAGAGACAGAGTGAGTGTGAGCCTTGAACTGCAACCACACTGATGGATGATCTCGCCACCTGACTGGCCTTGCCCAAGGTCCTGCTGAAGGGCTCCAAGGCCGTGCTTTGCCTAGGACTCCCCACGATAGACCTAGGAACCCACTTCACCTTTCTGCCTGCACAGGCAACGCTGTAAGGCTGTGGAAGGACAGAATGCCTTGGGATTGCCCCGTGGCAGAAGCACGCAGCGGGCAGGAGAGCCTTACATACGGAACTGGTGAAGCCCGAGCCCACCACAGCAGCTCTTCTGCCAGCGTGCTCAGCCTGACTCTCTGGCAGCTGAGCAGTCAGCAACCTATGCCCACGTCTCCCACTGAAACAAAGCACAGACACACGTTAACTTACACCTGTGCACAGAGGAGGGCGTGGAAGGCCTGCAAGAGGCTGGGGTGGTCAGTGTCCAGGTGATGACTGGAGGCTCTCTCACCAGCCTCCTTGCAATGGCCTCTTCTGCAGCATCAGTCCAGAATTCCGTCAGTGCTAGCCCTGGATAAGCAGCTAATTTTCTTGAGGGGTCCAGATGGGTCCTTTAGTGGTGTCCCTGAAGATGCTTCTGTCAATTCAGAAGAGATGCAAGTTAAACCATGGACCCCCACGGAAAAGAGCATCTTTCTCTTGACCCCTGCCAACTCTTAAGCCGCTTGTGGAGATGCGTGCCTCAAAAAGGGTCATAGTGAGAAAAGCGAATGGAAACATTCCAGGCTTCATTGGGGAGCTTGTGTGGACTGACTAAAAGTTTCTATCAGGCTAGAAGCAGTAAGAAAAAAAAAAAAAAAAGGTGTAAGATTGTCCCCTTTAACTGTCTTCTCCGTGGAGAAGGAGCAGGAGCGTGGCAGGAGGGAGGCAAGGAAACCCAGAAGGAGCTCCAATCCGTAAGAGACCAAAGCTGCTCAGCTCTCAAAGCAATACACTTAACGATGAGACGCAGGACACAATTATTGCTGTGTACAAGAGGGGGCAGTGTTTCTCAGTGACATCTGGACCACTAGATGGATAAAGAACTGGCTTGATGGCCGCACCCAAAGAGCGGCTGTCAACGGGTCCACGTCCCAGTGGAGGCCAGTGACAAGCGGAGTCCCTCAGGGATCAGTCCTGGGACCAGGCTTGTTCAACATCTTTGTGGGTGCCATGGACAGTGGCATTGAGTGCACCCTCAGCAAGTTTGCTGATGACACCAAGCTGTGTGGTGCAGCAGACAGGCTGGAGGGAAGGGATGCCATCCAGAGGGACCTTGAGAGGCTGGAGAGGTGGGCACAAGCCAACCTCATGAGCTTCAACAAGACCAAGTGCAGGGTCCTGCCTCTGGGTCGAGGCAATCCCAGGCACAAATCCAGGCTGGGCAGGGACTGGCTGGGGAGCAGCCCAGAGGAGAGAGACTTGGGGGTGCTGGTGGAGGAGGAGCTCAACAGGAGCTCTCAATGTGCACTTGCAGCCCGGAAAGCCAAGCAGATCCTGGGCTGCATCAGGAGAAGTGTGGCCAGCAGGTCAAGGGAGGGGATTCTCCCCCTCTACTCAGCTCTGGTGAGACCCCACCTGGAGTCCTGCGTCCAGTTCTGGAGCCCCTATTCCAAGAGGGATCTGGAGGTGCTGGAACATGTCCAGAGAAGGGCCACGAGGATGATCAGAGGGCTGGAGCACCTCTCCTAGGAGGACAGACTGAGGGAGTTGGGGCTGTTCAGTCTGGAGAAGAGAAGGCTCCGAGGTGACCTCATTGTGGCCTTCCAGTATCGGAAGGGGGCCTACAGGAAGGCTGGGGAGGGACTTTTCAGGCTATCTGGGAGTGATAGGACTAGGGGGAATGGAATGAAGCTGGAGGTGGGGAGATTCAGGCTAGATGTGAGGAGCAAGTTCTTCACACCGTGAGGGTGGTGAGGCCCTGGAATGGGTTGTCGAGGGAGGTGGTTGAGGCCCCGTCCCTTGAGGTGTTTAAGCCCAGGCTGGATGAGGCTCTGGCCAGCCTGATCTAGTGTAGAGTGTCCCTGCCCATGGCAGGGGGGTTGGAACTAGATGATCCTTGTGGTCCCTTCCAACCCTGACTGAAACGTCATCCTGACACTGGGGATGAGAGCAGTCTGCAAAACTATGTCCACGTTTCCCAACAAAGTGAAACAGACACAGGTGAAGCATTTGCTCAAAACATGTACTTACCACTATGTACAGAGGGGAAAGATCCCAGAAACACGGATGGCACGGAGAAGGAAAGGCTGCTCAGTCTCCAGGTGCTGACATGCACCTCCTGAGCACAGCTCCATGCACGCCTCTTGCTTTAACATCCCCTGCCACAGTCTCTCAAAAAGCTTTTCCTGAATCTCCTCAAACTGTCTCAAAGCCTCCACGTAGGCATCCCGATCCTGCACCAGATGCGCCAAGAGGTTGTGTGGCTCAGATGTTCTGAAGTCTGGAGGCAAGATGATCTCCTTGGGCACCTTTGCATTGCCAAAGAAGAAGCTGTCGAGCTGCTTCCCCTCCAGAGCGCAGTGCAGGTACCTGGATAAGCAGCTAATTTTTTTGAGGTGTTGATGTTATAAAGGTAATAATGATTTGTGATTTGTGTTGTAGCGTTCACCTTTAGGTGGGGAGTCTCAAGGCCGGACAGTTAGCTTGTTTTGAGATCAGAAAGCAAAGGTTCAGACTGCTTTGGTTTGAATAAGGCGCCTTTTACAAATCTTCCCAAAGCCATGGAAAGCTTATCTTAGATATGGAAGACCTGGACACTGCTGTACTCGTGAAAGACTTCTTTGTACTTTTGTGAGAGGACAATCCTTATCTGCGACTCCCACTACAAGCCAAGTTAGTACTCAAGCTCCAGTGAGACCCCACCTGGAGTCCTGCGTCCAGTTCTGGAGCCCCTATTCCAAGAGGGATCTGGAGGTGCTGGAACATGTCCAGAGAAGGGCCACGAGGATGACCAGAGGGCTGGAGCACCTCTCCTAGGAGGACAGACTGAGGGAGTTGGGGCTGTTCAGTCTGGAGAAGAGAAGGCTCCGAGGTGACCTCATTGTGGCCTTCCAGTATCTGAAGGGGGCCTACAAGAAGGCTGGGGAGGGACTTTTCAGGCTATCAGGCAGTGATAGGACTAGGGGGAATGGGATGAAGCTGGAGGTGGGGAGATTCAGGCTAGATGTGAGGAGGAAGTTCTTCCCCACGAGAGTGGTCAAGCCCTGGAATGGGTTATCCAGGGAGGTGGTTGAGGCCCCGTCCATTGAGGTGTTTAAGCCCAGGCTGGATGAGGCTCTGGCCAGCCTGATCTAGTATAGGTGTCCCTGCCATGGCAGGGGGGTTGGAACTAGATGATCCTTGTGGTCCCTTCCAACCCTGACTGAAACTATGAAACTAAGATGCCCAAGAAGTTGCTAGAACTCATTATCATACCCCAGCCTTCTATCAAGCACAGGCATGCATATGTAGATGGTGTAGCTATATAAAGAAAAGTCAGGGTTTGTGAGTTGCTATTTTGCAGAGATGGGAGGTATCTGTGGGGGGAAGAAGACACCGATGGCACAGAGGAGGAAAGGCTGGCCAGTCTCCAGGTGCTGACATACACCTCCTGAGGCACAGCTCCATGCACGCCTCTTCCGTTTATATCCTCTGGCACAGTCTCTCGAAACGCTCCTCCTGAATCTCCAACTGTCTCAAAGCCTCCATGTAGGCAGCCTGATCCTGCACCAGATGCGCCAAGAGGTTGTGTGGCTCAGATGTTCTGAAGCCTGGAGGCAAGATGATCTCCCTGGGCACCTCTGCATTGCCAAAGAAGAAGCTGTCGAGCTGCCTCTCCTCCAGAGCACGGTGCAGGTATCTCAGGCCATCTGCTATGCGCCTGAGGTAGTCCTCTCTGCGCCAGTGTGACGCGGGTGTGGTGTTGAGGAGGTGCATGAAGACTGTCTTGAGCATATGGGGGGTAAAGACTGTGCCCTTGAGTATGGTGGTGCAGAGGCGTAGGCACTTGAGGTGGCAGTAGCCATATGGAGCCTGTTCGGCTATCTGGCTGAAGAACTTCTTCTCTGCCACAAGGCAGCTCTCTGCCCAAATTGTGCTTGGGGTGTTGCTGTCTGCCCTAGGGGGACTGCTGAAGAAGATATCTGAGGCACCTCGCTGCACCCCAAACAAGATGTCAACCATGAAGGTGTCTCCGGAGAGGCTCTTCAGATGCAGCAGGCAGGAGGTCTGGCTGTTTGGCAGCACCGTCATCTGGTAGCGACGTGACGCGAGCAATGACACCCAGCCTTCCTTCACCAAACCCTGGAACCAGCGTTTGAGTTTAGCCAGATCAAGGTATGAGTTGGTGCAGAGGATGTGTAGGATCTCCAGCAGCTGGTTATCCATGTGGTGGAGCAAGCACAGCGCCATCTGTACCCTACAGGTGCATGGCACCTCCACACGGATGCGGGAGTCCCTGCCTGGTGTCTGCTGCCTGCTCTCCAGTGGCTCCAGTTGGAACGTGAGCCCAACTGGGGGCCCCAGGGACAGGAGCACCTGGTAGATAACACGGTCAGGTTCATCGGGACACCATCCTTCAAAGCCACTGCCCACACCAATGGCCTCCTGCAGCACTGGCAAGAAACTATTTGACAGGCGCATTCGCAAGATCGGCAGCAGCTTATTCACCAGCTTCTTCGCCTCCTGGCTCCTCAAGTTGATTTTCCATGCGGGCCACTTTCTGGGCCTGCCAAGAATCACATCTGCCATCTTCTCCTCATCCATGCTGCTGTCCTTTTTGCTGTGGGCTGAGTGTGCCTCATGGCATCTTTTCCTGAGCCACCAGGAGAGGCAAAACAGGAGGGCTACCACTCCGAAAATGGCAGCAAAGACCACAGCTCCCCAGGCTGTGATGCTCTGCTCCTGAGGCCTCTGCTGCTGGATCTTGGGCACCAGGCTCCACAGAGGACGGCTTCTCTCCGTCCTCTCCATCAGACGAGTCATCTCCTGGCTCAACTTTTTCTTGCGCTCCTCCATGCGCTTCCATGGGGCCTCATCCAGCTCCTCGTTAACCTCCACTGAGAACATGATTAGGACTTGCAGAAGCCAAATGAGGAGCTTTGTAGCAGCCATGGCCTGTAGGAGAAAGGACAGAAGGTATTCAGGGGGTCTGGAATAATGGAATTTTTGGTGGAGATGAAGCAGAGAAACTGCAGATAATTAGGGACAGGTAGGACTTCAATATCCTCTGTCAGCAAGAGAAAAATTACAAGTTTAATTCTACCTCTTTTGAAACAGCTTGTCAGAAGACATATTAAACCGCATAAAGGGCAATAGGTCCTTCAGGAAGCTGTAAGAGTGCTGACAGAGGCTTTCCATCTCATGTTTCACAGGTACTTTCAAGGGAATAGAATCTTGCAGTATGGAATTCAAGATCGTGGAGCACCCTGAGCACAACACAAAGCAGGGGTGACCCAGAAAGAAGTGCTCTGGCAAGAAGGTCCTCTGTCAGAAGCTTCATGCATAAAGGACAGGAAAGCCTTCAACTTGTCATGGGCGTGATGCTTTCAGGCCTTGGCCAAAACCAGCTGCCAAGTGGCACTCTTCACCTCACACCTCTGCACCTCCAGGTCCCCACCATTCTCAATATACTGACGTTAAACTATCTGCTGCTGTGAAGTGCTCGCTGGCTTGAGCTCTTGCACCTCTAGCTTAGCTGAGCAAAAGGCTACATTCAAAGTCAGAGAAGAGCTGATATTGACAATAGTCAATTCACTCTTGCCACGTCACTGGGTCTTCTGAGACTTAATGCTCTGTGGGTACAATGGCTTTCTTTCCCTATGACTCAACAGGAATTCCAATTGGACCCACACTTCACTGTTTCTCCCTGCACAGGAAATTTGTAGAGGTGTGAGGAATACGAGACCTTCAATTTTTGAATTTCTTGAAGTGATTTCTGTGTGTGCTTTTATGTGTACCTATGGATATAGATCCAGGTGATTTTCTCCATGTCTCTGTTGCATTTTTTCTTCTGTAATTGCATGCACATTTCTTTCCTCTGAAAGAGTAAGATTATGCTCTATTTTATCAAAGTGTGACCAGGGATTTCTATTTGCAGGGCTGTCACTGACAACAGCCTGTTTGTTTCCCCAATTTATACATTTAAACAGGTAAAATATTTCTGGTAATACTGAACTATTTATGTAACAGAAACTTGGTCATGTTATTATCACATCAGAAAAGTTGCATACGAAATTGTCCATAATCGGTCTCAGGTAAAATTTACTCATTTTAAGTTCTTTTGCTTGAACTAGCATCACAACACAGAACACTTTCTCTCACATCAGAATGTTTCCTGTATGTACATAGCATCTTAGAAAAGAATCAAAGAATATTTTGGATTGAAACAGTCCTGTAAAGATCACTTAATCCCAACACCCTGCCATGAGCAGGGACATCTTTAACTGTATCAGGTTGCTCAAATTCCCATCCAGCCTGATCTTGAATACTATCAGTCATGGAGCATCCACAAATGCTCTGAGCCAGCTGTTCTAGTGTCTCATGACCTGTATTTAAAAAAAAAAATAAAAAATCTTCATTTTGTCCAATCCGAATCTACCATCTTTCAGTTCAAAACTGTTGCCCCTTGTCCTGTTACTACAGGCCCTACTAAAAACCTTTCTTCATCTTTCTTGTAAGACCTCTATATACTGAAAGTTCTTATTAAGGGTTCCCCAGAGCCTTCTCTTTTCCAGGCTGAAAAAGCTCAGCTCTCACAGTCTTCTCCATAGCAAAGATGAATGCAACTGATCAAGAACACATACACCTGCCCCACCCCCCACCAAAAAAAGAGAGTACTAGAAGGAGGTAGAGAACACCAGCTCCACTAATTTTTTTTTTCAGGTTGAATTGACTAACATGAGTGTACATGCCACTGACTCAGATAAGTAGTTGATCACAGAATCACATAATTATTGAGGCTGGAAAAGACCTCTGAGATCACCAACTCCAGGCTACGACCTAACACGGTGATATCAGCTAAAGCATGCCACCAAGTGCCACATCCAATCTTTTCTGAAAGGCCTCCAGTGATGGCAAGTCCACCACCTCCCTGGGCAGTCCATCCCAGTGCCTAATCAGCCTGTGAGGAATCACTTCCTAATACCCAACCTAAACTTCCCCTAGTGCAGCTTCAGGCCACGCCCTCTTGTCCTGTCACAAGCTGCCTGGGAGAAGAGCTTGACCCCCACCTGACTACAACTTCCTTTTAGGTAGTTGTAGAGTGATAAGGTCCCCTCTAAGTCTCCTCTTCTCCAGGCTGAACATCCCCAGCTCCCTCAGCTTCTCCTCAGCAGACTTTCCCTCCAATCCCCTCACCAGTCTGTTCGCTCTCCTCTGGACCTGCTCCTCAATATCCTTCCTGCAGTGAGGGCGCAGAGCTGCACACAGTACTCGAGGTGAGGCCTCACCAGTGCTGAGTACAGGGGCAGAATTCCATCCCTGCTCCTGCTGGCTGCACTATTCCTGATACAGGCCAGGATGCCCTTGTCCTCCTGTGCCCCCTGGGTACACTGCTGGCTCATGTCCAGCTGCTGTCACCCAGCACTGCCAGGTGCCTCTCTGCCAGGCTGCTCTCCAGCCACGCAGCCCCTAGTCCAGCTGGTGTGGATGTCACTTTTTTATATAGGGGTAAAGAAAACAGTTTTTTAAAAAGAGAGATATGGAAAAGAAAATAGAAATTAAAAATGGAGAGGAAACAAGAACCTGGCTGTGAATTCACAAGACCAGCGTGTGAATAGGCATCCCACTTAAATTGCCCCAGACAGCCTTCAGGACTGCAGCTGACTACCTCAGAACTAGCTCGTGTATTTTGTTCAACCTTGCAATCTGCACAGTGGATGAACCAGCTGCAAGAGGTTTAATCCCCACTTCCAGCTCAGAAGAAAAGGTTAGTGGGTTTGCTCACAATATGGCCATCTGACCATTCCAGACAGTCATCCAACTCACAGAAGATATCTTACTGCATCATCACAAAAGAAAAGGCTTGGGGAGTCGGCTGCACCACACAGAAACATCACACTGGTGGACAAAGCAAGTTACGTTAGCAGTTGACAGGCCATTTGGAAAAAAAAATACAATAAATACCATATATATTCCTCTTTTGGGCAACTGAATGCATAAATACAAAATTGCCATTGGACTACTTGAAGGAAAGCAAAGAAAATGAATATTTAATTTGCTTATTGATAAAACTTATGTGCCTGTTAGGATGGAAAAGAAGGTTACCTAGGATCAAAAAAATTTGGCAATGCAAAGTGGAAAGGCTGTGTGTGGGCCTGTTTCTAAATTCCACCAGACTTCTCATTCCTAATCCTCTGCTGTCAGTATGGGTGAGTGGTATCTTTGCTGTGGTATACTTGTGAAGCTGTTACGCTAAGAACACTACTACAATCAGTGTTTATTGCTATAGATTATCCTGAAACTCTTAAGCAAAGCAAAAGCTTAGCCAGAACTATCCATTCAAATGCTTGAGAAATTCTCATTAAACAGCAGTGATAGAATATGATTATTTCAATTCATTGTTAGTGTGCCAGAAAGCAGTTTTGTCTCTTTTTTTAATGGTTCGCTATCTCTAATACATATTGGCAACCCCTTTCATTCTTTCATCTTACATGATCCACCATCCAGACGTTAATTTTCAACCACACTATTATTTCTCTTACTGGACAAAGCTTTAATAGGTAAATAATGTCAGGGTTTTTTCTATTCCATAAGCTTTGGTGAAATCTGCCAGACCAATTGTATTAGTTGATATAATACTTCTTAAGAAGTCAGATCAAATTATTAGTAAGAATACTAATAAATTTTACCTCAGTGGATATGACAAGGTATTTTGTAAGCATTTTCTTACATGGTAAGACAGATGGGGGGGTCGGGGAGGGGGAGGCAGAGTGATAAATGAAGGAAAAGATTTAAAATGGGTAACAACAAGCACTAACCACTGTAGATCAAAACAAGGTCAGCTATGGGCATTGTTGAAAAGGCCCTGATTTATGATGCCCTGCTGAGGTAAACTGAGTGAATACTGTGATGGGTAAAGCCTGCTACAGCTAGATTTGCATAGTTTTGAAGGTCTTAGAAACCACACTATTGAACTGAAATAAATTTTGTAATTTCTGAGGTCTTGCACTGGAATTTCTTGACTGAAAATATTTTTCACTTTAGTTCTCCTACTTACTCCAGTTTGGAGAAGTGACTATGTTTGTTTTCACTAAAAGAAATTCCATGGATTTTCAGAGACTTTTTTCCATCTGTGTTCCTATGTTAATTCATATCTTCCTTAATCTTTTTCATAAGTCTGCTCTCATTGTTTTATTTCCAGGACTATGCTTTTAATTTTTACCTAGCAATTTTGCACACCTAGTTTTTCTAAGATCATACATTTCTTGAAGAGAATATTCAACAGGTCAATTCTGATTTAAGCTCCTGAATTCAAGGAGATGTAGCCTAAAGCAGAGCTTAATTTAGGAGCTTTTAGATTAACCAACCTTTGTAGGATTTGGCTTGAAGCATGAAACTTTAACTCCAAGAGCAAGATTCATTCTCTGTGTGTTACCTTCAGGAATGTCTTCATGTACATATTGCTTGTCACCTGGTGGCTGCTCAGAAAGGTGTTTAAATGCCAGCAGCAAGCACTGGGTACCCAAGAATAATTTTGCACAAGAGGATTCAAACCGATTCATTTTGCAATCAGTAGCTATCACTTCTACTGTTTGTTACAAAATAGTCTGGATCCAGCTTTGTGAGTAGGTTGCATTTGCATTTGGAAAGGTTATGAAGTGAACAGGAGGAAGGAACTGGACTCCCACCTATGAAATTCCCTGAGCTGCACAGCTTGAAATTGGAATGAGAGCATTTCGTCTTCCTGTGCTTTTACTATTTTTCTAACAAGAGATAATCTGACAGAGGCCAGGGTGACCTGTGACCTGTGTTTAGCCTTTCTCTTGTGAAATGGACTGGAAACACACTGAAGAAGATAAGCAACAGATGAAGATACGATGATTATGAAGATAAAGCATTGAGAAGAAAGAATATTTGGGATCTTGTGGTCACCTTTTATGTAAGAATGACTAGATAGTTTAAGTAACTGAAAATCTGGAGTGAAAATATTTTTCATTTTAGTTCTCCTACTCACTCCAGTTTGGAAAAGTGATTATGTTTGTTTTCACTGAAAGAAATTCCATGGATTTTCAGGACTTTTTTTCCATCTGTGATGCTATGTTAACTTTTGTCTCCCTTAATCTTTTTCAGAAGTCTGCTCTCATTGCTTTATTTCCAGGACTATGCTTTCATATTGTACCTAGCAATTTTGCACACCTAGTTCTTCTAAGTTCTTTAAAAAAAAAAAAAAAAAACCACACACAACACCCCACCCCACACATACAAAAAAACCCCAACCAAAACCAACCAACCAACCAAAAAAAGAGTCTGATTATTATAGTTTAAAATATTTTGATCAGCTACATGTTCTTTGTTGCTGTTGGGTTTTTGTTTATTTGCTACTTTTTGATTGTGGTAACTTTAGGTGTCTGGATATTTAGAATAATAGAATAGAGTCATAGAACAATATAGGTTGGAAAGGCCCTTTTAAGATCATCTGCTTCAAACCCCCTCCATTGAGCAGGGACATCTTCAACTATCATACAATCACAGAATTGTTAGGGTTGGAAAGGATCATCTAGTTTCAACCCCCTGCCATTGGCAGGGACACCTCCACTAGATCAGGTTGCTTAGAGCCACATCCAGCCTGGCCTTAAAAAACTCCAGGGATGAGGCTTCTATCACCTCCCTAGGCAACTAGATCAGGTTGTTCAAAGCCCTCTTCAACCTGTCAGCAAAGGTTTCCAGGGATGGGACATCTACCACTTCTCTGGGCAACTTATTCCAGTGCTTCATCAATCCCATTGTAAAAAATGTCCTTTTATACCTAGTCTAAATCTACCTGCTGGACTCTATTCCTTTGGTGCAGCCCAGGATATGGTCAGCCTTCTGGCCTACAAGCAGGCATTGCGATCTCGTGTCCAACTTTTCATCCACCAGCACCCTCAAGCCCTTCTCTGCAGGGCTGCTCTCAGTCACCTCTTCTATTGATCCTAGGCACTGGCCAAACCCAACTGCAGGACCTTTCACCTGGCTTCATCAGGTTATAACATAACGATTTCTCAAGCTTGTACATGTCCCTCTGTGTGACATACTGCTCTTATGGCATGTCAGCTGCATCAGTCAGATCAGTGTTGTTGGCAAATTTGCTGAGGGTGAACTTGATCCAACTATCCATGTCTTTAATAAGGATATTAAACAGAACTGATCCCAGTACAGACCCTTGAGGGACAACACTTGTCACTGATCTCCATCCAGACATTCAACTATTGACCACTATCCTCTAGATGCTACCATCCAGTCAATTTCTTATACACTAAACAGTTCCCTTGTCAAATCCATCTCTCTTAGAAGGAAGGAAGTTGCAGGTAACCATATCAAAGGCTTTACAGAAATCCACATAGATTACAGTCATAACTCTTCCCTTGTCCACTCACGCAGTCACTCCATCATAGAAGGATATTAGGTAGGTCAGGCAGGACTTGCCCTTGGTGAAGCCAGTCTGGCTGCCTCAAATCATGTCTCTGTCATTCACATGCTTTAGCATAGCTTCTACAAGGATCCATTTCATGATCTTCCTAGGCACAGAGGTGAGGCTGCCAGGTCCTAGAATACTCCTTTCTAGCCTTTTTTTTTTTTTTTTCCAAAATAGATGCAAAGTTTTCATTTTCATAGAACCACAGAATGTTAGGGGCTGGAAGGGACCTCAAAAGATATCTAGTCCAACTGTCCTGCAAGAGAGACTCCACAACCCCCTTGGGCAGCATATTCCAGTGTTCTGTCACCCTCACAGTGAAAACAAATTTTCCTCATGTTTCCATGGAACTTCCTATGTCTCAGCTTCTACCCACTGCCCCTTGTTCTGTCATTGGGCATCACTGAGAAGAGCCTGGCTCCATCCTCTTGGCACTCACCTTTACATAAACATAAATGAGGTCACCCCTTAGTCTCCTCTTCTTCAAGCTAAAGAGACCCCTCAGCTCCCTCAGTCTCTCCTTGTAAGGAAGATGTTCTATTCCCTTAATCGTTTTTGTGGCTCTGCACTGGACTAATTTTCCCAGTCACCATGGACTTCACCTGACTGCCAGGACTCGTCAGTTGTTATGGAGAGTGGCTTGGTCACTACAGCAGCCAGTTCCCTCAGGACTCTGGGATGCACCTACTCAGATCCCATAGATCCATGTATGTTCAGGTTATTAGGTGGTTGTGATCTTCTCTTACAGTGGGCGGGACTTTGGTCCCCTGATCTCTGACTTGTGGTCCATTCATCTATGAGGTATGGGAAGAAAGAATAAGGAAAAAGGTTGTTGAGTACCACAGCCTTATTTGGTCTTTTTTTTTCTGGATGACCTATGTATAGAAGCCCTTATTATTTTTTACATCCCTTGCCAAGTTCAGCCCCAGCCATGCCTTGCCCTCCTGACTCTATCCCTACACAGCTCTTTCCCAGGATACCTGTACCCTTTCCCACTTCCTGTGCATTTTCTTCTTGCCCTTTAGTTTGACCATCAGGCCTTGATTCAACCATGTTGTTCTCTTCCTTCCATTATTTCTTACCACTGAGGGTCCTAAAACAGAACACAGTATTCAGGGTGCAGCCTCACAGTGCCAAGTGCAGAGGAACAGTCACTTCCCTAGGCACAAATCACTTCCTTACTCCTGCTGGCCATACTATTTTGATACATGCCAGGAGGCTGTTTCATAGTTTCATAGGCTGTTTGCCTTCTTGGGCACCTGGGCACATGCTGGTGCATATGCAGCCAGATGTCAACCAGTACCTGCAGGCCCTCTTCCAGTGGGCAGCTTTCCAGCCACTATTCCAAGCCCATGGCATTGAATGGGGTTATTTGTGACCTAAGTGCAGCACCCAGCATTTAGCCTTTTAAAATCTCATTTATCTGACTTCAACTCATTAACCCAGCCTGTCCAGATCCTTCTCTCAAGCTGTGCCAAGGGAACTTTAGCCTTGAGATGAGGAGAAAGTTCCTCACAGAGAGAGTTGTTAGGCATTGGAATGGGCTGCCAGGGAGGTGGTGGAGACACCGTCCCTGGAGGTGTTCATGAGGGGATTGGATGTGGCACTTGGTGCCATGGTTTAGTAGCCATGAGGTCTCAGGTGACAGGTTGGACTTGATGATCTTTGAGGTCTTTTCCAACCTTGTTGATTCTATGATTCTACAGAGCCTTTCTTCACTCAAGCAGATCAACATTCCTTCACAAGTTGATGTCATTTCCAAACTTACTGAAGGAACACTCAATCCCCTCATTAACATTAAGATATTAAAGAGAACTGGCCCCATATTATTAAGTTCTAACATGGTAATGTGAAAGAATTACGTAATTCTTAACTAAGAAGAAGCTGAAGAATCCAAGATCCAATGCTAGGTCACAGTGAAAAACAAGGCCATTGTTAATCAGATGTCTCAGGAAACACTGAAGTTGTTGCCTATTTTCCCATAAAACATTTAATATTGTTGGTATAGAAATACAGATTCTGAGCCGTTATCTTCCTATTTGCAACACCGATCTGGTGTTCAAAACATTTAGTCTAAAATCATAGAATGGCTTGGAATGGACCTTCAAAGGTCATCTAGTCCATATTTGTTCATTCATTGACAGGGTGCAGCTAGATATCCTCAATAGGATTCAAATTTGTACTCTAGCTGGAGCATTTGTCGGAGACAAAAATGTTTGAAAGGTTTGCGTTGGGGTTTTTTAAAAACTTTTGTTTTGTACTTTTTTGCCCATCAGAAATATTGATGAAGTAAGATCATTTTCATGAATAAAAAATGAGGAATATAAAAGATGAACAATCTAATGCTGAATAATTTAAAATCAAAGTATGATGAGGAATCTCCATTAAGTGTCTAATTAAAAGAAATTATTTCAGTGTCTTATTCTCTTATTACACCTTCAGATTGCTTGGTGATAAAATAACATCTATCTTCTTATGGACATACTGCTTAATTTATATGGATACTCTCATTATTAAACACAACCATGCTATCACTAATTTGATCATGTTAAGATACTTAAAGGTCCATTAACTATCAGCTAATTTTTCCTAAACTCCTCAAGTGATTGGTAATTACCATATTGTCTAGTAAAAAAACAAAAAAGAAAGGAAGAAGGGAGGTGAAATGGAAGAAGAAATGTGTTAGTATTCTGCTAAGCAACCGTTTAGCATTTACATTCAACTCTGAACATACTAAATTTCCTGTTGTTGAAGGTTCATTAATTCATGTCAGTGTGAAATACCAAGGCGGTTTGCACGTTCGGACACTTCTTTAATTCCATGTCCCAAAAATAACCTTGAGAGGAAGTCACAGCCTGCAAATAATGACAACTTCTACTTAATGTAGATAGTAGGTAATTAAACAAATTTCATGAAAGGTTATAGTCACAACTGTGTAGGAGTGCTGTCATTGTGAAGTGCTGAAAAATAAGAGACTTAGTTCATCTACATTGTATGCAGCTCTCAGTATTAGTTTTTTTTGCTTACATATATAGTTATTAATAAAAAGGAAAACCATAATTATAGTTTCTCCCTGAAAATGTAATTCAGACTGTTGCTGTGCTGTGTTTCATTTGTATGCTTAACATGAACAGAACACAGATAACACGTAAATATCTACCATACAACTTTTCTTTCACTACATCAATTGCTGTTGTGATAAATGGAATTATAATTCGTGTCAATTAGATGATTCTGATTAAAGCAAAAGTAGGAGCATGAATGACGGAACAAGGGATCAGACACTGGGAACTTACGTATGTAACTAGAGTGAGATTCTTTTTAGGTTTTATTATAATCAGTTGTTTATGATTAATTTGACTTGTTCTACTATAGATTAAGATTTTAGGTTTTATTATAACCTGTTGTTTATTATTTGTTTTAACGTATGTGTACTAATGCCCTAGTGAAATGTTAGGAATTAACAGCTAACAGTTGAAGCATTATGAAATAAGTTCTTCAAAGATAAGGAAGGAAGAGAAGTTGCTACAGAAGACATGAATACAAGGAACAATTGTGAGAATCAACAGAACCTAAGTGAAAACCCATTCCTGGGAAGGATGTTGATTCTAACAACAGAACCTAGGTGAAGACCCATCTCTGGGAAGGAAGTTAATTGTAACAACAGAGCTAAAAAGACACAATCACAAGGACTTAGCATAGAACCCACTGGCTGGGCTGACTAGAGGAAGTCCAGAGTGGAGGTCTTCGTGCTACCCCTCTTAGCTCAGTATTCAGCCAAGCTAAGAGGGGTAGCAAGAAGACGTCCACTCTAGACTTCCGGAGGGCAGACTTCAGGCTACTCAAGGAACTAACTCAGAAGGTTCCTTGGGAAACAGCCCTTAAAAATAAAGGGGTCCAGGAGAGCTGGACCTACTTCAAGGAAGAGCTCTTGAAAGCGCAGGAACAGGCTGTGCCAACATGCTGGAAGATGAGCCGCCAGGGCAGACGGCCAGCCTGGATGGGTAATGAACTTCTAAAGGAACGACGGGAAAAAGAGGGTGTATCATCTTTGGAAGAAAGGGGAGGCAATCCATGGAATGTTTAGGGAAGTTGCTAGGTCTTGTAGGAAGAAAATTAGGCAGGCAAAAGCACATTTGGAGCTCAGACTGGCCTGTGCTGTGAAGGACAACAAAAAGTCCTTCTATAAATATATTAATACCAAGAAGAAGGGCAGGGACAACCTCCACTCCTTGGTGGGCATGGAGGGGAACGTTGTAACAAAGGATGAAGAAAAGGCAGAGGTACTTAACGCCTTCTTTGCCTTATTTTTTACTAGCAGGACAGAATGTCTTCCAGACAGCTGGCCTGCAGGGCTGGCAGAAGGAGCCAGGGAGCAGCATAGTTCTCCTCTGTTCCAGGATGGGATAGTTAGACATCTTCTCAGCCGCTTGAACCCCCACAAGTCCATGGGACCGGATGGGATCCATCCTAGGGTGCTGGGAGAGCTGGCAGATGAGCTGGCCAAGCTGCTCTCCATCATTTTTCAGCAGTCCTGGCTCACTGGAGAGGTCCCAGAAGACTGGAAACTGGAAAACGTGGTGCCCATCCACAAGAAGGGCTGGTTGGATGAGCCAAGGAATTATAGGCCTGTCAGCCTGACCTCAGTGCCAGGCACAGGTCATCTTGAGTGCAATCACACAGCACTTACAGGATGGCCAGGGGCTCAGGTCTAGCCAGCATGGCTTTAGGAAGGGCAGGTCCTGCCTGACCAACCTGATCTCCTTCTATGATCAGGTGACCCGCCTGGTGGATGTGGTCTACCTGGACCTCAGCAAAGCCTTTGACACCGCCCCCCACAGCAAACTCCTGGCCAAGCTGGCAGCCCATGGCTTGGACAGGAGCACACTGCGTTGGGTTAGGAACTGGCTGGAGGGCCGAGCCCAGAGAGTGGTGGTGAACAGTGCCACAGCCAGCTGGCGGCCAGTCACTAGTGGTGTGCCCCAGGGATCGGTGCTGGGCCCCATGCTCTTCAACATCTTTATTGATGATCTGGATGAGGGCATCGAGTCCATCATCAGTAAATTTGGGGACGACACAAGCTGGGGGCAGGAGTTGATCTGCTGGAGGGTAGAGAGGCTTTGCAGAGGGACCTCGACAGGCTGGACAGATGGGCAGAATCCAAGGGCTGGAGATTGAACACATCCAAGTGCTGGGTTCTGCACATTGGCCACAGCAACCCCATGCAGTGCTACAGGCTGGGGTCAGAGTGGCTGAAGAGCAGCCAGGCAGAGAGGGACCTGGGGGTGCTGGGTTGATGGGAGGCTGAACATGAACCTGCAGTGTGCCCAGGCAGCCAAGAGGGCCAATGGCATCCTGGCCTGCATCAGAAACAGTGTGGCTAGCAGGAGCAGGGAGGTGATTCTGCCCCTGTACACTGCACTGGTTAGGCCACACCTAGAGTACTGTGTCCAGTTCTGGGCCCCTCAGTTTAGGAAGGATGTTGACTTGCTGGAAGGTGTCCAGAGAAGGGCAATGAAGTTGGTGAGGAGTTTGGAACACAAGCCCTATGAGGAGAGGCTGAGGGAGCTGGGGTTGCTTAGCCTGGAGAAGAGGAGACTCAGGGGTGACCTTATGGCTCTCTACAACTACCTGAAGGGAGGTTGTAGACAGGCAGAGGTTGGTCTCTTCTCCCAGGCAGCCAGCACCAGAACAAGAGGACACAGTCTCAAGCTGCGCCAGGGCAGGTTTAGACTGGACGTTAGGAGGAAGTTCAATACAGAGAGAATGATTGCCCATTGGAATGTGCTGCCTGGGGAGGTGGTGGATTCACCTTCATTGGAGGTGTTCAGGAGGTGACTAGATGGGGTGCTTGGTGCCATGATCTAGTTGTTTGGGTGGGTTGGACGCGATGATCTTGAAGGTCTCTTCCAACCTGGTTTTATTGTATTGTATTGTCATTGAAAAACCACCAGAAGGACAAACTAATTTAAATAAACCCACCTTTATATGCATACATATTAAGGGTAGAATATTTAAAGGGTAGTTAGAAAATCATTGGTCTGTATTTTAGCACCCAGTGCTGTTTTGCATGTCTCTTATTGCTTTGAAATTGCTCTTTTCAAATTAAAACTATATTCAATTGACTTTCATTAGTTCAGTCATTTGTAACACTGAAAAATCTTCATAGTTTTTCCCAGCTTTTAAAATATGTAGATAAATAATCAATCTTAAAAATACATAATCTTAAAAATACATTCTAATACTTCTGTATTAGAATAGAATTAACAAGGTTGGAAAAGACCTTCGAGATCATCACGTCCAACCTATTATCCAACCCACCCAATCAAATAAACCATGCAACCAAGCATCCTGTCAAACACCTCCAGCGATGGTGACTCCACAACCTCCATGGGCAGCACATTCCAATGGGCAATCACTCCCTCTGTGTAAAGTTTCTTCCTAACCTCCAGCCTAAGCCTCCCCTGGTGCTGCTTGAGACTGTGTCCTCTTGTTCTGGTGCCGGTTGCTTGGGAGAAGAGATCAACCTCTGCCTGGCTACAACCTCCCTTCAAGTAGTTGTAGAGAGCAATAAGGTCTCCCCTGAGCCTCCTCTTCTCCAGGCTAAGCAACCCCAGCTCCCTCAGTAAACCTAAAATTCTTAATGACATTTGTATTGCCACTATGTTCTATGTTCAGAGTGATGTGTTTTCATTATAGAATTGTTGTTCTTAAACTAACCTCTAAACCCACTTTTGAAATGGGTGTTACAATGAGAGAAGAGATACTAGCCTACAGGGGAAAGCGGAAGCTTTGCAGATAAAAAAAAAAATACAGTTTCTACAACCTATCTCAACTGTCCATTTGCCAAACATCAGGCTTCTATACTATTGCCAAAATGCTATCTCAGCTAAAAGCTTGTATTTAACATAAAGGGTTAATCAAACCTTTCCAGTCAGATGTAATTTCATCTAGTATGATTTTCTGTTGTTGTTTGTAACATATGCTGTGTTGACTGCCATATGTGATTTCTTGGGTTTCGTCTGTATGTTTGTTTGTTTTGTTGGGGGAGTTTGATTGGTTTTGTGTGTTAGAAAAAATCCTTTTTGGTGTAACCCTATCATTATTCACTAATGCTATGTGATTTTACAAACTCAAACCTCAAGTTGTAACTAACCTAGAAACTGATTCAGATGTGTCTTGAGAAGGCTGTCATGAAAGGTATGAATCCATATACTAATTTCAATACTTTTTGACAGAATACAGAAATAAACAAGGAGTGTCTTGTCAGAACCTATGTTGAAACAATTCTGCATTATTTTCTGGATTTCTCCTGTGTTTCTCAGACTTTCAGAGAAAGAAGTTTCCATTTTGATTTTACATTTGAGCATGGCTGTGATAACAAATAGGAATTTTGGCTAAGAAGTAGGATTTCATACTGTGAGAAGATTGCTTCTTGTCTTAGAGTTGATACCTGTCGCCTGCTTCCTCTCAATTATTGCTGGAGCATGTACCTAAGATGAATGAGGAGCTGTTGTACCTTGTTTCCAAATGGCAGTCATGAATCATGTCTCTCCCCGCTTTCCCACTCCTCTAGTGAGTGAGGGCCAGAAGAGGCACAAGAAGGATCACCATATGAATGCATCTTTCTTGTTTTTCTTTTTTTTTTTTTTTTTCCACTAAAGCTGGTAAAGGTCTTGCATAGCTCGTTTAACTACCCTTGATATAGGAAATGCCAAGGATCAAAATGCTTGCACTGCTGCATGGAATTAAATACAACATCTGGGGGAATTTAAATCCTCATCTCAGTTAATTTGTTACATAATGTTATCTCTAATTTACAATAGATTTTGCCTGTAGTTTCCATTCCCTACATTCAAGAAAATAATCACCCCCATAAAAAAAGACCCATGTGGGAAAGTAGATGCCAGGTGGGTTATTGCAGAAGATGCAGCATCCCTTCTGCATTATTGATAGAAATCTGCCCTGAGAGGATACATGTTTTACAAGTTTGCATAATAAATGATGGCTTTAATATTTATACCTCTCTCTCATTCCCCCTGTGTTTGATTTAATCACCTATTTAAGATGTTCCTAATTCCTTAGATGATATTAGAAATATGTTTCAGAAGTATGCCTTTGTTTGCACTTATTGTTTAAACTTTTGAACACAAGATGGCTTTGCTTATTTGAGACTACTAAGTGCAAGTTCACTGTACATAATAATGATAATAACAATTCCATCTCAGGGCTAAAAACACATGATGAATATGCACTAAGATCATAGGTTATTTAATAGAAATTGTTTAGACTCACAGTGGCATTAAACACCTAAAGTGCTCACTTTTTTTCAGTTTCACTTGTGTAATATACATAGCCTTATAATTTGTAAAGGTATTTACTCATCAGTAGCATTTACAGGAGAAAGACAGTCTAAGTTGTGACTGTCTGTGGCAACCCAGTGTGTTGGAAAGAACCCGTCCTGTAAACATCAGCCAGTAAATTACCGGGTAAGTGCTTAATAATCTTCTCTGGTGTGAAGCATGAATGAGATGACAAAAAAAAATGAATGTGCCATAAAATTCAAGTAGAGAAGGAATTAACCTGAATCAAATGATAATTTATTTTGAAAGAGACTATTGGATGTTCATGGTCTGATCCCTCACTCACAGCTCTGTCAGCTGAGATGTGGCTGCCCAGAGCCTTGTCTAGTTGAGCTTTTATTCATAATATACTATCAGAAATTCCTTTGCTGTATCTTTTGTCTGTTGCATCCTGTTGTGCTACTGCATAACTCCAAGGAGGTGTATAAATGTCTGGTGGCATACAGTCCTGCAGGGACAATGTGTGTGGACACAATGGATTGCAGTGCAAGAGTGAGGCCAGGATATGCATGCTAATGTCACTCTAACCTAATGATATTCGCTCTTTCTCAATATTACCTCTACTATAGGTGGAATAGTGATCTTTGGACCTAATGTCAGAATACAGAGGCACATTCTGGTTTGTGTTAGGTGCACTTTTGGGCTTTATTCACAGTCAAGAAGGCAATGTTGCAGAATAGTGCAGATACCTGACAGCTTAACAAATTTCCTGCTTGTGTTAAGCTAAGGAGTGGAGTGACAGTATGTGAAGCTATGCCTGGAAGACACTGTTTAGATTCATTATTCTGGTTGGGAATTTAGCTGCCAGTTACTCTAGGTAGAATCTCATACCTGGGATTTTCTTTCAAGTCAGGCTGAAAAGCAATCTGATACACAATATAATCCAAAATAACCTCTATTATTCTCTGGTTTGATTCAGTGTTCTGGTTTAAGGCAGCCTGCTCTCACCATGCCCCCACCCCTCAAACAAGAGGCAAAGCAAGTAAAAATAAATGCCCCTGAATTGAGATCGGGAGTTTAATGAGATGATACAATGAAAAATTACCTTAGCCTATTTCACAGAAAAGCAAAAGCAGAAGCAGAAGCCAGCAATAAAATGTCCCTACCCCACAAGCTCACAGCCAGCCCAGTGGAAGAGCCCAGCATCCCAACTACAGAACCTGGAAGCCACAGCTGGAACAGGAAGCCTCTCATGTTACATTCTGAACTTCAATCCCCGCGGTACTTTGCCCCAGCCAGTACTTTCATTTTCAAGATGGCACGACAGTAGCATGGGATTATTTGTCAGCAGCAGATTCAACTCAGCCCATGACATTATATACTCCTTGTCCTTTACCAGCAGCAATGAACATTAAACAACCACCACAATATTTCAATCACAGTCCATTCTCACTCAAACTGAGATCACTTTGCGCTGCAGAGAGGGCCGCTCACTTTGGATGCTCTGTAGATCCACCCTGCTCCAGTACACTCTGATTCAGCCGGGAATCAGTCTAAATGGTGGGTCTGTATTTTTCACCTCTGGGGAGGTCAACTCCAGAGACGCATTCCACCCCCCCAACTCAAACAAAATTGTGGTTTGCATTACACTTCTCTAATTCCAACGTATCCAGATTGCCCTTAAAAGCAGAAATACAAGTGGGTTCCAGCTCTCACACTTCCGAAGGCATCAGAGCGCATCGTGTGCCTGTATCTATACAATAATACAATACAATAAATCCAGGTTGGAAGAGACCTTCAAGATCCTCGTGTCCAACCTATCAACCAGTCCAACCCACACAAACAACAAGATCATGGCACGCAGTACCCCATCAAGTCTCCTCCTGAACACTTCCAGTGATGGTGATTCCACCACCTCCCCAGGCAGACCATTCCTACGGGCAATCACTCTTTCAGTATAGAACTTCCTCCTCACATCCAGTCTAAACCTACCCTGGCGCAGCCTGAGACTGTGTCCCCTTGTTCTGGTGTTACCTGCCTGGGAAAAGAGACCAACCTCTACCCGGCCAAAATAACCCTTCAGATAGTTGTAGAGAGCAATAAGGTCAACCCTGAGTCTCCTCTACTCCAGGCTAAGCAACCCCAGCTCCCTCAGCCTCTCCTCACAGGGCTTATGTTCCAAACTCCTCACCAACTTTGTTGCCCTAACACTAAAGGTATATGCTCGGGTGGGTTAGACTTGCCAGGTCGCAAGATCCATTTAGCAAAGGGGAGGAGAGGCAGAAAGGGGAGGAGAGGCAGAAAGGGGAGGAGAGGCAGAAAGGGGAGGAGAGGCAGAAAGGGGAGGAGAGGCAGAAAGGGGAGGAGAGGCAGAAAGGGGAGGAGAGGCAGAAAGGGGAGGAGAGGCAGAAAGGGGAGGAGAGGCAGAAAGGGGAGGAGAGGCAGAAAGGGGAGGAGAGGCAGAAAGGGGAGGAGAGGCAGAAAGGGGAGGAGAGGCAGAAAGGGGAGGAGAGGCAGAAAGGGGAGGAGAGGCAGAAAGGGGAGGAGAGGCAGAAAGGGGAGGAGAGGCAGAAAGGGAGGAGAGGCAGAAAGGGGAGGAGAGGCAGAAAGGGGAGGAGAGGCAGAAAGGGGAGGAGAGGCAGAAAGGGGAGGAGAGGCAGAAAGGGGAGGAGAGGCAGAAAGGGGAGGAGAGGCAGAAAGGGGAGGAGAGGCAGAAAGGGGAGGAGAGGCAGAAAGGGGAGGAGAGGCAGAAAGGGGAGGAGAGGCAGAAAGGGGAGGAGAGGCAGAAAGGGGAGGAGAGGCAGAAAGGGGAGGAGAGGCAGAAAGGGGAGGAGAGGCAGAAAGGGGAGGAGAGGCAGAAAGGGGAGGAGAGGCAGAAAGGGGAGGAGAGGCAGAAAGGGGAGGAGAGGCAGAAAGGGGAGGAGAGGCAGAAAGGGGAGGAGAGGCAGAAAGGGGAGGAGAGGCAGAAAGGGGAGGAGAGGCAGAAAGGGGAGGAGAGGCAGAAAGGGGAGGAGAGGCAGAAAGGGGAGGAGAGCAGAAAGGGGAGGAGAGGCAGAAAGGGGAGGAGAGGCAGAAAGGGGAGGAGAGGCAGAAAGGGGAGGAGAGGCAGAAAGGGGAGGAGAGGCAGAAAGGGGAGGAGAGGCAGAAAGGGGAGGAGAGGCAGAAAGGGGAGGAGAGGCAGAAAGGGGAGGAGAGGCAGAAAGGGGAGGAGAGGCAGAAAGGGGAGGAGAGGCAGAAAGGGGAGGAGAGGCAGAAAGGGGAGGAGAGGCAGAAAGGGGAGGAGAGGCAGAAAGGGGAGGAGAGGCAGAAAGGGAGGAGAGGCAGAAAGGGGAGGAGAGGCAGAAAGGGAGAGAAGGCAGAAAGGGGAGGAGAGGCAGAAAGGGGAGAGAGGCAGAAAGAAAGGGGAGGAGAGGCAGAAAGGGAGGAGAGGCAGAAAGGGGAGGAGAGGCAGAAAGGGGAGGAGAGGCAGAAAGGGGAGGAGAGGCAGAAAGGGGAGGAGAGGCAGAAAGGGGAGAGAGGCAGAAAGGGGAGGAGAGGCAGAAAGGGGAGGAGAGGCAGAAAGGGGAGGAGAGGCAGAAAGGGGAGGAGAGGCAGAAAGGGGAGGAGAGGCAGAAAGGGGAGGAGAGGCAGAAAGGGGAGGAGAGGCAGAAAGGGGAGGAGAGGCAGAAAGGGGAGGAGAGGCAGAAAGGGGAGGAGAGGCAGAAAGGGGAGGAGAGGCAGAAAGGGGAGGAGAGGCAGAAAGGGGAGGAGAGGCAGAAAGGGGAGGAGAGGCAGAAAGGGGAGGAGAGGCAGAAAGGGGAGGAGAGGCAGAAAGGGGAGGAGAGGCAGAAAGGGGAGGAGAGGCAGAAAGGGGAGGAGAGGCAGAAAGGGCAGACGAGTTTGAGCGGGACATGCAAGATCATCACATCCAACCTATCATACAACCCACCTAATCAACTAAACCATGCAACGAAGCACCTACACAGCTATTAATATACCCTATGGGAGTGACACAGAAACCGACTTTTCTTCTGTTTCTGTAGAAATAGTATCACTCCAGACTGCTATTTCTGTTGTGTGCAAAAGTACCTCAGCGAGAATACAATACAATACAATACACCAGGTTGGAAGAGACCTTCAAGGTCATCGCGTCCTACCTATCAACCAATCCAACCCACCTAAATACAAGAAGATAACAGACATATGCATCCTTTGTCTACATTAGCAGTTGATGCACAGTTAGGTCAGGATCAAGGTTATTGTCCGAACGTGCCGAGGCAGGTTAAAAACGACCTCCCAAGTGCTAATGGCAGCTTTAAAAAGCAGTCAACATTTCTTTTTCTTCCTATAGTGGGGGGCCAAACACATACAAGAGTGTTTCTTCTAAACAGACAGCAACTAATTGATGGGAATACCGATAAAATCTCAGCATTTTGGTCAGAAAAAAAGGAGAGAATTTTCAATTTCAAATGTTAAAAACCTGTTTGGAAATTTTAATCCAAAATTCTGTGCTTAGAGCTCTCTAGTACAAAACTAAAATGAAAAATGGTTTTCCTTTCTTTTTTCTGTGTTCCTGGGGAAGAACGGGAGGGAAGGCAGCAAATAGCAACGCAACCCGAAAGCTTTTTTTTTCCTATATTGCTGACAAAAATATATCAATGAAAATTAAGCAACAATATTTTTAAATGTTTTTCAAAGGAAATTCTTTACTTTTTTGAAGGACTCTGCATTAAAGTTGCCAGTGCTATTGATAACTGCTGCGCTATTAAATGTTTTACTTCAAGTAGGGATACGTTAACTACGCAGCCATAAATTCTTCCTTCCTGAGTAAGCTATACGTAGGGAATACTACAGAAAGGGTTCTGAAAATATTCATGGAATGCATATAAAATATATATACACACACATATACAGACATTAAAACAAGGAACATATACTGGAAAACTACCTGGTTTAAAATGCTATATAAACTTCAACCGAGGAAAGTGGCCTTGCATTGAAACAGAAGTAAAAATATAGGAAAATAAATAAACCCGAAACTCTCTTGGAGAGGAAGTTGCCTTTTGCAGGTGTTATTGGAGGATCTTATCATACTTAAGTAATGGTTTGTTTTAGTTTATGAATTTATTGGCCGAAATAAGATAGAATATTATTAATTAAATATAAAAATTTGTCTTCCCGCGCCAATTTGTTCAGGTTCGTTTGCCCGGTCGATAACAGGCTAATGACACACGGCAGAAGGCTAATAAACAGTAGATTAACAGTCTAGAACTATCAGAACTTGGAATACAGAGGAACAAACTAGAATCTCCCTGTACACGCGAAACTAAACAGCACTGCTGCCTCGGGTGGTATAGGCGAACCACCATCGAGTTCACAACGGAGCTGACTAAGAGATAAAAAGCTATAAACCTCTAGAAATAATCAGGTAAAAAAGCGTATTTACTCACCAGCCGCCGAGCTGACTACCAAAACTTCTGTCGCAGGAAGGACAGGCTACTGCAGTGAAGGCCCAATTTGAGCACTACCCTGCTAAAACAAAGCAGCTAATTGCTCTGAAGATAGGAGCAAGTAGGGTGCTTGTCACCGCCTCGAATCCCACCACCGAAGAGGGGAGTGAGGTGAGGCAGTAACTAGCATGCAAGCTAGGAGTGCGACGAGCAACTACCAAGCGAGCAAGTGAAAAACAGGCGGGTGGCCCCTATATAAGTCCCTTTTCAAAAACTGAATGGCCCAATGGCACATTAGCAGTTCAAATTCCGCCAATCAATTCAAAATGTTTATGTGGCGAGTAACCTGCACACGCCTCCTCCCATGGCTTCTGAACACGTGCCGTCGCCTCTCTGAAACGTGAGGCTCAGTGATCGGGTTCAGCTTCCACGCCCCTCCAGGCAGCCTTAATGGCGTCTGCCCATTAGGCTCCTCGACCTCAATCTGGACCCTGTAACAGAGAGGGAGGAGAAAGGGGAAGTGGCTCAAACCAGATTTCACTGTCTTATTAATGCCTCGTCCAGGACATGGTTATGAGAGATAGCCACACTGTAGACATTACAATGGAATTTCAAGCTTTAAATTGCACATGTGGGAAATAATATCCCATATCTGGATGTGGTTGGTTTGTTAACTTCAAATCTGCTCATGTACATTACGGTTCTGCCTGACAGCAGAAGCCAATGATGGGGCAAAAACAGGACTTTAGAGCTATTCCCCCACAAGACACCCACCATAGAGGCACTGGTGTAGCACTAGGCAGTCTTAGGAGGTTAAGGCAGCACAGGGCTTCTTATCGGGCTCCTGTATGACAAGTTCTATGGCAAGGGAGGGGCAAAATTCAAGCTGACATAACTATTACACTAAAGCATGCAGAAAGACAAGGAGAATCCCATTAGAGACAGCAAGAGACAAAAGTCAGGACCGTGTGGAGTGAAGTTGACCCAGAAATGTCAAGGACTTGTCAATCTTCACAACTCCTTAGAAAATACAGATTTTGGAGGACAGTAGGTGAGTCTGATTTCATTTCACATGGGAGATGTTATGCATTTCTTTGCTCATTAAGAAGAAGACATAGCAAAAAATGGAACTGGATTTGAATATCACTGTTTTCAAGTTTTACTAGCCAAAGTACATTGTTTGGGAGAGGTTTTTAAGCATATTGAGTGTGCAAACTTGATATGGAAATAAACTATGCCATTAGAATTGATGTTATGCTAAAAAGTAAAACTTCTCAGCCTATTAGCATTGCTCTCACAAGGAGTTTCTAGTGACTAGACTGCTAATTAAAATTACTTGCTGTCTATACACATGTGATTTCAAGCTGCTGAATTTGATTCTTCTCCTGAGATCTGAAAAATTACTTATTTTTCTTTTGAGACTGCAGTAGATCCCACTGTCTTTCACTGCAGTGCTAGTTCCCCTGGGTTTAATTTTTTTTTTACCATGTGTTTTTTTTAATTCAGCTGACTTTAGGTTCAGTTACTGAACCATGGTGATATTCTTCTGGTTTTTTATATTTTATGCTCAAACTCTGCCCACCTATATGGAATATTCTGATTAGTATCATGTAGGCCTTTCCTTTAAGCATTGATGGGTATAGGTGGAGATAGAAGTAAGCCAGATTTAAGGGAATAGAATTAAAAGGATGATAATTTTTTTGATACTCAATTAATTGCCTAACAGCTGCAATTTTCTCTGTCACTTCCTCCTTTAGGAATATTGCAGGGAACTCCAGGGAATTTAGAAACTTGCTGTATTCATAGAGGGAAAAAAAAAAAACCACACCAACCTGTAAATTTGAGGTCTAAAGAGAAAAATTTTTATGACCTCAATTCAAAAGCAAATGACTGTAAGTATAGTACCTCTCCAATTACATAGTAATTTTTTAATAGAGGCAATCATGGAAGAGCAGAGGGTAAGCAGTGAGACTGCTCAGTATTGCAATGCTGACTCCAGCATTCCGTTTTATATGATTTTGGGTAATTAATTGTCTGTTTTTTTCCTGTGGAAAAGCATTATAATAACATCACAGGAGGGATGGTAAGCCTAATTAGTACTTGTAATGTGCTTTGAATATTAAATAATGAAATATGATTTAGTATTGTCACTAAAATGAATGTATTTCCTTTTCAGATGCTTAGTCCTGTCACCATCAGCTCTCCATTGATGTTCTGAGAACTTCTCTTGGTGAGGAAAAGTTGAAGAAGAATATGAAAATTTGACTTTGAAAATTAAGCTTATGGTGTTTTTAACATAATTAAGCTGTTGAGGGAAGGTGCAAAATTAAAATAAAGCTGCCCAAAACAGAATAGTTACAGAAAACAATTAGGTGTGAAATAACATCATAAAAGTCTGTTTGGCTTCTCATAGTGATTTTGATTTCCACATTTTTGTGTCTAACAGAAAAATTTGGAGAATTTATAGTTACCTGGTGTTGAAGTGGGGTTTATTTCTAGTAAACACATTCAAAGAAAGTTTGGGTAATTTGGATAGGGTAAGATAAGTGGGTTTGTATGACTAGTTTTAAATCCACATATTTTGATTTTAAGAAAGCTTATGTTTGGCATGACTAAGCCTCTCACTGATGAACACAGGGACCTTTGTAGAATGTCATCTTTTGTAAAGGCTTTCCATACCAAAAAATGAATTTGATTTTCCAGTGTAATACATTAGTAAAAGAAGGAACATACCTGTGGGCTACAGATTCTGAGCTGCCACAACAAAGTTGGGCACATATTTTGGCTGCAGGTGTGTGGGATGGGATAAGGTGGCACAACTGCAATTGAAATGACCTGAAGATGCTCACATTTATTTAAATCTAATTGGAGTTACTCACAGTTCAGAGTACATGGCTTGGTTTTGCTAGAAGATTTCTTGCAGATAACTGTGCTGCAGTGAACTATGGCAACTGCATTAAAAGAAGAGAAACTTCTGGAAAGGGCAAGTATTGTGCACCTCAGACTCATCTTGTGCACATCCACATAAATACATCAGCCAGCTCTTGTATTTCCATCATCCTGCCACAGACAGTGTTTCAAATAGGAAAACAAAGGAATGTATGAATGCAAATTCCATTCTGAATTTGATAAAGACTGGCTAGATCCTGCTAAGTATTTGGGTGGGAGAGAAATCTGGAAAGCAAAGTGGAAGGGCTTGATGATCTGAAAGGTGTTTTTTGTTTCGGGCTTTTTTTTTAAACCAGTTTTGTGATTCTGTGAGAGAGAAGTGAGGAACTTGGGGAAAATGCCAGGAGTGTAGGTGTCAAATACCAAGCAGCATAGAAAAGGCAGTTCTGCTTACTCCATCATTCCTAATCACCTGTGTTGAAAATCTGATCCAGAAACAAGGTTTTGCTGAAAGAAAGACAGTAAAGGGTAATCTATATTTATTAGAATTCAGAAGTAAAATGATTAAAAGGGTTGGGTAGTTGCTGTAGGTGAGTAGAAATTTGTTTCCATTTGCTAAAATTCATAGATTCATAGAATGGTTTAGGTTGGAAGGGGCCGTGAAGATTATCTAGTTCCAAACTTCTTCCATGGGCAGGGGCACCTCCCACTAAACCAGGATGCTCAATGCCTCATCCAACCTGGCCTTCAACACCTCTGGGGAGGGGGCTTCCACAACCTCCCTGGGCAACTTGTTCCAGTGTCTCACCACCCTCACTGTAAAGAATTTCTTTCCAGTATCCATTCTCAAACTACCCTCCTCAAGCTTCAATCCATTTCCTCTTGTCCTATCACTACAAGTCCTTTTAAACAGTACCTTCCTGGCTTTCTTGTAAACCTTCAGGTACTAGAAGGCTGCTCTAAGGTCTGCCCAGAGCCTTCTCTTCTCCAGGCTGAACAGCCCCAACTCTCCCAAGCTGTTCCCACAGAGGAGGTGCTCCATCACTCTGATCACCTTCATGGTCCCTCTGGACTCAATCCAGCAGCTCCATGTCCCTCTTATGCTGAGGACACCAGAAATGGATGCAGTACTCCAGTTGGGGTCTCACAAGAGCAGAGTGGAGAGTGACGAATCACCTCACTCATCCTGCTGGTCTCACTTCTTTGGATGCAGCCCAGGCCACAGTTGCCTTCTGGGCTTCAAGTGCACATTGCTAGCTCAAGTTCTCAAGGAGAACCTTGAGACTCTTCTCAAGTCACTCCTCAACCAGCCTGGGAACTGACAGAAAAGAATATTCAGTGCTGTTGAAAACCCCTACATCATTCTCTGAAATGACAATTCACCATCCCATTTTTAATTAAAAGATTTTACCCAGAAGTACTTTACTTTACAAATGAGATACAGTATGTAAGTGTCCTTGCTTTGGCTGGGATAGAATTAATTTATAACAGAAGCTGGGAAGGGACACATCCAGGATAGTTGGCTCAAAGTAGCCAGGGGAATATTTGATATTATATGATGTCATGTTCAGTGTACACACTGGGGGAGATTGGTGGGATGGGGGAGGGAGGATCTCAGCTTAGGAACAGGCTGGACATCAGTGTTCAGGTGATGAGCATGTGCATCACTCATGTAATACATTCTTTTATTAGCATTATTGTTTCTTATGCCCTCGTGTCATCCTATTAAACTCTCTTTATCTCAACCCATGGGGTTTTACTTTTTTCTCCCTAGTCTCCTCCCCATCCCATGGGGGAAGCAGGGAGGAGGGAGTGAGTGGCTGGGTGGTCCTTAGTTGCTTGCTGAGCCTAAACCACGACAGTAAGGAATAAGGACATTAATGTGAGGCATTATGTATATTGCTAACATTCAAGCTGCAAGATGTCATGTCTCTTAAGTAAGTGTGCATCTGTCTGATAATTACAGCTTAAGGTTCTACTGCTGTTTACAGGCATCCAACAGAGATTTACAGGAATGTTATTAAAGCAGCATCAAAAAGAAGCAATAGCTATCAAAGCTACTTCTTTTTTAAGTCTAAATCATTGCTACTTTTTTGCTTAGCAAGTCACTTGGTTAATTGATTCATAGAGCTTTGCTTAAAGAATTCAATAGGTTTAGCAAATATAATTTCGTATGTGATCTGGTTTAACCACTGATATGTTCTTGTGATAACACAAAAATATTTTACTCCATTACTGGATGAAATGACAGCTTTGCCTTTTAACAACCATGTAATCAGTATCTGAACAGAGCTCTAGACCCTGGGCTTAGCAGCCTGTGATAGTGTTGTTTAACAGTGTTTCACAACACAGAGATTAACAAACAGCATGATCCACGGCTTCTTAACCTGGAAACCTCCTCAGTTCTGTGTTGTGAAGCTGTATTGTAAATCTTACAGGATTTGTGGGAGGGAAAATAAGCTTTCTTCTTTTTTTTTTTTTTTTAATAGAGAGTTGGGCAAATGTTTAGCATAGCAGAAATAATCTGTGGAGAAGAATAGGGGGTCTTTTAAAGACAATTTCTGTTATACACTATGGGCAGAAAGATGAAATACATGTTATGTTTTTAAGACAGCATTTACAAGAGCTGAGTGGGGATAAGAGATGAAAGATAAAATTGACTAGTTGATGAGTTTGACAGTCCAGCCTGAAAATAGGATTGTTTTGTTTGTTTGTCGACAGCAACTGAAAACTGACACTACAGCTGGATGCAGATACATTGACTTTAGTGGCAAGTTCTGGTTTTCATCTTCATGGGATGTGCCTTTCATCCTTTAAATTTCTTTATCATTTTGCATTAACAGTAAAACAAATCTGAGCTTGATGGATGGCAGCTAAGCCAATAGTTTACTTCTAAATTAAGGCTAAAAAATAAAGGTTAGTTTATTACCTGAATAATAATATTAATCAGGATCCAACGTAGTTGCTTTTGCTACAGTGTTTGCTATGACTAGGTGATACCCACAGGCATAGAAACACATCTGTAGTGACCCAAACAGTTCAGTTTGAAGTTCCAGACTTACTAGTGAGGAGCAGCCATCATTCCATTTGGTAATAACAAGTTTCCCCAACATCCCTTTTACACCAAAATGGGAAAAGGGGCCTGCAGAAATTTCTACTTATAGGCATTTTCTAGCATTTCTACTAGCAAAATATATCCTGTGCCTGCAGGAAATTATTTATTGACTATTTATAGATTACCTAAATTGCAGCTGCAGCTCTTAATGTCTTAATTAGTTATACATTAAATATGTTGTTAGTTTCCAGAGAGAGAAAAAAAGAAAAGGATCTTGAACTCACAGCTTTTCAAGATATCAACATACATAAACTTCTTCTCATGTAGTGACTTTATAGTAGGAGTTCTCTTCTGCTGGTTATCTCTGGGGGCTTCATCTTCCAGGTAAGGTTTTTTTCCTATGAGCTAGAAGTTTGGGGTTGGGCTCAGCTGTAATCTACATCCTTTGACCATGTTTTGTGGGGTAGGGATCTCTGTCAGAATGCCAGTGATACTAGGCTTACCAAGTCAGAGCTCCCACCTGTCTAGCTGAAACAGCCACTGAAATATTGTGAACAAATATTTGGCACAGAAAAGTGTAGACTGACTGCACAGGCTAGGGGATGAGCTGCTCTAAAGCAGCTCTGTGGAAAAAAAAAAAAAAGTTAAAAAGACCTGGGAGTCCTAGGGCATCCTGGACAACAGGATGACTATGAGACAGCAAGATCCCCTTATGGCCAGGAAGACATCCTGGGATGCACCAAGAAGCAAGTGTGGTGAGCAGGTCAAGGAAGTGCTCTTTTTCTTCTACTCTACCCTGATGAGGCCTCATCTGGAGTACCATGTCCGGTTCTGGGCTTCTCAGTTCAAGAAAGACAGGGAATTGCTTGAGAGGGTAAATCAAAGGACTACAGAGATGATCAGGGCATTAGAACATCTATTTTGTGAAGAAAGGATGAGAGACCTGGAGCTTTTTAGCCTGGAGTAGAAAAGATCAGGGGTGATCTTATCAAATGCTTATAAGTACTTAAAGGGTGGGTGTCAGAAGGATGAGGACAGTCTGGTTTCAGTGTGGCCAAGTGACAGCACAAGAGGTGCCAGGCACAAATTTAAACATAGGGAGTTCCATCTAAACATGAGGAGAAGCTTGTTTCTTTGAGGGTGAAGAGCACTGGAACAGGCTGCTCAGAGAGGTCACTGAATCTTCATCTCTGGAGCCATCCAGAACCCACCTGGACACTGTCCTGTGCAACCTGCTCTAACTGAGCCTGCTCTGGCAGGGGAGTTGGACTAGATGATATCCAGAGGTCCCTTCCAATCCCTATAATTCTGTGGTTCTGTGATAAAAGAAGGTACATTACATTTTTCCAAAGGGTAGGACAATAGTTATCATGTTTAAAAATCAGAATTTATATTGCTGCAGTTCTTCATTTTGATCCAGAGTACTGCAGCTACTGATCATCTGAATCACATTTCTTGGATTTTAGCCTGTTTGAAGAACCTCTTGCTTTTAAAATATTAATGTTCTACTTCCCAGCATATCAGACTATTTCCTGGAAACCCGTTTTAAAATTGTAGTGAGTTGAGGCAGCCCCCCTCCCCACCACGGGCAAAAAATAACAACTCAGACAAAGGGATTGCAGAAGTGATGGAAAGTTTAAATGAAAAAGCAGTGAATGTTTACAGAGAGCCAGAAGCAGTGACAAAAGAAAATCCCAAAACATACCCAGGAAGATCCCATCCCCACCTGGGGGTACATCCAAGACCCCCCAGGGCTCCTTCTTCCCCCCTCCCCACTGCTAGGCTAGTCTCAGCTGGCCAGATCTGAGACTGCCCATCCCCCCGTGGCCTTGGGCCTAGCCAGGCCCACGGCCGGGAGACAACATCTCCCCCAGTTACCGGGCGCCGGCGAGGAAGAAAGAGCAGGTGCCAGACCTCGCACTGGATCTTATAGTGGTGGTGCAGAGAATTATGGTAGAAATACCTAGTTTCCTGTGTCCACCCCCCTGGGCTGGACCTCTGGGCACAGGAAGCACCTCATGTAGCAGAGGGCACCCAGCCCAAACTGCAACATGCCACCCCTTATTTCATACCATAATCTCTGTACCCCAAACATATCATCAAATCAGAAATCTCCTGATGACATGTCCAACGAGGTCCATATCTTCATCTGGGCGTCCACCCAAACAGTCTCTCATTCAGGCTCAAGCATCAGTTCATTCCAGTTCTTCCTCTCTCATCTAATGGAACCTCCCAGCGATGCAGAGTTCACTCTTCTGAGATGCAAGTTCTTCATGGATCCGTTGGACATCCTGGTCACCTGGAAAAGCCTCACAACTCCTCAACCAAACCTTTATTTCCATCTCTATTTACTCAGCGGCATATTTCCACCCCTGGGGCAAGCCAGTCAGAACAATCAGGCTCTAACTGCTTCTCCACCCCCCCAGGAAAACAGCACGCTGAGCCTTCCACAACCCTGCACGGACCTATCCCAAGCCCAGGGCTGACCGCTTCCAGCCGCGGCCCGAGGCTCTACAGATGCATGTCACAGTACACCGCCCTCCCGCTGGGCGTTCGCGTGCCGAGACGTGACAGCATCAGACTACACAACCCTCCCCCAGAGGAGGGAGGGGCTGCACCACAACCTACTGAGAAGAAGGGAGGTGGAGCCAGGTGCTCGGCGCCATTTTCGGAACTCGTCCGAAAGATCGGGAAGAGACTAGGGCCGGCCCTGCTACAGCCCGAGCGCACGGCCGGGGCCGCCGGGGCCGCCGCCGCCGCTCCGAGCGCACGGCCGGGGCCGCCGCCGCCACAGCCCGAGTGGACGGCCGGAGGCCGCCGTCGCCACTCAGAGCGCACGGCCGAGCCCACCGCCGCCGCAGCCCGAGTACACAGCAGGGCTCCGGCCACCTCTGTCGCCGCGGTACAGACTCAAAATCACCTCCACCCCTCGGGCATTCAAACAGCTCCTCCAGCGAAAGCCATAAACGCGTTCTCAGAGCCCTTGAGAACGGCTTTCCAGCTGGGGTCCCCGTTCGCCCTCCTGAGTTTCGGGAGCTGGGCTCGCCCGCTCGCCAGGGCTGGCTCTATCCCCGCAGCGAGAACGGACCTGACTTTGATCTGCTCGCCCCTGCCCCTCCCCCGCTTCACTCCCCGCCGCTTGTGCCGCTCCGCAGAGAATAAAGGTGGAGGAAGGGCAGGTTCCGCGTTCTTAAGCGGTACCCCAATTCCGATGGTCAAGAACCACCCCTGCATAAAACAGCAGGAGGGGACTCCGTGCCACCGGCCACGCACCAGGTGTCCCCCTGCAATCCACAAGAATTCACACAATCGCCCCAGCAACAAAACTTGAGCCCCAACTTCTAAAACCCAAACCGACGCCCAGAACTAAATTTAAACTCTCCGTCTTTTGCAATCCGATCTGCAGAGTGACCACAGTAACAAATAAAAGTTAGAAGTTTGTTTTGCATTATTGTTACTTGTGTAAGTGTTCATGAAAGTAACTAATTCTGCAATGCCAAGTACTTATATATGAAGTATATTATATTTACATATATATATATGTATATATATATTCTCAGTGGAAACTAGGAACTATGTAAAACTGATTTTTAGTACCAAAATGTAAGACAGCTCAGTACCTCTACCATTGTGCACCACTGAAGGTCAACACCACTGAAGGCCAAATATATTTACAGTGAAATTTCTGGTAACAACTTCAATGCACAACACCCATGAACATATAATGAAAAGTCCATGCAAGTCATTATTTTAGAAGACAAAATATGTTGTTGTTGTAGTAGTATAATTCTTATATAGTATGTTTTGAGAGACCTGATTCAACACTTCATTAGTCCAATTTTTGCCATTTCTAGCTCTACTGACATTAATAGAATTAAATTGATGTCCACCTGGAATAATGTAAAACTAAACCAGATGTTCTATTCTAGTTTTCCTCTTTAGTTTTACATTTATCTAAATTCCTTTTCAGTTAACTTCAGAAGCCTGCTGGGAGCAGAAGCATATTAGAGACTTGACTTCTTTCACTGAAACTGTCAGCTTCAGCACAAAGCTAATCTGCAGAGAGAAAGCAATGCTTAAGAACTATTCTTCAGACTGTTCTTCATCCCCTGTAATGTTTTTGTATGTGTGTGGGTTTTTTTTCCATTGTATATCATATGCATTTGAATTTGAGTATAAAAATACAGGGTAAAAAAAGTGCTACTGGAATGTAAGCTTTTAAAGAAGAGACTTGGGTATAATATCTAGCATTATGGGTAGACTTTCCATTTCTTGAAAACACTTTGTACTGTGCCTCCAATATGTTCTTTATGTATTCCCAGAGCTATTTGTTGTCTGCGTTTTGTCAGCAATTTACTCTTTGCTAGGTGTTATACTCTAGTTTCTATGGAAAGTTTGGGCCTGTTCAGAGGAAATTGCAATATGTGATGGCCAATTCTCAAGAAGATTGCTTTAGCATAGGAAGTGGGGAAGCTTAGCTATAAATGGGGGGGGAGAGAGGGGGGAAGGCAGCTGGAATACTCTAGCATGAGACAGAATATTATAAAATAAACCCGGTTATTTTGAAACTTTTTACAGATAAAGGTGAAGAAAAGGCAACTGGAATTCTCTGGCAAGAGAGACAATATTATAAAAATAAAAAAAATTCTGAAACTTTTTAAAGATAAAGGGCACTTTCTACTGTATGTTAAGGAAGTGTGAAGAGAAGCCTCCGAGGAGACCTAATTGTGGCCTTCCAGTATCTGAACGGGGCTACAAGAAAGCTGGGGAGGGACTTTTTAGGGTGTCAGGGAATGATAGGTCTAGGGGGGATGGAACAAAACTAGAAATTGGTAGATTCAGATTGGATGTTAGGAAGAAGTTCTTCAGCATGAGAGTGGTGAGACATTGGAACATGTTGCCCAGGGAGATGGTGGAGGCCTCATCCCTGCAGGTTTTTAAGGCCAGGCTGGATGTGGCTGTGAGCAACCTGATCTAGTGTGAGGTGTCTCTGTTCATAGCAGAGGAGTTGAAACTAGGTGATCCTTGAGGTCCCTTCCAACCCCCTTCTTGCTTTGGGCTGAGCCTGCCTCATGGCATCTTTTCCTGAGCCACCAGGAGAGGCAAAACAGGAGGACTAGCACTCCAGCAATGGCAGCAAAGACCACAGCTCCCCAGCTTGTCATGCTCTGCTCCTGAGGCCTCTGCTGCTGGATCATGGGCACAATTAGAGAAACCAAATCCTACCACATTCAGCTCTTCTGCCACTGTGCTCATCCTGACTCGGGGGGATGAGAGCAGTCTGCAAAACTATGTCCACGTTTCCCAACAAAGGGAAACACAGACACAGGTGAGAGCATTTGCTCAAATAACGTATACTTACCACTATGTACAGAGGGGAAAGTTCCCAGAAGACAGGGATGGCACGGAGAAGGAAAGGCTGCTCAGTCTCCAGTGCTGACATGCACCTCCTGAGGCACAGCTCCATGCACCCCTCTTCCTTTTACTTCCTCTGGCACAGTCTCTTGAAAAGCTTCTCCTGAATCTCCTCAAACTCTCTCAATGCCTCCATGTAGGCAGCCTGATCCTGCACCAGATGCGCCAAGAGGTTGTGTGGCTTAGATGTTCTGAAGTCTGGAGGCAAGATGATCTCCTTGGGCACCTTTGCATTGCCAAAGAAGAAGCTGTCGAGCTGCTTCTCCTCCAGAGCGCAGTGCAGGTACCCCATGGCATCTGCCATGCGGTGAGGTAGTCCTCTCTGCGCCAGCGTGACACGGGTGTGGTGTTGAGGAGGTGCATGGAGACTGTCTTGAGCATATCAGGGGTAAAGACTGTGCCCTTCAGTATGGTGGTGCAGAGGCGTAGGCCCTTGAGGTGGCAGCTGCCATATGGAACCTCTTTGGCTATCTGGCTGAAGAACTTCCTCTCTGCTACAAGGCAGCTCTCTGCCCAAATGGTGTTTGGGGTGTTGCTGTCTGCTCTAGGGGGACTGCTGAAGAAGATATCTGAGGCACTCGCTGCACCCCCAAACAAGATGCCAGAAACCATGAAAGTTTTAAACCAAATAGTTTACTTCTGTACAGGAATGTAACTTACAATAATACAATACAATAAAATACACCAGGTTGGAAGAGACCTTCAAGATCATCACGTCCAACCCATCAACCAATCCAACCCACCTAAATACAATACAGTACAATACAGTACAAAACAGTACAATACAGTACAATACAGTACAATACAACCCACCTAAACAACTAAAAAACTAAACCTGGCACCAAGCACCCCATCAAGCCTCTTCTTGAACACCTCCAATGAAGGTGACTCCACCACTTCCACAGGCAGCTGATTCCAGTGGGCAATCACTCTCTCAGTATAGAACTTCTTCCTAAGATCCAGTCTAAACCTGCCCTGGCGCAGCCTGAGACTGTGTCCTCTTGGTTCTGGTACTGCTGCCTGGGAGAAGAGACCAACCTCTGCCTGTCTACAACCTCCCTCAGGTAGTTGTAGAGAGCAATAAGGTCATCCCTGAGTCTCCTCTTCTCCAGGCTAAGCCCCCCAGCTCCCTCAGCCTCTCCTCATAGGGCTGGTCTTCCAAACCCTCACCAACTTTGTTGCCCTTCTCGGGACACGCTCCAGTAAGACAACATCTTTCCTAAACTGAGGGGCCAGAACTGGACACAGTACTCAAGGTGCGGCCTAACCAGTGCAGTGTACAGGGGCAGAATGACCTCCCTGCTCCTGCTGTCCACACTGTTTCTGATGCAGGCTAGGATGCCATTGGCCTTCTTGGCTGCCTGGGCACACTGCAGGCTCATGTTCAGCCTACATCAACCAGCACCCCCAGGTCCCTCTCTGCCTGGCCGCTCTCCAACCACTCTGACCCCAGCCTGTAGCACTGCATGGGGTTGCTGTGGCCAATGTGCAGAACCCGGCACTTGGATGTGTTAAATCTCATGCCGTTGGATCTGCCCATCTGTCCAGCCTGTCGAGGTCCCTCTGCAAAGCCTCTCTGCCCTCCAGCAGATCAACTCCTGCCCCCAGCTTGGTGTCGTCCGCAATTTACTGCTGAGGACTTGATGCCCTCATCCAGATCATCAATAAAGATGTTGAAGAGCATGGGGCCCAGCACCGATCCCTGGGGCACACACTAGTGACTGGCCGCCAGCGGATGTGGCACCATTCACCACCACTCTCTGGGCTCGGCCCTCCAGCCAGTTCCTAACCCAACGCAGTGTGCTCCCATCCAAGCCATGGGCTGCCAGCTTGGCCAGGAGTTTGCTGTGGGGGACGGTGTCAAAGGCCTTGCTGAGGTCCAGGTAGACACATCCACAGGCCTCCCCACATCAACCAGGCGGGTCACCTGATCATAGAAGGAGATCAGGTTGGTCAAGCAGGACCTGCCCTTCCTAAAGCCATGCTGGCTAGACCTGATCCTTGGCCATCCTGTAAGTGCTGCGTGATTGCACTCAAGATGACCTGTTCCATAATCTTGCCTGGCACTGAGGTCAGGCTGACAGGCCTATAATTCCCTGGCTCATCCAACGGCCCTTCTCGTGGATGGGCACCACGTGGCCAGCTTCAGTCTTCTGGGACCTCTCCAGTGAGCCAGGACTGCTGTAAAATGATGGAGAGCGGCTTGGCCAGCTCATCTGCCATCTCTCTCAGCACTAGGATGGATCATCTGGTCCATGGCCTTGTGGGGTCTAAGCGGCTCAGAAGATCTCTAACTACCTCCTGGAGCAGCGGGAAACCATGCAGCTCCTGGCTCCTTCTGCCAGCTCTGCAGGCATTAACTGCAAATAAAGAGGGAGTTAAGATCTGTGTTTTGGGGGGGTTTGTTCTGGGCTTTTGAATTACTCCCTTGTAGTGGGTGAGGCAGACCCCCTCCCCACCACAGGCAGAAATAACGACTCTGACAAACGGATTGCAAAAGTGATGGAAAGTTAAATAGCAAAGAGTGAATGTGCACAGAGAACCAGAAACAGTGAAAAAAAGAAACCCCAAAACAGACCCAAAAGCATCCATCCCCACCTGAGGGTGGGCCCAAGACCCCCAGGGCTCGTTCTTTCCCCCCCCCACTGCTAGGCTAGTCTCGGCTGGCCAGGCCTGAGACCGCCCATCCCCCTCGCCTGGGCCTAGGCAGGCCCAAGGCCGGGAGATGTCTCCTCAACTACGGGTACCGGCGAGGGAAGAAAGAGAAAGTGCCAGACCCTGAGCTAGATTTTATAGCGATGCAGGGGATTGTGGTAGGAGATACTTGGTTTCCTGTGTCCACCCACTGGGCTGGACTTCTGGACACAGGAAGTACACCACGTAGCAGAGGGCACCCAGCCCAAACCACCACTTGCCACCCCTTATCTCATATCACAATCTCTGCACCCAAACATTCATCAAATTAGAAATCTTCTGATGACATGTCCGGCAAGGTCCATATCTTCATCTGGGTGTCCACCCAAACAGTCTCTCATTCAGGCTCAGGTATCAGTCCAGTCCAGTTCTCTTCTTTCATCCACTGGAACCTCCCAGCGATGCAGAGTTCACTCTTCTGCAGTGCAGGTTCTTCATGGATTCGTTGGACATCCTGGCCACCTGGAAAAGCCTCACAACTTCTCAGCCAAGCTTTTATTCTCACCTATATTAACTCAGAGGCGTATTCTCCACCCCTGGGGCAAGCCAGTCGGAACAATCCGGCTCCACGACTGCTTTTTTCCATCCAACCAGGGTGCCGCAACCGACCGCCTCCAACTGCGGTCCGAGGCTACACAGATGCATGTCAGAGTACCTCGCCCCGCCACGGGCGTTTGCGTACCGCGGCACGACAGCATCCGGCTGCACAGCCCTCCCCCGGAAGAGGGAGGGGCTGCACCACAGCCCGCTGAGAAGAAGGGAGGCGAAGCCAGGTGCTCGGCGACATTTTCGGAGCTCGTCAGAAAAAGTCGGAGGATATTAGAGCCGGGCCCACCGCAGCCCGAGTGCACGGCCGGGTCCGCCGCCGCCGCCACTCAGTATATTCTTCACCGAGAGAGTGATTGCCATTGGAATGGGCTGCCCAGGGAGGTGGTGGAGTCACCATCCCTGGAGGTGTTCAAGAGGGCATTGGACGTGGCACTTGGTGCCATGGTCTAGTCATGGGGTCTGTGGTGAGAGGTTGGACTCGATGATCTTCAAGGTCTCTTCCAACCTTAGTGATACTGTGATACAGCAGGGCTCTGGCCACCTCTACCGCCACGGTACAGAATCAAAATCACCTCCACCCCTCGGCCATTCAAACGGCTTCTTCAGCGAAAGCCACAAGCGCGTTCTCAGAGCCCTTGAGAACGGCTTTCCAGCTGGGGTCCCCGTTCGCCCCTCTTGGGTTTCGGGAGCTGGCTCGCCCGCTCGCCACGGCTGCTCTATCCCCGCGCGAGAACGGACCTGACTCTGATCTGCTCGCCACTGCCTCCCCCCCCACTTCACTCCCGCCGCTTCTGCCGCCCGCAGAGAGCAAAGGGTGGAGGAAGGGCAGGTCCCACGTTCTTAAGCGTACCCCCCGACGCACAGGTGTCCCCCTGCAATCCACAAAAACCCAATCGCTCCGGCAAGAAAACTTGAGGCCCACCTTCCAACCCAGACCGACGTCCAGAACTAAAATAAACTGTCCATCTGTTGCAATCCGATCTGCAGTTCGCCACGGCAACTAGCCCCACGTCGGTGCGCCAAAAATGTAGTGGGTTGAGGCAGACCCCCTCCCCCCACGGGAAGAAATAACGACTCTGACAAACGGATTGCGAAAGCGATGGAAAGTTTAAATAGCAAAGAGCGAATGTGCACAGAGAACCAGAAACATGAAAAAAAGAAACCCCAAAACAGACCCAAAGCTCCCATCCCCACCTGAGGGTGGGCCCAAGACCCCCAGGGCTCGTTCTTTCCCCCCCCCCCCCACTGCTAGGCTAGTCTCGCTGGCCAGGCCTGAGACTGCCCATCCCCCTCGCCTTGGGCCTAGGCAGGCCCAAGGCCGGGAGATGTCTCCTCCAGTTACTGGGTGCCGCGAGGGAAGAAAGTGCCAGACCCTGTGCTAGATTTTATAGCAGTGCAAGGATTATGGTAGGGATACCTGGTTTCTTGTGTCCACCCACTGGGCTGGACTTCTGGACACAGGAAGTACACCACGTAGCAGAGGGCACCCAGCCCAAACCACCACATCCCTTCAGGGAAATACAATCTATTCTAATGTTTGAATACCGCACTCATCCTCCTTCTGGAGCACTGCTGTGGGACTGACCATGATGCCTCTAACATTCCCAAGAAGAAATGACAAACCACGAATTTATTCAATACTGTATTCCACCTCCATATTAACGGCAAGAGGAGGAGCAAGGATAACCTCCACGCCTTAGAGGACATGGAAAGAGTATTGCAATTAAAGATGACGAAAAGGCAGAGGCATTAAACACCTTTTTGCCTCATTTTTTAATACCAGGACAGGTTATCCTCCAGACAACTGGCATCCTGAGATGGCATATTGATTCAGGAGCAGTATAGTTCCCCCTGTGCTCCAGGAGGATGTAGTTGGGGTACAATTTTGTGATTGCCCCATGGCAGAAGCCTTAGTAAAAGAACTAGAGAAACCAAGCCCACCACATCAGCTCTTCTGCCAATGTGCTCATCCTAACTCTGTGGGATGAGAGCAGTCTGCAAAACTATGTCCACGTTTCCAACAAAGGGAAACACAGACATTTGCTCAGATAACATGTACTTACCACTATGTACAGAGGGAAGTTCCCAGAAAACACGGATGGCACGGAGGAGGAAAGGCTGCTCAGTCTCCAGGTGCTGACATGCACCTCCTGAGGCACCGCTCCATGCACGCCTCTTGCTTTAACATCCCCAGGCACGGTCCCTCCAAAAGCTTTTCCTGAATCTCCTCAAACTCTCTCAATGCCTCCATGTAGGCAGCCCGATCCTGCACCAGATGCGCCAAGAGGTTGTGTGGCTTAGATGTTCTGAAGTCTGGAGGCAAGATGATCTCCTTGGGCACCTTTGCATTGCCAAAGAAGAAGCTGTCGAGCTGCTTTTCTTCCAGAGCGTAGTGCAGGTACCCCATCACATCCCCCATGTGCTTGAGGTAGTCCTCTCTGCGCCAGCGTGACATGGGTGTGGTGTTGAGGAGGTGCATGAAGACTGTCTTGAGCATATCAGGGGTAAAGACTGTGCCCTTCAGTATGGTGGTGCAGAGGCGTAGGCCCTTGAGGTGGCAGCTGCCATATGGAACCTCTTCGGCTATCTGGCTGAAGAACTTCCTCTCTGCCACAAGGCAGCTCTCTGCCCAAATGGTGTTTGGGGTGTTGCTGTCTGCTCTAGGGGACTGCTGAAGAAGATATCTGAGGCACCTCGCTGCACCCCAAACAAGATGTCAAGCATGAAGGTGTCTCTGGAGAGGCTTTTCAGCTGCAGCAGGCAGGAGGTCTGGCTGTTGGGCAGCACCTTCATCTTGTAGCGACGTGACTCAAGCAATGCCACCCAGGCTTCCTTCACCAAACCCTGGCACCAGCGGGCGAGTTTAGCCAGATCAAGGTATGAGTTGGTGCAGAGGATGTCTAGGAGCTTAGGCAGCTGGTTCTCGGTATGGTGGAGGAAGCAGCACAGTGTCTTCTGTCCCCCACAGGTGCGTTCCACCTGCACACGGATGTGGCAGTCCCTGCTTGGAATCTGCCACCTCACTCTCCAGTGGCTCCAGGTGGAACCTGTGCCCAGTGCGGGGCTTCAGGGGCAGAAGCACCTGGTAGTTAACATGATCAGGCTCATCAGGACTCCATCCTACAAAGCCACTGCCCACACCAATGGCCTCCTGCAGCACTGGTAAGAAACTATTTGACAGGCGCATTTACAAGACCTGCAGCAGCTTATCCACCAGCCCCTTCACCACCTGGCTCCTGGAGATGATTTTCTGCACAGGCCACTTGCTGGGCCTGGCAAAAATCATGTGTGCCAGCTTCTCCTCTTCCAGACCTTTTAGAGGTTTCCTTCCTCTTTTTTCTCATCATGCTGAGCTCCAAGGCATCCTTCTTGTGTGGGCAGCGTCTGCCTCATGGCATCCTTTCCTGAGCCACCAGAGAGCGAAAACAGGAGGGCTAGCACTCCAGCAATGGCAGCAAAGATCACAGCTCCCCAGGTTGTGATGCTCTGCTCCTGAGACTCTGCTGCTGGATCATGGGCACCAGGCTCCACTGAGGTCGGCTTCTCCTCTCCATCTTCTCCATCAGACGAGTCATCCCCTGGTTCACAGCCTTCTCCCGCTCCTCCATGTGCTTCCATGTGGCCTCATCCAGCTTCTCATGAACCCTCACTGATGACAAAATTAGGCCTTGCAGAAGCAAAGCAAAGAACTTTATAGCAGCCATGGCCTGCAGGAGAAAAGGAGAGAAGGGATTCAGTGGGTCTGGAATAATGGAGTTAGTGGTGGAGACCAAGCACAGAAATCACAGATAATTAGGGACAGGTAGGACCTCAAGAGCTGCAGGCACCTGGATGCGGCAAGGGTCCTGCTGTAGGGCTCCAAGGCCTTGCTTTGCCTAGGACTCCCCATGATAGACCTAGGAACCCACTTCACACTTTCTGCCTGCACAGGCAACGCTGTAAGGCTGTGGAAGGACAGAATGCCTTGGGATTGCCCCGCGGCAGAAGCACGCAGCGGGCAGGAGAACCTTACATACGGAACTGGTGAAGCCCGAGCCCACCACAGCAGCTCTTCTGCCAGCGTGCTCAGCCTGACTCTCTGGCAGCTAAGCAGTCAGCAACCTATGCCCACGTCTCCCACTGAAACAAAGCACAGACACAACGTTAACTTACACCTGTGCACAGAGGAGGGCGTGGAAGGCCTACAAGAGGCTGGGTGGTCAGTGTCCAGGTGATGACTGGAGGCTCTCTCACCAGCCTCCTTGCAATGGCTTCTTCTGCAGCATCAGTCCAGAATTCCGTCAGTGCTAGCCCTGGATAAGCAGCTAATTTTCTTGAGGGTCCAGATGGGTCCTTTAGTGGTGTCCCTGAAGATGCTTCTGTCAATTCAGAAGAGATGCAAGTTAAACCATGGACCCCCACGGAAAAGAGCATTTTCTCTTGACCCCTGCCAACTCTTAAGCCGCTTGTGGAGATGCGTGCCACAAAAAGGGTCATAGTGAGAAAAGCGAATGGAAACATTCCAGGCTTCATTGGAGGGCTTGTGTGGACTGACTAAAAGTTTCTATCAGGCTAGAAGCAGTAAGAAAAAAATAGGTGTAAGATTGTCCCCTTTAACTGTCTTCTCCGTGGAGAAGGAGCAGGAGCGTGCAGGAGGGAGGCAAGGAAACCCAGAAGGAGCTCCAATCCGTAAGAGACCAAAGCTGCTCAGCTCTCAAAGCAATACACTTAACGATGAGACATAGGACACACGGGGCAACACAACGGATCTTGGACTCTGAAAACCCTCTCTCCACCTCTGACCGTTGGTTCTGCCTGCTGCAACTCATGGAGCTGAAGAGGCTGGCCAGAGGACCGCTTCTCTTCTACAGCCAAGCTGCTGCACCCTTCCTCTACAACCCAACATCTCCTGCAGCACCTTTCCTCCACAGACTCAAACTGTCTTGGGGGATGAGGGGTGTGGTAATATAATTCTTTTCCTCTTTTCCTCTCTTCTCTATACTCTCTCTCTCCCCTTCTGATCCATCCACTTATTTGTGTAATAAATAGCCTAGCTGTTGATATTTCGGCCTCGTTTGTGCCTCCCATTTCACAACACAGCAATATTCAAAAGATCTAAGTCTCTTTCCATCTCCGGACCGAGACATTAATATTGGTGTAGTTGGAAGCATTCATAGTTTAGTTTCGTAGTTTCATAGTTTCAGTTAGGGTTGGAAGGGACCACAAGGATCATCTAGTTCCAACCCCCCTGCCATGGGCAGGGACACTCTACACTAGATCAGGCTGGCCAGAGCCTCATCCAGCCTGGCTTAAAACCTCAAGTGACGGGACCTCAACCACCTCCCTCGACAACCCATTCCAGGGCCTCACCACCCTCACGGTGTGAAGAACTTCCTCCTCACATCTAGCCTGAATCTCCCCCACCTCCAGCTTCATTCCATTCCCCTAGTCCTATCACTCCCAGATAGCCTGAAAAGTCCCTCCCCAGCCTTCCTGTAGGCCCCCTTCAGATACTGGAAGGCCACAATGAGGTCACCTCAGAGCCTTCTCTTCTCCAGACTGAACAGCCCAACTCCCTCAGTCTGTCCTCATAGGAGAGGTGCTCCAGCCCTCTGATCATCCTCGTGGCCCTTCTCTGGACATGTTCCAGCACCTCCAGATCCCTCTGGAATAGGGGCTCCAGAACTGGACGCAGGACTCCAGGTGGGGTCTCACCAGAGCTGAGTAGAGGGGGAGAATCCCCTCCCTTGACGTGCTGGCCACACTTCTCCTGATACAGCCCAGGATCTGATTGGCTTTCCGGGCTGCAAGTGCACATTGAGAGCTCCTGTTGAGCTTCTCCTCCACCAGCATCCCAAGACTCTCTTCTCAGGGCTGCTCTCCAGGCAGTCCCTGCCCAGCCTGGATTTGTGCCTGGGATTGCCTCGACCCAGATGCAGGACCCTGCACTTGGTCTTGCTGAAGCTCATGAGGTTGGCTTGTGCCCACCTCTCCAGCCTCTCAAGGTCCCTCTGGATGGCATCCCTTCCCTCCAGCGGTCTGCTGCACCACACAGCTTGGTGTCATCAGCAAACTTGCTGAGGGTGCACTCAATGCCACTGTCCATGGCACCCACAAAGATGTTGAACAAGCCTGGTCCCAGGACTGATCCCTGAGGGACTCAGCTTGTCACTGGCCTCCACTGGGACATGGACCCATTGACAGCCTCTTTGGGTGCGGCCATCAAGCCAGTTCTTTATCCATCCAGTGGTCATCCATCCAACCCATGTGTCACCAGTTTGGAGACCAGGATGTGGTGTGGGACAGTGTCAAGGCTTTGCTCAGGTCCAGGTAAATGACATCCGTTGCTTGCCCCTCATCTATTAATGTTGTCACTTGTTCATAGAAGGCCACCAGGTTTGTCAGGCAGGATTTGCCCTTGGCAAAGCCATGCTGACTGCTCCCAGTCACCTCTTCACTACTCTTTTGAGTCAGTAGTGCCTCCAGGAGGATCTGCTCCATGATCTTTCCAGGCACAGAGGTGAGACTGACTGGCCTGTACTTCCCTGGTTCCTCCTTCTTACCTTTTTTGAAAATGGGAGTAATGTTTCCCCTTTTCAGTTTGTGGGGACTGCCCCAGTCTGCCATGACTTTTGGAATATAATAGAGAGGGGCTTAGCAACCTCATCTGCCAGTTCTCTCAGCACCCGTGGGTGTATCCCGTCGGGTCCCATGGACTTGAACACTTTCAGGTTCTTCAGGTGATCACGAACCTGAGCTTCACTTATGAAGGGCAGTTCTTCCTCCCCGTCCCTGGCATCGTCTGCCATGACTCCAGGAGTGTGGCTGGAGGCCCTTGCAGTGAAGACTGAGGTGAAGAAGTTATTGAGTACCTCAGCCTTTCCCACATCACTTGTGACCAATTCACCACTTTCCTTTCTGAGGGGGCCCACACCTTCCCTACTCTTCTTCTTGCCATTAATATACCTGTAGAAGTTCTTAGTGCTCCCTTTAACCTCCTTGGCTAGATTCAATTCGAACTCTGCTTGGCTTTCCTAACCAGGCCTCTTGCTGCTCGGGCAGCTTCCTTATATCCCCTGTTCTATCTGTCCTTCCCTCCACTTCCTGTAGAGTTTCTTTTGAAGTAATAGTGTCCAGGAGCTCCTTGTTCATCCAGGCAGGCCTCCTAGCGTTCTTCCCTGCTTTTCTCTTGTTGGTATACATAGCTCCTGGACCCAGAGGAGGTGGTCTTTGAATACTGACCAGCTGTCCTGGGTCCCTCTTCCCTCCAGGGCTTTGTCCCATGACACTGTGGCTAGCAGATTCCTGAAGCGATCGAAGTCTGCACACCTAAAGTCTAGGGTCATAAGCTTAGAATAGGTCCTCCTGGTTGCCCTGAGGATATTAAATTCAACTGCTTCATGATCACTGCAGCAAGGCTGTCTCTGAGCCTCACATTGGTTACCAGCCCTTCCCTGTTGGTGAGAACAAGGTCCAGCAGAGCACCTTTTCTTGTTGGTTCCTCTACCATTTGGAGGAGAAGTTGTCTTCTATGCAGTCCAGGAACATCCTGGATTGCTGGTGCCTTGCTATGTTGTCCCTCCAGCAGATGTCAGGGTGGTTGAAATCACCCATGAGGACCAGGGCTTATGACCTGGAAGCCGCTTCTATTTGCCTGTGGAGGGCCTCATCTGCTTGGTTCTGCTGGTCAGGTGGCCTGTAGGAGACCCCCACAGTAATATCCTTCCCCCGTCTTGCCTTTAATTCTATCCCATATACTCTCAACCATCTCATCATCCCTCCCCAGGTGGAGTTCTGCTGATTCCAGCTGGTTCTTGACATAGAGGGCAACACCTCCTCCTCTCCTTCCCTGCCTATCCTTCCTAAAAGCTTATACCTGTCTATCCCTACATTCCAGTCATGGGAATCATCCCTCCAAGTTTCAGTAATGCCCACTATGTCATGGCCTCCCGGCAGCACCAGGTGGCCATTAATTCATCCTGTTTGTTGCCCAGGCTGCGTGCATTTGCATAGAAGCACTTCAGCTGGGCTGGCCCTGTCGTCCTCTTGTGCCAGTTCCCCTTGCTTTCCACAGGGTGTCCTGGTGTGTCATTCCCGTGCAGTGAAAGTATCACAGCAAGACTATTGCATTTCTCAGAACTCCGAAATGTGTGTGTGTGTCTGAGACGTACTCTGAGTACAAAGTGAATGCGGAGTCCAGATTGGCGTTTTCACTATCCCGAGAGGAAGTGGCCGGAGAAGGACGAAGCAAAAGTTTTCAGAGAGACTGTGTGGGAGTTCTCAGAAACTTTAAATATGTGTGCTTTCCCGGGGAAGATTAACTGGAGTAGAAATGTTGATTTTATAGTGTGACCTCCCTGAGAATTCTCAGTACCCTGTTTTGGGAAACCCAGTTTTTGTGATATTTGTAAAGTGTGTATTCTCTCGGGGACAGCGTGGCTTCCCCGAGAAGCCCAGAATTGAAGCAAAAGTTGAGAGACTTCTGCAGGTGTGTGTTCTCTCAGGGAAACAGAGTGACTCTTCCCTAAGAAACATAAGGTTCTTGTCCTGTTTTAACAGAAAATTTGAGGAACAAAAGCTGAGAAGCTTTTGCAAGTGTGGGTTCTCTCAGGGAAAATGTGACTTTCTCTTGAGAAGCCCAGGTTGGTTTTTTTTTTTCTTGTGTGACCTCTCCTGAAAAATCTATTGTGCATTTTTTCTGAAGAATATTTGGAGTAAGCCTTTTAAAGGTGTATGTTTGGTCTGACTTCCCTGTGAAACTTAGTGCCCTATTAAGAAATGCTTTGTGAAACAAAAGAGATGGCCCGGAGTGAGGGCCTTTTTCACCTTTTAGAGGCTCACAGTGCCTGCCCATCTGTACAGGTACTTGACTGGGCCCGTGAAAACTGGAATAATTTCCAGAGTGTGGCTGACAGAATTGTGGCCTGCAGAAAGATGCAAGAGCCAAAGCTGGAAAAGGCAAAGCTTTTGTTTGTGCGGTTTTAGGTGCCTGTTTAGCTGCTTCAGTGAAGGAGAAAGAGGTATGGCACGAGCAGGAGAACAAAACTATTTCCTCTTTGCAGGACTTAGTTTTGTCACTACAAATCACATTGCCACCTTGAAAGACGTAGTGGCAGATCTTAAAATTCAATTGGAAAAGGAGAGGCGGCAAAATTCCTATTTGGACTCAAAACAGGGTGTGAATTACCTGGAGTCTGCCGCTATGTACCCTCGGCAGAACTGACAACAGCTAAGGAAGCTGCTGTGCATGTCAGACCTCTCATTAAAGCTGAAGTTTTCTATGAGGATGGGGAAACTACCCCCACTATCACAACTAAAGATGCACCTTCCTCCTACACTGTGCTGGCCAAAATTCGTAAAGAATTCGCACGCTCTGCTAGGAATCTGAGGTGGAATATGTATGGCGAGTTTCAAATACTGGAGGTGATCAGATTATGTTAACAGAAGCTGAAGTCATGGGCTATTGGGGTGATAATGTTTTTCTAACCACGAAAAACAGAAGTGGACCCTGGAGCCTTACCCAGCGAGCTGCCTATTGGGCAGGGGGTTTGATCCAAAGGAGAGAGGGGAACCTGTAGTTTGCAGGAGGGATGAATCAGGTAATGGAGAATGTGCAAAAGGCTGCATGCCTGCAAATGATACATGAAAGCGAACTAAAACATCATTTTGAATCCCCCCCCCCCCCCCCCCCCCGGTGGATGCAAACAGAATGACTCCTTTGGTCAGGGGTCTCCCTGACTCGCTTAAATTAAGAGGTATCCAGCTCCCGAAAGAAATAGCTGATACCCCACTTTCTTCCAGGATGCAAGCTGCTCTAAGGAAATCTTAACACCCGGAGGGAGCCAGCCTGACTTGAAGCCATGGACATGGGAAGAAGTGGGAAGGGAGTTACTAGACTATGCCAGGCAGTATAGTATACCTGAGGAAATTAGAAAACCTCAAACTAGAGGCTTGAGGTATGTGAAAATGATTCACCCACCAAGCCCCCAGGGCCAGTTGTGCTGTATTCCTAGTAGACACCTGGCTAAGGGCAGGGAACACTTGAATACTCGGCAATATTGGTGGGGGGTGGGTCAGAAGAAAGGTATTCCATGTAATAATAAAGGGATGCATTATTTGTTAACCATGTAAACGATCAATGATGGAGTTGTGATCAAGTCAGACAATGCCACTCAATTATAAGACCATGTAACATCCTGTTTTGAGCAGTATGTACTTAGTTTTAAGCTTGTTAGGCAGAAATCTACAGAAGTTGGCAGCTGGTTCGACACCCACTGAGCCTGCCAGAAACCAGGTTAAAGATAAGGAAGACTATCAACATCCTCACAAGAGACTCCAGACCAGGATGTTGATCCCTATCAGGCACTCACACTTGCACAGCCAGAAGGGTGCATTCTATGCATGAGGAATTGGCTGTTACGGTTGTGACATACCTCCACCTTAAAAGAAGAGCGTGGATCCTCATTCGGTGCGTGCTGTTGTGGAGCAGGAGGCTCCCAGCCGCCCAGCGCGCTGCTTTGGCTTATTTTACCCGCAATAAAATTTCTTACACTTAAACTCTTGACTGGCATGGAGAGTGTTTGTAACAGTCCAAAAGAAGTGGTTGATGGGGTATCCACGAGGCTATTAGAAATCACTGTGAAATGCTGGCCTGAGCCTAAAAAGAGGTCTGAGCCACAGCTCCCCTCTTGGTGGGATGATTTGGTGAGGGGAGGGGTATGCCCTTAGGGCAACTAAGGGCTTCACTTCTCAGTGGTGAGTGGGGGGTGAAGCATGATTCAGGAGATCAGCAAAAAATTGTACATGGTTTGGAAAGAGGCTTTTGTTTGTGTGAGAAATGAGCTCACTGCTGAAATTTATAACCAGTTTATTACAAATAAAGGCAACACAGCGCTGGGCGCATAGCGAATTTGCTAGAGGCACGCCATAACAACACGAGTTGAACTTATATAGATGGCCAACATACATATTCATATTCAAACATACATATTCCCCAGCACGCTCCCACCCCTCTCCATCAGGACTGAGAGAAAACCTGCACTTTTGACCTGGCCAGTCTTTAGACATGTTGCGCCTCACCTTTCTCTCCCAATACCCCACACACAATACCAACCAATCAGCCCAATGATCGAACACCATGGTCTCCAGTAATTCCTCTTGTGAAAGACAAATATTAAAACCAATTTCTCACAATCCCTCCCCTTCTTTCTACTACATTTGGCTTGAGCCATAATAACCTAACTTGGCAACAATTCTACAACAAATAACAAAATACCCCAATTTTAACAACTGATGTTCCTTGCCTGAGAATATTTCTTAGTGGTTAATCCTGGGAATTAGGAATTTGGTTGACTTGCAATTCCACTCACATGGCCTATGGGGTTGCTGCCCACAGCCATGGTTCTAGATCTTCTTCGTGGCAATTACAGAGGTCTACCCGTCTTGCCTCCTTCAATCCCACCGATACTCTGCTTGGATTTATATCCCCTTGTCCAGGGAGGTTTTATGTTTTCCAACACGGACCATTACTACTCCTGCTCTGATACTGGAACTCGCCTGATGACCATCCTTAGGTCCTCCATTTGGGGTACCACAGTCCATTCGGTGGGTGGATCCACAGGTCCTTTAACTCTCGTTGCATGTGTCCATCCTCTCTGGGCTGTCCATACTGCAGTCTCTGTAGTACGCAAGACCTGGAAGGGTCCTTCCCACTGAGGTGTAAGTGTTTATTCTTTATCATAACCCAATCTCCTGGTTTAAATTCGTGGATTTAGAAATCTAAAGGAACTGACTGAGATAACATCCCTTGAGCCTGTAAATGTTGCAATGTTCTCCCAATTGCCATCACATAATTTCTAATGGTTTTGTCCCCCAATTTATAAATAGCCATTTCCCTCCCACCTTGTAAATAAGGTAACCCAAACATCATTTCATAAGGTGATACACCAACATCAGATCTCGGCTGTGTCCTGATCCGGAGCAGGGCCAAGGGTAGGCACTTAACCCATGTCATCTGGGTCTCAATCATTAATTTGGTGAGGGTTTGTTTCAGTGTTTGGTTCATTGTTTCTACTCTCCCCGAGCTCTGTGGGTGCCAGGGGGTATGAAGTTCCCAATGTATGCCCAAACTGCCCATTAGTTGTTGGACCACCTTTGATGTAAAATGAGTGCCTCAATCAGAATCAGCCATCTGTATTGTAGTCTTTGTGGTCCCACTAGCTGAACAGAGTTTTGGTGCTTTCCTCTGTCCTAATCACTTCAAATTATAACCTATCTATTTGCAGATCTATTTGCAACTTATTAATACCAAACAACAATTACAGAAATTGGTATAGATCAATGTTCCAACAAGCCAATTTACATTTGATAATCAAGAAGTTGAAGTTTTTGAACCCACAGGAAACCTAATTACATACATCTATAACCACCACACTCTCAGCGTGTAAGAAATCTAAAGCTAACTCATTTTGAGTGAATAGTTGTCAAGCTTTTGTCACACCTGTGCTTACATTCATTATAATCTAGCAAAAATATATAGCAGAAATCATAGTGCAGCGGAAAATTTACCATCACTTTTCTAAGTTTTAGTAGACCTAATTAACTAATTCAACCTGTTTACCATCACTAATGTTGGAGAGAATTATCCACACCTGGGGACACGGTCTTAGATTTTGATTGGACTCCTTCCAGTTCAGTCAGGATAAAATACTCCTCGATTATAACAAATACCATTTACAACATTTACACTTTACCCATCCCCAATGACATCAAGTCCCAGGATGTTTATACACAGAATGAAAGGGGGCTTCCCTTGATGTTTTCTTGCAATGAAATTCGATATCACATGAGCTCCAGAGCTTCAGACTGAGGTGTTACAGGTGTTAGATAATTCACGCTGAAGCAAGTTCTGCTTTTTTGTGCAGTCAGTCAGGCTCAGAGGCACACTCCTGAAGTGGTCCCTTTTACTCATGAAACATGTGTCCACCACTGTTCTGCAGTATGGACAGCTGTATCTGTTGTTAACAAAACCAAGAAAAGATCCTTCCAGAGGGAAATTAGTGACTCTCCTTTCCAAGCTTTTAACACTTTACCCTCCAGCTTTAATTTTATATTCGGGAATCCCAAGGTGGGACCTGAGACAAGAACAAAATAAAAGTTGCTTTCTGGGCCTCCTCTTCTAATAAGGCCGCTGCTACTAGAGCTTATAAGCAAATTGGTCATCACCTAGTTGCAGGATCTAATAACTTGGAACAATACCCACAGGATTTTTACTTCCAGTCCAGTCCTGGGTCAACACCCACATATGCTGTTTGGTTAGATGTACTTACAAAAAGATCAAATGGTTTGTCCATGCTGGGCAAATTTAAAACAGGGCATCAATCAACATTCTTTTTATTTTATCCAATCACTCATCTGGACTCCATTTATATTATTATTATTGAAGGCTAATTCCTCATATAAGAATTTTACCTTTTCTTACCCCTCTATCCATAATCGACAGTACCCAGAAATCCGAGCAGCTGCCTGATTTCTGACTTTCCCTACAGCAGTTACCAACATTCTATCTTTTTCCTTCTGCTCTCTTCATCCTCCTTATCAACACCTTCTGAGCTTCACATAGTAATTCCTCTAAATCTCTGTCTGGCCAATCCTTGATCTTTTCCAATTTCTTTCTAATATCTGCCCATGATTTGCCACAAACTGCGTCCTAAGAAATATCACCCCAGCTGCAGAATTGGGATCTGTTCCAGAATATATCTGTAAGCTTCTCTTTAATCTTACCATCCACTCCATAGGAGGCTTCCTCTAATGCTGGCTAGAGGCTTTATGAAAATTCCTGGGCACAGCTTCTTTAATTCCTTGTATTATTTTTGTTCCCAGGTCTCCCATGTTCTGTCTCCCTTGAAGCCGTTGATGGTCCCACTGAGGATCTTCATTAGGCCATTTGTGATTTCCTGGTGGCCCCCCCGATTCTGCCTCTCCCATATTCTCATGCCAGCCTGTCTGCCTTTTCCTTGTCTTTGCCCTTATCCTCAGTTGCTAATGTAAATATGGGACAGGGGTAGGGCGTGAAGCCCTAATCCAAACAGCAGCATATTCAGCTTCTTTTGGGGTTTTTTGGGGGTTTTGTTTTGTTTTTTGTCCAGTGGGTGCTGTGGCCAGGTGCAGCATGGTTGTAACTCGCAGCAAAATCTTAAAAGATCAGTTTCCACCCAGACTGAGGTAGAACACAAGCAGGTAGCTGTCCAGGTATTGGCTGTAATGAGTGCTGGAGCCTGGCTCTTGAGCCTGCTCTTGAGATGCAGGGTAGTGGAAGCATCTCTTGCATTAGGTGTGAGCAGATCGGCTATCTGCTCAACCTGGTGGCCAGACTAAGTGATGAGGTTGCTAGTCTTAGAGATGTATGGGAATGTAGAAAAGAGAGGAGCCAGAGGAGGAAAGAGATGAACCAGAGAAAGCAGGCTCTGCAGGCTTCCCCAGCAGAGGCTGGTTATCCAAAAGGCAGAGGGGAATGGACGCAGGTTCCCTCAAAAAACACAAATCAAAACCTCCTTGCCTCCCCCAGCTCCCTCGCTGCCCTTGGAAAACAGGTATGGGCACTAGAGATTGAGGGTGAGGTGATACTGATGCCGGAGGACACACCAACTGGGGTTTTCCCTGAGGCTAAACAGCCTAAGGTTAAACAGTCCAAGCAAAGCAGCCTAAGGTTAAACGCTTCCCCTGGCATCAGGACTTGCTCCCTCAAAAAAAAGAGGGAGGGTAATTGTTATTGGTGATCCCTCCTGAGTGGAACAGAAGGTCCCATATGTCGGCCAGACCCATCACATAGGAAGTTATTAGCCTAGTAGGAGCACAAGTTAGGATGTTACCAGTAGGCTGCCCAGTCTGGTACAGCCCTCTGACTACTATCCCTTATTGGTTCTGCAGTTAGGGATGATGATGTTGCTACCAGAACTCCCAGGGCTATCAAAAATGACCTCAGGGCCCTGGGAGATCTGGTTGAGGGTCAGGTGCACAAATAATTTTTACATCGATACCGTTAACTGCAGGAGGGAATACGATAAGGAACAGGACCGCAGCTGCAGTCAACAAGTGGCTTAGAGGCTGGTGCAGTTGAAAGAATTTGGGTTTTTCAGTCTGGAGAACTTTTTACTGCACCAGGTCAGCTGGTAACAGATGGACTCCATCTGACCCAGAGGAGGGGAAGGTCATAGTATACGAGAATGGCCTGTCCCCCAAAGGGAAAAGATTCTGGGAAGAGAATTGGCAAGCCTCATTGACAGGGCTTTAAACTAGCTTCGAAGGGGGAAGGGGCTGGAACCAGTTGCCTCAGGCAGGAGTCTGGGGGAGATAAGCTAGGGCTAGAGATGAAAACCAGCAGCCCAGCTTCAGTGCATGTACACTAATGCACGAAGCTAGGGTAACAAACAAGAGGAGCTAGAAGCCCTGTTGCAGCAGGAAAGTATGATGTAGTTGCCATCACAGAGACATGGGGGGACGACTCACATGACTGGAGCGCTGCAATTGACAGCTACAGGCTGTTCAGGAGGGACAGGCAAGGAAGAAGGGGTGGAGGGGTGGCCCTGTACATCAGGGAGGCACTAGATGCCGTTGAGATGGAGATCAGGGATGACGGGTTGAGTGCTTGTGGGTAAGAATTAGAGGGAAGTTCGGGAGGGCAGACATCCTGGTTGGAGTCTGTTATAGACCACCCAACCAGGAGGAAGATGTAGATGAGCATTCTATAGGCAGCTTAAGGCTGTCTCAAGGTCACCTGACCTCATTCTCATGGGCGACTTCAACCTGCCTGATATCTGCTGGGATCTCAACACAGCTGAAAGAAGGCAGTCTAGAAGGTTTCTCGAGTGTATGGAGGACAGCTTCTTATCCCAGGTGCTGCGTGAACCTACCAGGGGTAAGGCCATGCTTGACCTCCTCTTCACCAACAGGGAAGGGCTGGTGGGTGATGTGGTGGTCGGAGGGTGTTTAGGCACCAGTGACACGAGATAATTAAGTTTTCGTATTCAGCCAAGCCAAGAGGGGCAGCAAGAAGACCTCCACTCTGGACTTCAGGAGGGCAGACTTCAGGCTACTCAAGGAACTAACTCAGAAGGTTCCCTGGGATACAGCCCTTAAAAATAAAGGGGTCCAGGAGAGCTGGAGCTGCTTCAAAGAAGAACTCTTGAAGGTTCAGGAACAGGCTGTGCCAGTGTCCCGGAAGATGAGCCGCCGGGGCCGACGGCCAGCCTGGTTGGTCAATGAACTCTTAATAGAATAAGGGAAAAAAGAGGTGTGTACCATCTCTGGAAGAAAGGGGGGAACCTACGGAATGTTTAGGGATGTGCTAGGACATGCAGAAAGAAATTAGGGAGGCAAAAGCCCATTTAGAACTTAGACTGGCCTCTGCTGTGAAGGACAACAAAAAGTCCTTCTATAATACATCAATAGCAAGAGGAAGGCAAGGACAACTCCACTCCTTGTTGACACGGAGGGGAGGTTGTAACAAAGGATGAGGAAAAGGCAGAGGTACTTAACACCTTCTTGGCTTCAATCTATCCTAGCATGGCAGAAAATCTTCCAGACAGCTGGCCTGCAGAGCTGGCAGAAGGAGCCAGGGAGCTGCATGGTTTCCCGCTGCTCCAGGAGGTAGTTAGGATCTTCAGTGCCAGGCAAGATTATGGAACAGGTCATCTTGAGTGCGATCATGCAGCACTTACAGGATGGCCAAGGGATCAGGCCTAGCCAGCATGGGTTTAGGAAGGGCAGGTCCTGCTTGACAACCTGATCTCTTCTATGATCAGGTGAACCGCCTGGTTGATGTGGGGAGGCCTGTGGTGAGTGGCTACCTGGACCTCAGCAAGGCCTTTGACACCGTCCCCCCACAGCAAACTCCTGGCCAAGCTGGCAGCCCAGGCTTGGATGGGAGCACACTGCGTTGGGTTAGGAAATGGTGGAGGGCCGAGGAACACAGAGTGGTGGTGAATGGTGCCACATCCAGCTGGCGGCCAGTCACTAGTGGTGTGCCCCAGGGATCGGTGCTGGGCCCCATGCCTCAAACATCTTTATTTTGATGATGGCTCTGAGAGGGCATCGAGTCCATCATCAGTAAATTTGCGGACGACACCAAGCTGGGGCAGGAGTTGATCTGCTGGAGGGTAGAGAGGCTTTGCAGAGGGACTCGACAGGCTGGGACAGATGGGCACAGAATCCAACGGCATGAGATTTAACACATCCAAGTGCCGGGTCTGCACATTGGCCACAACAAACCCATGCAGTGCTACAGGCTAGGTCAGAGTGGTTGGAGAGCGGCCAGGCAGAGAGGGGACCTGGGGGTGCTGGTGATTGTAGGTTGAACATGAGCCTGCAGTGTGCCCAGGCAGCCAAGAAGGCCAATGGCATCCTGCCTGCATCAGAAAACAGGTGGCCAGCAGGAGCAGGAGGTCATTCTGCCCCTGTACACTGCACTGGTAAGGCTGCACTTGAGTCCTGTGTCCAGTTCTGGGCCCTCAGTTTAAGAAGATGTTGTCTTACTGGAGCGTGTCCAGAGAAGGGCAACAAAGTTGGTGAGGGGTTTGGAAGACAAGCCCTATGAGGAGAGGCTGAGGGAGCTGGGGTTGCTTAGCCTGGAGAAGAGGAGACTGATGGTGGTGAGACTTATTGCTCTCTACAACTACCTGAAGGGAGGTGGTAGCCAGGCGGAGGTTGGTCTCTTTCCAGGCAGCCAGTACCAGAAAGAGGACACAGTCTCAGGCTGCGCCAGGGCAGGTTTAGATGGAAGTTAGGAAGAAGTTCTATACTGAGAAGTGATTGCCACTGGAATCAGCGCTGTGGAAGTGGTGGAGTCACCTTCATTGGAGGTGTTCAAAAGAGGATTGATGGGGTGCTGGTGCCAGGGTTTAGTTTTTGGTTGTTTAGGTGGGTTGTATTGTACTGTAGGTACTGTATTGTACTCTTTTGTACTGTATTGTACTGTATGGTAGTGGTTGTGTTTTGGGTGGGTGGATGGTTGATGGGTTGGGCGTGATGATCTTGAAGGTCTCTTCCAACTGTTGTAGTGTATTGTATTGTATTGTATTAGCTTTTCCTTCTTCCCTACTAGAACACTTTTTTAGATTCACATGATGGTCAAAGCTTGGCAAATCCAATCATCAAATGATTAAAGCATTTTTTCTTTGATTTTCCTGTTCTCAACTCATCATCATCCCATACTGTAATATGATCCCTAACGCGCTCTCTGGGATGGGAATAGATGGGTACAAGCTTTTTAGGAGGATAGGCAGGGAAGGAGAGGAGGAGGTGTTGCCCTCTATGTCAAGAACCAGCTGGAGTCAGCAGAACTCCACCTGGGGAGGGATGATGAGATGGTTGAGAGTATATGGGTTAGATTAAAGGCAAGACAGGGGAAGGAGATATTACTGTGGGGGTTCCTACAGGCCACCTGACCAGCAGACCAAGCAGATGAGGCCTCCACAGGCAAATAGAAGCGGCTTCCAGGTCACAAGCCCTGGTCCTCATGGGTGATTTCAACCACCCTGACATCTGTGGAGGGACAACCCAGCAGGCACCAGCAATCCAGGATGTTCCTGGACTGCATAGAAGACAACTCCTCCTCCAAATGGTAGAGGAACCAACCAAGAAAAGGTGCTCTGCTGGACCTTGTTCTCACCAACAGGAAGGGCTGGTAACCAATGTGAGGCTCAGAGACAGCCTTGGCTGCAGTGACCATGAAGCAGTTGAATTTAATATCCTCAGGCTATCAGGAGGACCTATTCTAAGTATTGTCCCTAGACTTTAGGCGTGCAGACTTCGATCGCTTCAGGAATCTGCTAGCCACAGTGTCATGGGACAAAGCCCTGGAGGGAAGAGGGAACCAGGAAGCTGGTCAGGATTCAAGGACACTCCCTCTCTGTGTCCAGGAGCTATGTATACCAACAAAGAGAAAAGCAGGGAAGAACGCTAGAGGAACCTGCTGGATGAACAAGGAGCTCATGGACACACTATTACTTAAAAAGAAAACTTACAGGCCGTGAGGGAAGGACAGATGAACAGGGGGTATAGAAGGAAAGCTGCCCGAGCGCAAGAGGCCTGGTTAGGAAGCCAAAGCAGAGTTTTGAATTGAATCTAGCCAGGGAGGTCAAAGGGAGCACTAAGAATTTCTACAGGTTATTAATG
>CM026897.1:90541474-90796299 GCA_015227895.2 Colaptes auratus
ACAACTAATATGTGAGAGAATTTGCCTTGGTTTGCCCATCTGTTTATCCACGTGTTTGGTCACAATAACCCCATGCAGTGCTACAGGCTGGGGTCAGAGTGGCTGGAGAGCAGCCAGGCAGAAAGGGACCTGGGGGTAATAGTTGACAGCTGGCTGAACATAAGCCAGCAGTGTGCCCAAGTGGCCAAGAAGGCCAATGGCATCTTGGCCTGCATCAAGAATAGTGTGGCCATCAGGAGCAGGAAAGTCACTCTGCCCTTGTACTCAGCACTGGTTAGGCCACACCTTGAGTCCTGTGTCCAGTTCTGGGGCCCTCAATTGAAGAAGGACATTGAGACTCATTAATGTGTCCAGAGAAGGGCAATGAGGCTGGGGAGAGGCCTCGAGCACAAGCCCTATGAGAAGAGGCTGAGGGAGCTGGTGTTGTTTGGCCTGGAGAAGAGGAGGCTCAGGGGAGACCTTATTGCTGTCTACCACTACCTGAAGGGTGGTTGTAGCCAGGTGGGGGGTTGGTCTCTTCTCCCAGGCAACCAGCACCAAAACAAGAGAACACAGTCTCAAGCTGCACCAGGGAAGTTTAGTTCTTTACAGTTCTTCACAGAGAGAGTTATTGGCCACTGGAATGTGGTGCCCAGGGAGGTGGTGAAGTCACCATCCCTGGCGGTGTTCAAAAAGGGATCAGACGTGGCACTTGGAGCCATGGTTTAGTTAGTCGTGAGATGTTGGGTGATAGGTTGGACTTGATGATCTCTGAGGTCTTTTCCAACCTTATTGATTCTATGATTCTATGATTCTTTGAGGAACACTATCAAATAAAAGTGTGAACAGCAAAAATATAGGAAGAAATTAATTTAATCTGTGTGAAGTTAGAGCAGAAAACCAATTGAATTTGCTTTATGCTTGAGTAATCTATGATAAAGAGCTAAATGTCAGGACTGTTAGTTTCAGAGATCTTTATGGAAAGCAAGAGTCTGGGAAATATCAGAGGTACACTTTTCCATACTATACAAAAATATTCAGCAACTCATTTTATTTCATATAATGATAATTCAATTCTACTATTTTTCTTTTAAGTTCATGAGTAGTCATTATACTGACTTTACTGCTAAGGTTAAATAAGCCTGTCTATTTCCTTCAATTTAAAAATGAATATTGCACAGGCAAGCCTTCAAACTGGCAAGATACACCAAAATTATCCAACTGAAATCTGTCAGACACTCGAGAAAATTGCTCTTGTGCCATTTAAAAATCACTTATTGTTGGATATGTAAATAGTGCTATCTACGTGTACAATTTGTCTCAGATTAACTACTTCAAGTAGTGTTTGAGACAAGCAGCATTTCATCATTATTTAAAGAAAATAAATTCACAAAATGTGCATTACAAATTAACAAGTATCTGAGGCCACCATAACAAAACATTGTACCCAGACCACAAATATTGACAAAGAATTAAGTTGCAGATGATCTCACAAGAGAAACTGTTAATTGAGGATATTTGCACTTGTAAATCATTACAAAGACTTTGATTTTAATATATATTATTTAGACATGATTTGTTGGCTATCTACAGACTGTCATGGTGGGAAAAAACAGCAACCATTAAATTATTAATCTTGCAGAGAAAGACATCATCAAATCTATTAATAGGAAGAAACCTAAGAACTTAAATGAGAAAAATCTATTCTGATTTGACCTATAAGGGTAATTGGAACAAAATACCCAAACCTGGGGGCAGTTGTCTCTTTATGTTGTCACATCAAAAGAACAAGTCTTTCAGGAGATAATCTTTTTGAGGCCCTTAAGTTTTACTTGTTTATAATCTGTAAAATTTTGATTACATTTTCAGCAAATTGAGGACAGTTTTCCTCAGGAACCTTGATTCACTCAGTGCATGAATCAACTGCGGTGTTCAAGTTTATACTTTCTTAGCAGTTTTATCCTCCCTTTACAATACAATACAATAAACCAGGTTGGAAGAGACCTTCAAGATCATCGCATCCAACCTATCAACCAATCAACCAATGTTTCACAGCTTTATGAGGTTGTATACAATACAATACAATACAATAAATCCAGGTTGGAAGAGACCTTCAAGATCATCACGTCCAACACATCAACCAATCCAACCCACCCAAACAACTAGATCATGGCACCAAGTACCCCATCAAGTCTCCTCCTGAATACCTCCAATGATGGTGACTCCACCACCTCCCCGGGCAGACCATTCCAATGGGCAATGACTCTCTCTGTATAGAACTTCCTTCTAACATCCAGTCTACACCTCCCCTGGCGCAGCTTGAGACTGTGTCCTCTTGTTCTGGTGCTGCCTGCCTGGGAGAAGAGACCAACCTCTGCCTGTCCACAACCTCCCTTCAGGTAGTTGTAGAGAGCAAGAAGGTCACCCCTGAGTCTCCTCTTCTCCAGGCTAAGCAACCCCAGCTCCCTCAGCCTGTTCAGTAAGTGGCTGTACTTTCATCATACATCCATGTCTTGAGAAGAAACTATTCAATTTTTGGTACCAGATTTTTTTGGCAGGGACTGATCTCAGTACACTATTTTATTTAAGTGAAAAAATACTATTTTATGTAAGTAAGTTGTTTTCTAGGCTAAACAGATGTCTAATGTGGACAGTAGCAGGATAATTATCACCTCTAGTTTACATGTATGGCAATAATTCACAGAGGTTAAAGTCAAAATAGTCAAAGCTGCAATCTAGTTTTTGTGACCATTCCAAGAAACCCAGGGCATAACACTAGCATCATTAAAGCCTTTTCTTTGTTTAAGTCAAAACTACTAATGCATTTATTGTGCAGACAATGAACACACTTGCAAATGTAGTTAGAAATCTTCAAATGTATCAAACAATACCAGAATCCTTTTTGAAACTGTACCAAAAAGTAAGCCTAAATGGGACAATAATTGGTCAGTTTCCATGTGTGGTTCCAAGTCCCAGTTTCATATATTATATGTTCAGAGCCCAAACAACTTAGCTTATGTAGGGGGCAGAAAAAGTGGCTAGCTGCTGGTTGGTTGTTTGTTTTTTTACCTAGAAGACATACATCACATTCTTCAACAACAGAGCCCGGTAAAAATATTTACAGCTCTGCAGGCATTTTTCATGTTCAGTTTTTGTTGCAGACAGCTTGGACTTTGGCAGTATGTCAGAGTGTCTTTTACCACTTCCCCTATACAATATACCAGAAGTGATATGTTTTACTTTGGATTCTTATCTCCAAAGTTTTTGTTGCCACTAAGCACTAACTGCATTCCTAATGAAAAAAGAAAATGTTTATATAGATATATATAAATATTATATATATATTCTGTTCAATACAAATGCAAAGCTGCTTTGCCAGTTTTCTGTTTGATTTATTATTAGTCATGTGTTTTGCAGATGAGTTTACAGACTTAACTGCTTTAGTGTTACGTTTTCCAGTTCCGTGGGCCTTTGTCACTTTGGCTTTTAATTAATTTCAATGGTTTCCCTGAAATTGTGAAGCTGTGCACAATTGCTGATTACATCATAGAAAACTGGTACAACCTTCTTAATGTCTTTTGGCTGTCCAGACAGGTTTCTACACAATCAGTTTCATATACACATATATATATTCCTAGGACCACATTCATTATGTGAACTTCAGAAGGAAAAGTTATCCTTATCCTCTATTTTGGTACTGAAAATTTTTTTCTGTTTCCCATATATCAATGCCTCTGAAACTGTGGTACTATAAGGAGCATTCTTTTTTATACTCTTGCTATCTCCTTAGATAAATTATTTTTAAGTAAACAGAATTAATTTGCAAAGTAAACCATAGTAGTTGCGAATGTTGCAAATGTTCTAATTGTTATAATTTTCGAAGATGACAACTAATTTCCCTTCTCCACTGACACCCAGTAACATTATCAGTTTGAAAAGTACAATGCTGGGGTAGTATACACAGAAAAAATGCAGTCATAACCAAAACAAGAAGTGTTAGCTGCAAGCAAAGCTGTACTTTGCTGTACAGCTATTCCCTGCTGCACTTTAGGAAGTCTGATCCTATTTTTTAGTCTTCATACCTGGTTTTCCTTGTTTGAGTTACTCTGGTATCATTACTACAATGGGCTTTCTGAATTAAGCCAAACATAAGAACAGTGATATTTTGATTAGTCCCTTCATCTTAAGGAAAAAGGGATACTTGTACCTGAACTACAAGACTATCGGGGGCATTTTAAAACACTGCTCCAAACAGATCAACAGCCACTGCATTAAAACTTGGTGAGACTACCACAAGAATTCTCAGAGGAGAATACCCAAGTACCATGGAATCCAAGAAGCAGCAGTTAAACTGCTGTGATAATTTAAGTTCTTACAACTATTTATGTTCTTTTCTTGGGATAAACATTTGTTGAGCTACATGATGAACAACACATTGAGCTACCAATGAACTCATTTGCTGCCAATGAACGCTTTTACAAATGAAGTTACAAACCTTCAGTTATAGTAAACAACACTAGAACCCATTTTGAGATGCTAAAAAATCTAAGTCCAAAGAGGGGAAAAATGGTCATTTTCCATATGTGGTTCTAAGTCCCCAACTCATGTTTTAAGATTATATATTTTCTAGATACTTTTTGAGAATGTTTTGCTGTTTGCTTTTTGCTGTCTTGACCAAACCTACTCTTACTAAAAATGTCCACATTTATGTTTGCTGAGAAAGGAGGACTCTTGTCTTTTCAATTACAGAAGAGGCAATGCCAGTGTCTTTAAGAGCTTTGGTTCCTCAGAGCCAAGTACTGCTACAAGGTTAAAAAGAAATAAAAGATGAAGAATTTTAAAAGAAATTCCAGCTCTTGGAACTCGTGCATTTTTTTGTAGCAACAGTCTAGGTGCCCCTGTACACTGCACTGGTTAGGCCACACCTTGAGTACTGTGTCCAGTTCTGGGCCCCTCAGTTTAGGAAGGATGTTGTCTTGCTGGAACGTGTCCAGAGAAGGGCAACGAAGTTGGTGAGGGGTTTGGAAGACAAGCCCTATGAGGAAAGGCTGAGGGAGCTGTGGTTGCTTAGCCCGGAGAAGAGGAGACTCAGGGGTCACCTTCTTGCTCTCTACAACTACCTGAAGGGAGGTTGTAGACAGGCAGAGGCAGCACCAGAACAAGAGAACACAGTCTCAAGCTGCACCAGGGCAGGTTTAGGCTGGAGGTTAGGAAGAAGTTCTATACAGAGAGAGTGATTGCCCATTGGAATCGGCTACCCATGTAGGTGGTGGAGTCACCTTCATTGGAGGTGTTCAGGAGGAGACTTGATGAGGTGCTTGGCTGCATGGTTTAGTTGTTTAGGTGGGTTGGATTGGTTGATGGGTTGGACACGATGATCTTGAAGGTCTCTTCCAACCTGGTGTATTGTATTGTATTGTATTGTATTGTATTGTATTGTATTGTATTGTGTTGTATTGTGTTGTATTGTGTTGTATTGTATTGTGTTGTATAGATGCACTGCATATCCCTGGCACTATTCTCAGCAGAATGGAAAATGATGATTGGAACAAACAAACAAATAGCAGTGTCATTACAGTGAACTGAGCATTTTAAGTTATTCAGAAGGAAAATCTAGATGTAAGAACAAACACAGCTGCCATGAGATGAATGTACCTTTGCAAACAGTGTCTAAGATCCTAGTCTATCTGGTAAGAATATCAACACAGCAACTCTTCAGCAAAAAAAATGTACTTCATTTTCAAACCATGATATCTCAACTTGCTCTATTTGAAATTTGAGTAATGTTTTATCTGATCCAACATATCTTGAGATATTTTCTATAATGATCATAACAGCTGAATGTCACTAGACTGTGTCATGAAATATAACTTACTTTAAATAAATTTGCATTACTATTCCTCAGACTTTAAATAGTTGTGGTGGTTTGGGCTGGGTGCCCTCTGCTGTGTGGTGTGCTTCCTGTGTCCAGCAGTCCAGCCCAGTGGGCGGACACAGGAAACCAGGTATCACCTACCATAATCCTTGCACTGCAGTAAAATCTAGCGTGGGGTCTAGCACTTTCTCTTTCTTCCCCTCGCAGGCACCTGGTAACTAGGGGAGGCATCTCCCGGCCTTGGGCCTGGCTAGGGAAATGGGAGGTCTCAGGTCTGGCCATGTGAGACTAGCCTAGCAGTGGGGGGGGGGGAAGAAGGAGCCCTGGGGATCTTGGGTGCACTCTCAGGCGGGGATGGGATGTTTCTGGGTCTGCTTTGGGGTTTCTTTTGTCACTGCTTTTGGTTCTCTGTACACATTCACTGCTTTCTGTTTGAACTTTCCATCACTTTTGCAATCCGTTTGTCAGAGTCATTATTTCTGCCCGTGGTGGGGAGGGGGTCTGCCTCAACCCACGACAATAGTGTTTTAAAATGGCATTATCCCTTCTGTTTACCTCATGTTATTTTTGAACATTCAAATTATATCATCTTTACCACAAAACAAAACAGAAGTTTGACTAGCTTTTAGGGTTCTATGTACCTTTTCATATGCAGCTGGATTTTGCTGTTGAAATAGGCTTTTTATTAGTGGCATTTACAGACTTTTTTTCTCTGTCTCAGAAGAAAAAAGTTTAAAAGATTTCTACTAACAAGCTAATGATTTCTTTGGTTTTAGTGCTCTATTTTTGTCATGCCCAGGATGAAGCCAGACAACAAACCATGTTTTCCTTCTCTCAAATAAAAATGAAAATGTGCTTTGAATGGAAATATTTTTAATTTGAACTGAAGATTTTTTTTCTCATTTTCAAACAAGAAATGTGTTTTTTCAATAACTAAAAAAAATTACTATATTCTAGAATAAATATTTATGTGTACACAAACTGCTACACAAAAGGTTTCAGGAGGCAACACACTGTAAGAAACCTGTCAATGAAGCTACATTCCTTCTGACTGACCTACCAAGTAATGAATAGGCTTTATGGAAAGAGCATATAGCCACAGACTAGCATGAAAACAAAGCCCTGAGGTAAAAGCTTCTAACCACAAAATTGATTCTGAAAGAAAACTCACATCACCTCACACGTTGCCAATAATGTTGCTTACCAAAGGGCAAGTGGTTCTCATTCATGACCAAGAATTCAGCTTCTTGATATATCTAAGTTAAATAAATGAACTGGCTAGTCTTCCAAAGTGATAGAGTATCCCCAGGATTTTCTCTCTTCCATTCAGAAGTATCTAGAGCTGCTTCACTGATACAGAGAACTCATTGAGAAAACCTGGAGGGAAAGAAGAAAAAAAAAATGTCCAGGAAAGAATTTTGTGCAGAAATTGCAAGCTATGAGTCAGACCTAAGACAAAGGAAGCATGATAGGTCACCATCTTGCTAACACTAACTACTACATTATTTTCACAATATATTCCTAACTTGACTCTTTTTATTACTATTACTATTTCTAAGGGACAAAGAAGAAAGCTTTTAATTACGTAAGACCATAAAGTTACTTATATTTGCTGGTGCTGAAACTTCATCTCTCAAAAATATTATTGCCAGGATGCTTCTACTGAAGTTAAGTATCATGGCATAAAATAATGAAATAATAAATCTCACATACAAAATATGCATTACAGAGAACTTTATCATTGCCCTCATGCCGTTTGCAATAGTGACACTGAGTGTTAATAACTTTGTAGAGTACATTCTCAAGTGAAACAAAGGATGCATTTACAGACCAATTTCACTAATACAGTTCTTTCAAGGATGAAAAATAATGCACTAAAAAAGCAGCTAAGAGAACTTTTTTTTTCCCTAATGAATGGGTACAAAAGAAATCAAAGCAAGATCCTTCCTATGCTGAGTTGATAAGACAGAAACACTGTTTGTAGGTTTATAATGTCAGTTACATCACTGAAAGACAATAGGGCATTTTTCTGCAATATAATCAAACTGTTCTCTATATGAATCCTTTAATGAACATAAGATACCACAATTCCTCTAATTTTTACAGATAAATTGTCATCTTGAAAAAATAAAAAGGAAGGAAAAAGGCTTAACAGTAGGTTGTACTTGTGTAGGGTAGTGTGAGAGTTAATATTTTTGTGCTTATTACATATAAGGTAACAGTGTATCAGCAAGATTTGAGCTATAGGGTCACTGGTACATTTCCAAATTATTCAGAACCATAAAGAGTACTTGTACTTTCATGATTCCATGCCCAAGCCATGGATGTGTAAATTTTTACAGGAATATTCTCCACTTTCAGGAGTGCACAGATTAGCAGTACATTGCTAAGTCCAGTAGACATTTGTGTTACCAGAAAGATTCTTTATGGAAAAATATTTCAAGTGCAGGGACTAATGCAGTTTGGTCTCCTTGATGTAGACATCTAATACCATTTAGACCACAAAATCATAGAATCATAGAACTGTTAGGGTTGGAAGGGACCTCAAGGATCATCTACTTCCAGCCCCCTGCCATCGGCAGGGACACCTTACTCTGTATCAGGTTGCTCAGAGCCATATCTACCCTGGCCTTGAAAACCTCCAGGGATGAGGTTTCTGCCACTTCCTTAGGCAATCTGTTCCAGTGTATTACTGCCCTCATGTGAAGAACTTCTTCCTAACATCCAATTTGCTCCAGTTTCCCCAGTCTCAGTGACCTCCTCAGGCTCAGAGATGCTCCTACTGGTGGATGTTGGTTTCTGTGTGATCCACCTTGGCCCTCCCCATAGCTTCACCAGAGAGCGAGATACCAGGCACTGCATTTTGGGTTGGGATGGCTGATAGAATAGAATAGAATAGAATAGAATAGAATAGAATAGAATAGAATAGAATAGAATAGAATAGAATAGAATAGAATAGAATAGAATAGAATGGAATGGAATAGAATAGAATAGAACAGGTTGGAAGAGACCTCCAAGATCATTGTGTCCAACCTATCATCCAACACCACCTAATCAACTAAACTATGCAACCAAGCACCCTATCAAGTCTCCTCCAGTACACCTCTAATGATGGTGACTCCACCACCTCCACAGGCAGCAAATTCCAATGGGCAGTAACTCTCTCTGTGTAGAATTTCTTCTTAACCTCCAGCCTAAACCTGCCCTGGCGCAGCTTGAGACTGTGTCCTCTTGTTCTGGTGCTGGTTGCCTGGGAGAAGAGATCAACCTCTGCCTGTCTACAACCTCCCTCCAGGTAGTTGTAGAGAGCAAGAAGGTCACCCCTGAGTCTCCTCTTCCCCAGGTTAAGCAGCCCTGGCTCCCTCAGCCTCTCTTCATAGGGCTTGTGTTCCAAACCCCTCACCAACTTTGTTGCCCTTCTCTGGACACGCTCCAGCAAGACAACATCCTTCCTAAACTGAGGGGCCCAGAACTGGACACAGGACTCAAAGTGTGGCCTAACCAGTGCAGTGTACAGGGGCAGAATGACCTCCCTGCTCCTGCTGGCCACACTGTTCCTGATGCAGGCCAGGATGCCATTGGCCCTTTTGGCTGCCTGGGCACACTGCAGGCTCATGTTCAGCCTCCCATCAACCAGCAGCCCCAGGTCCCTCTCTGCCTGGCTGCTCTCCAGCCACTCTCACCCCAGCCAGTAGCTCTGCATGGGGTTGCTGTGGCCAATGTGCAGAACCCAGCACTTGGATGTGTTCAATCTCATGCCATAGGATTCTACCCATCGGTCCAGTCGCTCAAGGTCCCTCTGCACAGCTCTCCTACCCTCTAACAGATCAACACCCGCTCCCATCTTGGTGTCATCTGAAAATTTGCTGATGACTGACTCAATCCCCTCATCCAGATCATCACTGACTATACTAAAGAGGATGGGGCCCAAGACTGATCCCTGGGGCACACCACTAGTGACTGGCTGCCAGCCAGATGTGACACCATTGACCACCATTCTCTGGGCTCAGCCCTCCAGCCAGAGTGCTGCTGTCCAAGACAGGGGGTGCCAGCTTGGCCAGGAGTTTGCTGTGGGGGAGAGTGTCAAAGGCTACAGGAGGGATTCCGTGCTATGTTCTAATTGTAAATATCTGTATCATATTGTAAATACAGTATGTTTGCACATATTCATTGAATTCCATGGTAGAGTGTAGTTTTTGCTTGTAAATACGGCTGCCATTTGCTGCCAACTGAGTTAGTCGTGCTTGGTTAACGTGAAGGGGAAATTTCAACCCACCCCAAACATGTGCCCATGTTTCCCAACAAAGCAAAACACAGACACAGGTGAAGCACTTGCTCAAACACAACATTTACTTATCACTAGGTACAGAGGGGAAAGCTCCCAGAAGACACTGATGGCACGGAGGAGGAAAGGCTGGTCAGTCTCCAGGTGCTGACATACACCTCCTGAGGCACAGCTCCATGCACGCCTCTTGCTTTAACATCCCCTGCCACAGTCTCTCGAAAAAAGCTTTTCCTGAATTTCCTCAAACTGTCTCAATGCCTCCATGTAGGCATCCTGATCCTGCACCAGATGCGCCAAGAGGTTGTGTGGCTTAGATGTTCTGAAGTCTGGAGGCAAGATGATCTCCTTGGGCACCTTTGCATTGCCAAAGAAGAAGCTGTCGAGCTGCTTCCCCTCCAGAGCGCAGTGCAGGTACCCCATGGCATCTGCCATGCGCTTGAGGCAGTCCTCTCTGCGCCAGCGTGACACGGTGTGGTGTTGAGGAGGTGCATGAAGACTGTCTTGAGCATATCAGGGGTAAAGACTGTGCCCTTCATTTTGATGATACAGAGGCGTAGGCACTTGAGGTGGCAGCTGCCATATGGAACCTGTTCGGCTATCTGGATGAAGAACTTCCTCTCTGCCACAAGGCAGCTCTCTGCCCAAATTGTGCTTGGGGTGTTGCTGTCTGCTCTAGGGGGACTGCTGAAGAAGATATCTGAGGCACCTCGCTGCACCCCAAACAAGATGTCAAGCATGAAGGCGTCTCCGGAGAGGCTCTTCAGCTGCAGCAGGCAGGAGGTCTGGCTGTTGGGCAGCACCTTCATCCGGTAGCGACGTGACTCGAGCAATGTCACCCAGGCTTCCTTCACCAAACCCTGGAACCAGCGTTTGAGTTTAGCCAGATCAAGGTATGAGTTGGTGCAGAGGATGTGTAGGATCTCCAGCAGCTGGTTATCGGTGTGGTGGAGCAAGCACAGCACCATCTCTACCCTACAGGTGCATTCCACCTCCACACGGATGCGGGAGTCTCTGTCTGGAGTCTGCCGCCTGCTCTCCAGTGGCTCCAGGTGGAACCTGTGCCCAAAGGGGGGCCTCAGGGGCAGAAGAACCTGGTAGATAACACGATCAGGTTCATCAGGACTCCATCCTTCAAAGCCACTGCCCACACCAATGGCCTCCTGCAGCACTGGCAAGAAACTATTTGACAGGCGCATTCGCAAGACCTGCAGCAGCTTATCCACCAGCTTCTTCACCTCCCGGCTCCTGGAGATGATTTTCTGCACAGGCCACTTGCTGGGCCTGGCAAAAATCATGTCTGCCAGCTTCTCCTCTTCCAGACCTTTTAGAGGTCTTCCTTCCTCTTTTTCCTCATCCATGCCAATGTCCAAGACATCCTTCTTGGTGTGGGCTGAGTCTGCCTCATGGCATCTTTTCCTGAGCCAGCAGGAGAGGCAAAACAGGAGGACTAGCACTCCAGCAATGGCAGCAAAGACCACAGCTCCCCAGGTTGTGATGCTCTGCTCCTGAGGCCTCTGCTGCTGGATCATGGGCACCAGGCTCCACTGAGGTCGGCTTCTCTCCATCTCCTCCATCAGACGAGTCATCTCCTGCTTCATCTCCTTCTCACGCTCCTCCATGCGCTTCCATGTAGCCTCATCCAGCTTCTCATGAACCTTCACTGAGAACAGCATAAAGCCTTGCAGAAGCAAAGCAAAGCACTTTGTAGCAGCCATGGCCTGCAGGAGAAAGGAGAGAAGGGATTCAGTGGGGCTGGATCAATGGAATTCATGGTAGACACCAAGCAGAGAAACTGCAGATAATTAGGGACAGGTAGGACCTCAAGGGCTGCAGGCAGCTGGGATGCTGCAAGGGCCTGCATCCAGCCCCAGCATCAGCATCACGCACCTCAAGGTTTTCCTGAAAGCACCTGGTCTGTCAGTGCAGTGTGAGGCCTCCTACCCCCAGGAAGCTACCTCTCTGCCTTGGCTCTCACTGCTGCATTTATAGCTGCTCACCCATTGTGATGTCACAAACCAGGCCAGGTGCAGTTGCCACCACCACTGGCCACATGTACTGGCCCAATTCAGTGACTCGCAGCCACGCCCGCTGGCTCTGTTCAGTGACTCACAGCCACCCAAGGCAGCCAAAGCCCTGACCCCTACAAAGTGCAAAGCCACCATGGAGGACATGGTGCCCAGGGACTCCTCTTCCCAGGCGGAAAGACCTCAAAGAACCTTATAAAAAGTCAGATCAGGTGACATGATCCTGGGACCTGCTGGTGCTCCTTCAGATGCCATCCACAGAGCTGGAATCCTCTCCCGTGGTTGTGGCTGTGCTCTTGATGCCTTCATAACACAAATGGTGGCATGCTGGTGGTGTGTCATGTGATGGCAGGATGGGGCCTGACAGCAGGAGGCAGCATGATCAAAGAGCTTGTCAGTCTTTGGCCTTACATTCTCATAGGATTTCCACTTCAGGGGTCCCAAAATGCAGCTATGAGAGCACCTCTTCCAGCCTGTTGAGGTCCCTCTGCAGAGCCCCTCTACCCTCCTGCAGATCAACTCCTGCCCCCAGCTTCGTGTCGTCCGCAAAGTTACTGATGATGGACTCAATGCCGTCATCCAGAGCATCAAAAAGATGTTAAAGAGCATGGGGCCCAGCGCTGATCCTTGGGGCACAGCACTAGTGACTGGCCGCCGGCTGCATGTGGCACCATTCACCACCACGCTCTGGGCTCGGCCCTCCAGCCACTTCCTAACCCAACGCAGTGTGCTCCCATCCAAGCCATGGGCTGCCAGCTTGGCCCGGAGTTTGCTGTGGGGGACAGTGTCAAAGGCCTTGCTGAAGTCCAGGTAGACCACATCCGCAGCCTGCCCCCCATCCACCAGGCAGGCCACCTGATCCTAGAAGGAGATCAGGTTGGAGAGGCAGGACCTGCCCTTCCTAAATCCATGTTGTCTGCACCTGATCCCTTGGCCATCCGCAAGGTGTGCAGTTATTGCCGCCAAGATGATTTGCCCCATAATCTTGCCTGGCACTGTGGTGCTGGGCCCCATCCTCTTCAATGTCTTCACTGACGATCTGGATGAGGGGATTGAGACAGTCATCAGCAAATTTGAGGATGACACCAAGTTGGGAGCAGATGTCCAATGGGATGGCATTCAACAAGTCCAAGTGCCAGGTGCTGCACTTTGGCCTCAACAACCCCATGCAGAGCTACAGGCTGGGGTGGGAGTGGCTGGAGAGCTGCCAAACAGAGAGGGACCTGGGGGTGCTGATCGACAGCCGCCTGAACATGAGCCAGCAGTGTGCCCAGGTGGCCAAGAAGGCCAACGGCATCCTGGCCTGCATTAGGAATAGTGTGGCCAGCGGGAGCAGGGAGGTCATTGTGCCCCTGTACTCTGCATCGGTTAGGCCACACCTTGAGTCCTGTGTCCAGTTCTGGGCCCCTCAGTTTAGGAAGGACATGGAGACACTTGAAGGTGTCCAGAGAAGGGCAACGAGGCTGGGGAGAGGCCTTGAGCACAAGCCCTATGAGGAGAGGCTGAGGGAGCTGGGGTTTTTTAGCCTGGAGAAGAGGAGGCGCAGGGGCAACCTCATTGCTCTCTACAACTACCTGAAGGGTGGTTGTAGCCAGGAAGGGGTTGGCCTCTTCTCTCTAGCAACCAGCACCAGAACAAGGGGACACAGTCTCAAGCTGCGCCAGGGGAAGTTTAGGCTGGAGGTGAGGAGAAAGTTCTTCACGGAGAGAGTCATTCACCATTGGAATGTGCTGCCCTGGGGGGTGGTGGAGTCACCGACCCTGGAGGTGTTCAAGAGGGGACTGGACATGGCACTTGGTGCCATGGGCCAGTCATGGGGTCTGTGGTGACAGGTTGGACTCGATGATCTTTGAGGTCTCTTCCAACCTTAGTGATACTGTGATAACTGTGACACTGTGTTACTGCACCACTTCACTTGACAGCCTGTTACAGTGCTTGATATATCTTTCAGGGTTAAGAAATGCAGATCTCACCACAGAATCATAGAATCAGACAGGTTGCAAGGGACCTCCAAAGGTCATCTTGTCCAACCTCCCTGCAGTGAGCAGGGGTGTGTTCAACTACATCAGGTCACCCAGGGCCCTCTAATAGTATAAAGGTGAACAGAAATAAATTCACACTGTTTTTTGGGGGTTGGGGTTTGGTTTGGTTTGGTTTGGTTTTTGTGTGTGACTTTGTAACAACTTTTTCCAGGCCAGTTTAGCACACTGAACTTTTCCTATCTGACAGCATTTGGGCAGAACTGTCAGAAAAGATGTCAAAGGTGCAATTTTCACAACTTGCTGAAGTCCAGGTAGACCACATCCACAGCCTGCCCCACATCCACCAGGCAGGTCACCTGATCCTAGAAGGAGATCAGGTTGGAGAGACAGGACCTGCCCTTCCTAAATCCACGTTGGCTGGACCTGAGCCCTTGGCCATCCTCAAGGTGCGCAGACATTGCCGCCAAGATGATTTGCTCCATCATCTTGCCTGGTGCTGCGGTCAGGCTGACAGGCCTGGAGTTTCCAGGTCCCTCCATCTGACTCTTCTTGTGGATGGGCACCACATTGGCCAGTTTCCAGTCATCTGGGACCTCTCCAGTGAGCCAGGACTGGTGGAAAATGATGGAGAGCGGCTTGGCCAGCTCATCTGCCAGCTCTCTCAGCACCCTAGGATGGATCCCATCCGGTCCCATGGACTTGTGAGTATCCAAGTAGCTCAGCACTCTCTGGGCTCAGCCCTCCAGCCACTTCCTAACCCAACGCAGTGCGCTCCTGTCCAAGCCATGGGCCGATAGCTTGGCCAGGAGTTTGCTGTGGGGGACAGTGTCAAAGGCCTTGCTGAAGTCCAGGTGGACCACATCCACAGCCTCCCCACATCCACATCATAGAAGGAGATCAGGTTGGTGAGGCGGGACCTGCCCTTCCTATATCCATGCTGGCTGGGCCTGAGCCCTTGGCTGTCCTGTAAGTGCAGTGTGGTTGCACTCAAGATGCCCTGTTCCGTCATCTTGCCTGGCACTGAGGTCAGGCTGACAGGCCTATAATTGCCTCGCTCATCCAACCGGCCCTTCTTGTGGATGGGCACCACGCTGGCCAGCTTCAGAGATGTTTCAGAGAAAACCACTCTGGAAAGATCAGTGTGTAGGTATGAGGAGGTAAAGGAAGCCCGGTCTGTGCCTGCTGCACAAAGTTGTGCCCAGAACTTTGGTGTCAGCAGGGGAGGGAAATGATCCAGGAATTTCTGAATTTCCTGTACATCCCCATCCTGGATGAGGTTGGATGAGGCCTTGAGCAGCCTGGTCTAGTGGAAGGTGTCCCTGCCCGTAGCAGTGAGGTTGGCACTAGATGATCTTTAAGGTCACTTCCAACCCAAACCAATTTATGGTTCTATGATCATCCAGAAGAGCATCAGTTTTCAAGAGTCATGTACTTTGTCCACAGTACAGTTATATCAAATGTCCAGCACATCTAAAAATTGCTCCAAATGGTTACATTCACGTGAATTTAGCTTGCACCCTCCATGACAGCATAAAATACACACATGAAATGATAAAGGAAAAATATACACTGTTCAAGTGGCTCAAAAATAATATTCATTTCAGAAAGGTTTTTCCTAAAGAAATACCTTTTTTTAAATGACAAAATTTATTATCTTAAATAGCAGGTATCAGTCTCCCCTGTTCCATTGTGCCCTCAAAATCAAGTGTGTGTTCTTAAAAGCTAAAAGGGCATGTTAGAATCAAACCATTAGCTGACTGATACAATACCTCTAGTAAGGACAATAATGCAATAGATGCAATGGAGAGAAGAAAGTCATATGATAAAAGTATAACCCAGAAAGTTATAAACCATGAAAGAGGCCGTGGCATAACAGTTAAGGTGTACTATCGATGTTCACTCCTCACCCAAAATGCTTCATTAGTGAAAAAAATAATACTTCCCCTATACAGATTTTCAGAGCTTTGATACAATTTCCTGGAAGTCAGGTGAAGATATCCCTTCCAACTTACATCATGCTTAAATACAAAGCTGTATGATCCTATTTCTGTGTGATACGGAAATCCAAATACACAATGTTGAATCCTTCTTAATCTGTTCCGGTAGAACAAAACACAATAAATTTGGTTTGGCTCAGTTTTGTTTTTCATTGTGCTTTTGTTTGGATTGTTTGGGTTCCAGTGGGTTTTGTTAGTTTGTTTGGGGTTTGGAGGTTGGTTGTTTCTTTGGTTTTGTTAGTTTGTTTGGGGTTTGGAGGTTGGTTGTTTCTTTGGTTTTGTTAGTTTGTTTGGGGTTTGGAGGTTGGTTGTGTCTTTGGTTTTGTTATTGTTGTTTTGCTGTGGGTTTTTGTTTGGTTTTGTTAAAAAAAAAAAAGTAGAAAGGAAACGGGATAAAAGAAGTAGATTGTCTCAAGCTTTTACTGAAACTCTGCAGACCCCAAACCTTTCTTTTCCAAAAGAAGCTGCTTCATCCCTGGCCAAACAAAATGTTACATCTTCTAATCCCTGAGCAAATCTAACCTAGCCAAGAAAAAAGCTATTACTATTTTTTCTGCAATGTGTGATATCCCTTAGCTCTGACAAAAAGACCATGATCTGTCATTAATTCAAGCCTACATGTGTACTTTATTCACCCTTTTCATTGAACTCCTGAGATTAAAAAAAAAAAAAATGAAAAAAAGGCTTTATCAGATATTGAAAGACATTTGTGAACAATTGGTAGCTTCCAGTCATGCTGTAGAAGTACATCAGTCTATCGATACTCCAATCACTACAGCTTATTTATACTTGGCATTCCAGCTCTTGCTTTTACCAGCTGTTTAGTCTTCATGTACAGCTGATTAGATCACACAGAACAGCCATTCACAACCTCTTACCAAAAAAAAAGAAATGAAAACCTATGAAATTTCTATCTTGTAGGTTAGATTTTATCACTTTATAGAATCATCAAATCATTTAGGTTGGAAAAGTATGTCAAAATCATCTAGTCCAACCATTAACCTAACACTACAAAGTCTACCACTAAGCCACAACCCTCAGCGCCACATATACATGACTTTTAAACACTGCAGTGAGCAGGGGAGTCCTCAACTAGATCAGGTCACCCAGGGCCCTCTAATAGTATAAAGGTGAACAGAAAAAAATTCACACTGTGTTTTGGGAGATGGTTTTTGTTTTGGTTTGTTTTTTGTGTGTGACCTGGTAACAACTTTCTCCTGGCCGGTTTAGCACACTGAACTTTTCCTATCTGACAGCATTTGGGCAGAACAACTGTCAGAAAAGATGTCAAAGGTGCAATTTTCACAACAAAATCTTTCTACAAAAAATAATTCTTCAGACTGTGTACGTTTGACTGCATAGTTGAAATGAACCACTAGTTTGGGTTTCAGACACTTGCTGGCTAGAAAGGTTAAGAGAGGATATAAGAATGATGTATACACAGGATGTTTTCCCTTCAGTTTTTACAGACTTTAGAGGCATTATGGGTACAGCTCAGAGAGAAAACAGTGAATTGTTTACAATACAATACAATACAACAGGTTGGAAGAGACCTTCAAGATCATCACGTCCAACCAATCCAACCCACCTAAATACAATACAGTACAATACAGTACAAAACAGTACAATACTGTACAATACAGTACAATACAGTACAATACAACCCACCTAAACAACTAAAAAAACTAAACCCTGGCACCAAGCACCCCATCAAGCCTCTTCTTGAACACCTCCAATGAAGGTGACTCCACCACTTCCACAGGCAGCTGATTCCAGTGGGCAATCACTCTCTCTGTATAGAACTTCTTCCTAACATCCAGTCTAAACCTGCCCTGGCGCAGCCTGAGACTGTGTCCTCTTGTTCTGGTACTGGCTGCCTGGGAGAAGAGACCAACCTCTGCCTGGCTACAACCTCCCTTCAGGTAGTTGTAGAGAGCAATAAGGTCACCCCTCAGTCTCCTCTTCTCCAGGCTAATACAAAGCACAACTTCTGCATAACCAAAATGACTGAGGAGGAACAAAGGATATAGGATTAGGAAAATGCTGTATTAACAGAAGAAGGTGAAAGGAACTGGAACAATAGCCCATAGCTAACCACTGTCTGTGCTACATTGAATACTCATATACCTTTTGTTAATCCTTTCCCTCATGCACAGAAAACAAAGATTAGGTTCTTCAAGATGAGGACTGCAGGAGTCATACATCTCTTCCAGTAAAAGCTTCAATGACATCTGAAAAAAATTACTCCTAAAATGACAGCCACTAAAATAAGACTTTTTTTTTTTTAACTTGAGAAGTATTAGCCCTTCATAAATGGGCTATGCAACTTTTTGCTGATTCCATTTCTGAATCAAGATAAATAAAGAGAATCAAAATTTCAAAATCACATTGTTAAGACCCTGGAAAACCTTATTTGAAGTGTCTTTCTAAAATGAATTTTAATGGCTGGATAATTACAACTTCCCTAAAGCAGTTTGGAGATCTATTGACAGACCCTTACTTACATGTGAACTGACATACAGACATACAGCAATGCTATTTTCAATCAGGCATGCTGCTGTGCTTCAGGGAAAGCTTGATAGGAAATAGCTTCCTTTACACAATATTTGAATCAACTCTCACCAAGAAGGCTTTATTTACTCATTAATTTTTCATTGTCTACTTATTTCCATTGTTCTGCTTTATCAGGTTTCAGCAAGTACTTGATTGTCAGTAGAAAATAAAGCTTTCCTGAAAAACTATTTAGTTCACTTGGTATTGAGTCTCTAACAGTGAGGTCAACCTGTCTTTCTTCAACCTACACTTCCAATTAAATTTATATTTAATATTAATTTCACATACGAATGTTGTAAATGCCAATAATAACCTCTCATTCAAAGGCAAGATAAATGTGTTAGTGCTCTGGTAAATTCAAACGGCACCTTGGGAAAAGGATCATGAAAGGAAATTGTAACGTGGGTAATCAAAGTGCTATATTCACATACAGTAAGCACAAACCAATCTGCAAGAAGCAGGAAGATCATAAACCACTGCACTTTCAAGAAACAGATCAGCTCAACTTGTCCTTTCAGTATTTTCTATTTACTTACAATCAAAACAACTGAATCTCCCTTCTCTCCTGCTACTCCAAATTATATTTTCATCTCAAACTTTCCAAGAATTCTAAGGAATGCAGGTTTTGACATACAAGAAAAGTATTTTAACCCCAAAAGTTAATTGTTCCAGAGAACTACACCTGGGGTATGGAAAATTATTGCATATTAAAGTTACTGCTGAAATAATGATAAAAAGTATATTCCAGCAGGAACACATGGAAATTGGAATCTATTAATGTACAATGTGGAGTACACATTGTGGGATTATATTAGTTTTGAGTAATTTATTCCAGCAAAGGCTCTGTTAATTATAGCTGAGAGTCTGCACAGAGAATAAATTAACAATTTAATTTTGTGTGTGTAATTATGATTGCATTTCTAGGCCATAAGCAACAGCATAGATTTCCGAAGTCCAGGTAATTTTTTCTGGCATCAATCATTTTGTTGCACATTTTAAATTAAAAGAGGTATAATTAGACAATTATAGTCCTTTCCTTCATTCTATTGTTTTCTGCATCTCTTGCATCCCATTCTTGACTGAACAAATACAATGTATATTCTAAAGATACTTACTATGGATGAAAACCTACTAAAGGTTCAAGGCTTTTGCCTTTACCCTTATATGGAAACGCTGACATTCTGACTTAGAACTTGTATCCCTCGGGCTGTAAGCAATTTTTTTTCCAGTCCTCTAATTCCAGCTTATTTTTCCTGTGCTTGATTTCATTATCCACACAATCAAGTGACTCTAAACACATTGGAAAGACTGAAAAGAGATTTTATATGGAAATGTACTTAACTAATTACTGGCCCTAAGGCATGACTTTGAGAGAATAGAATTGGCATTTTGAAATTCAAATGTAAGTAGTTTCATAATGTACCTAATAAACAATCCAATAATACACTTGCAGCTGGCTGAGGTCTTGACAATGGCTAGTTAGATGGCCTGAACAAACCACAGCTACCTGACTTCCCTATCTTCATTACAAAAATTAAAATAGAAATAACACTAAATGAAATAGCACTAAAAAAATGGAAACAGCACTAAATAAATTATTTGGTGGAAAGTATTTGTCAAGTCCCAAAACCAAACCATTTCACAGCCCACATGTAGAACCAAAAAAAGCCCAAAGAGAACAAAACAAAAACACAACAAAGCAACCAAAAAAAACAACAATAAACCACCCAGAATAAAACAAAAAACCCCACAAACCAAATAAAAATACAAACAACAGCAACGACAAAAAAAAGAGGCAAGAAGAATGTAAGCATTGAAGACTGCTACTCAGCATTAAACAGATTTACATACACTTCAGTGAATTCTTCTCAAGATCAAATGCACGTTTCTAGATATGACAGATGGAAAACTAATTCTGTTAACGACCTGGAGAAACTAGAATTCAATTTGTGTCTACTGCAAAAATAAGAATCACTAAGATCAATTTAGAAAGGTAAATAATACAGTTTATTAATAAACTTGTTAGTAGAGTTTATTAATAAAACTGTAAATAATTACAGTTTCATTGTAGTTCCCATCACTGCATTGTTTTGTCTCGCTAATATCTGGGAAAATTAAAAGGAAGATGAACAGAACTAAACCAATTTTAAAAATAAGCCACAGTGTTTTCTCAAAATCTAGGTGCCAGAGAAACAGTAGAGTTCTCTAAGGAAAACAACAGATCCAAATTTCTGCTTTGTTTAAGATGCTGAGTTTTCTATTTGCTGGTTGAGATTTACATGAAGGTTTTTTTGCATTTTGCAAAAAAAATGGATTTTGTTACTATAATCTATCAAGTCGTGCAGGAAGTGCACACACATTAGCAATCCAGCTACTAAAAGTGTCACACACCTTTAGCAGTGAAAGGATGCTACTGGCCACTCAGAACTTCAGTTACCAGTTTTCGATGAACAACTCATATTCCACCCACTGTCCATCCACAAATGGCCTACAGATCCCAAATGGGTTCTCTTGACTCCATGGCATCAGAGTCCCAGCAATCTTTAGCCGGGCTTATATGGTCACACGAGGTCAGAAAACAGCCGTTTCTCACCTCGTATTGCAGTGGATAGTCCAGAAAAGAAGCTCCTCAGAATAACTTCTCAAATAGATAGAAAACTTTCAGTCAGTCAGTACATCCTCAGGCAGACTACCGCTAATGGCTGTGCTAAAATTCAGCATGACCTGGAGAATTGGGCAGGGAGGAACCTAAGGGCAAGCATAATGTCCTGCACCTGGGGAAGAACCCCATCCACTAGTACTGGCTGGGGGTTGATCTGCTGGAGAGCAGCTCTGGAGAGAAAGACTTGGGACTGTCACTACCCGGTTATCCTGTACCAACTCTGGTCAGCAGGACGCCTCGTGCAAACTCGAAGAATCCCCGTCGGAGTAAATAAAGGCGAACCGACGCCAAATGGCTGATGAACTGCGTTTATTAGATTGGACCGGAGGAGAGCGAAAACGGGAAAACAAAGGAGAGGAAACAGTAGAAAGAGGCAATGAGAAAAATAATCAAGGAGCGAAAGAGATCTCATCATTTCCCTAGATTCAGATGATAGGATTAGCACAGGAACAGTCCCAAATTCTTTGTGGCAGGCGGACACCGCTGCAGCAGCGAAAACGGAGCGGTGCGGGCAGCACAAAGCTGTCAGAGCAGCACGGGCAGAGAAGGGCGTCCAGGCCGTGTGGGCAGGGCGGAGCGAGACAGGAGCAGAAGGGAGGAGGGGTGGGGGAGCAGATAGTGCGGAGCTGGTGGACGGCGTGGCCAGCGCCGAGCAGTGCGTAACAGACGGAGCGCCGCAATGGGGCCAGCTCTGCCGGCAGCGCCGAGCAGAGCCGCCCTGCGCCTCGCTCACACGTGGCCGCCCACAAGCTGCCGCTCCCCCATCAGCCCTTGCGGCGCAGGACTGAGCCTCCAGAGCTGTGCGGGGGCAGCGTGCGCGTGGGCCTTTCAGTGGCGCTGTTGCAGCGGGTCTAAGCCAGGCCGCAGGCCGCGTCTCACCTTGTTTGCGACAACAGAGCAGCCGGGATCTCACAGGGACTCGTGGTGTACGACCGGGTGACCGGGAGCCAGCAACGTGTCCTCACAGCTAATACGGCCAATGGCATTCTGGGATATATTCAGAAGTGTGGCCAACAGGTCTAGGGAGGGCCTCTTCCCCTGGTAGTCTGCCCTGGCAAGGCCTCATCTGATATACTGCATCCAGTTCTCAGTTCAAGGACAAGGAGCTACTAGAGAGATCCCAGCATAGGGACACAGAGATGGTGAGGAAGATGGAGTATCTCTCTTCTGAGGAAAGGGTATGAATGGGTGTTGTGGAGTCCCTGCCTCTGGAGGCATTCAAAACCTACCTGGATGTGTTGCTGTGTGGTTTACTGTAGGTGATCCTGCTCTGGCACGGGGTTGAACTAGATGGTCTTCAGAGGTCCCTTCCAGCCCCTGCCATTCTGGGATTCTGGGATTAGAAATCTCTCACAGCAAATTATGTAACAGGTTTTCAAAAGCAAGTGGACCAGAATGGAGACTATTACAGTAGGTCTCCTATGCTGTTACAACCACATCCCAATGACCCACTATGGTGGTCACCAGGTAAGTGGTTTCAGGCAGCCTCGCACTCCCAAGTGCAGGGTGTTTGGCTATACTGTGAGCCTAAGCTCACAGGAATTTTAGTAATTCATCATTAAGCTGAACTAAAGAACGTCTCTTCACATAACTGAGTGGAAGAATAATTCAGAAAATCAGTACAGCTTTCTGCAGTGTAATAGTAGACATTTAAAAATTAGAGATTGTAATCAAATTAATGTTTTTGCAAACAAGTGTTTAAAGCAGTGTTTAATATAGTTAAGATAAATGCAGGGGTGGGTGGGTGGCAACAGCAGCTATTTTTGATAAAAGCTATTTACTAATCTGCTGCAGGAAGGCACGTGCTCCCTGTAATTCACTCTCACATGGTATTATCTTCCCTGCTTATGTACCCAACTCTCACTTGCCTGATTTTGTGCTCTCAGCTGCTGCACAGCTTTTCTGTTCTATCCAGTGTCCAGGAGAAGAGGTACACAAATGTTCTTGTGTAGAGCATTCCAGTGTTCTTTATTCAATAAATTAGAAAATGGTACATAATGCTATTTAGTCCCAAGAGGTGACTGTAGTGCTTTAACTGTTCCAGTGATGTAGCGCTTTAGGTACCTTTGTTACCTCTGAGAGCCAAAATGATAATTATTCATAGAATTATATACGCATCAAATCACAGAGCCATTGAAGTTGGAAGAAGCTTTTCAGATCATGAGTCCAAACATAAACCTAACACTGTCAAGTCCACCACTAAACCATGTTCCTCAGCAGCACATCTACATGTCTTTTAAATTCCCCCAGGAATGGTGGCTCCACTGCTTACTAGGACAGGCTGGTCCGGGACTTTACAGCCCTTTAGGTGTTAAGAAAGCGTTCCTAATGCCTAATCTAAACCTCTTCTGGTGCAACTCGAGGCCATTTCCTCTTTTTCTATCTTTTGTCACTGGGGAGAATAAGCTTACACCCCTCTCACTAAGACCTCTTTTCAGGTAGTTGTAGAAAGCAAGATCTCTCCTCAGCTTCCTTTACTCCAGGCTGAACAACCTCAGTTCTGTCAGCTGCACTCGGTAAGACTTCTGCTCTAGATCCTTCACCAGCTTTGTTGCTCTTCTTTGCATTGTCTCCTTTGCATTCATCTTTCATTCTCCAAACAAGACAGTTACATAAAAGTAAAATGTCTTCCAACTAGCAGTGGGTTTATTCCACTGCTGCCAAATGCCAGCATTATTTTTTGTTTTCCTTTCTTTCTTAGCTTGAAATACAGACACTTAATACTGTATTACTGCCTTTTATCACATACCACTAACACTGAGTTATTTTTTCCCTCGATAAAACACATTTTGGTAATTGAATTTTAAAATTCCTCATGCATAATCAAACATGCTATTCAAAATGAGAGCATCCAATTTCACATAGCCACTAAATAGAGATGTGTTCTCAAACTTACCTGTGATATCATTGAACTTTTTTTCTTTTACAGAGTTTTCAGTTACTTGGATTTCTAAATAACGTGAAAAGTTACCCAAAGCTATTCTGAACATCAGAAGGTTCTTGTGGTTGATTGATTTGACCTTGCTTTAATTTTGAATAAAATCACACCAGCAAAGTAGTTTCTTTATACTTTGGATGGGTTCACCTTTACTTCATATTCCATCATTCTGGATCTCATCAAATTTAGATCAGTGCAAAGTCTGCAGGGCTTATCTTTAGTATGTGAGTCATGATATGGATCAATCACAGGGCAGTGATTGTTAGTGATCACTTGGGTTTGTCTGCCACCTATACTATGGCACATTTCATGCAACAAGATATTTCATGATTATTGCATAATTTTGGGTTAAATAGCGATTTCCTTGCTTTCAAAATAGGTTGCACTAAACTTGCTTTTTCTACATCTGATACATTTTATTTTAGATTAGTTTGATCCTACAGTGACTCAGATTCCCACTTTGCATAATTTGGAAGTAGTTTTTTAGTTGTTAGATTGAATTTAGGTCACAAGCACTTTTCCTTTTTGTTCCATGTGCTCCAGCTGGTTAATATCAACACTCAAAAAAACCAATAATATAGGTAGGTAGATAGATAGATAGATAGATTTGCTGGTATTTGTTACAGTCTTTATGTTCAGTTCTGAAAGAATAAAAGGCACCTTGGAGAACAGAACACAAAACATTTTTTAAGCAAATTCAGACCACATAACTCTATTATACTTATGGATGTGTGTATATATATATATGTATCTGTCTGTATATTTATTTTGAGTGTAAAATATGTCATGTTTCTGGCTATAAATTAAGTCTTTTCCATTCACATCACTTCCATACTTCCCCCAAATATTTTTGGTCACAGTAGTCTTTCAAATAATGCCTCAAAATTTTTTTAATTAAAACCAAGCTTACACATGATATACACAAAATTTAACAAAAATGCTTTAATCATAGAATCATAGAATCAATAAGGTTGGAAAAGACCTTCGAGATGATCGAGTCCAACCTATCATCCAACACCATCTTATCAACTAAACCATGGCACCAAGTGCCTCATCCAGTCTCTTCCTAAACATCTCCAATGATGGTGACTCCACCACCTCCCTGGGCAGCCCATTCCAATGGCCAATCACTCTTTCTGTGAAAGAACTTCTTCCTAACATCCAGCCTAAACCTCCCCTGGCTCAGCTTGAGACTGTGTCCTCTTGTTCTGGTGCTGGTTGCCTGGGAGAAGAGACCAACCCCTACCTGTCTACAACCTCCCTTCAGGTAGTTGTAGAGAGCAATAATAAGCTAATAATAATAATAAAAAACTAATGAGTTACTTAAAAAAATGGTCTTCCCTATGCAAGGAAAAATTATTCCCATTTCTTCATTTATGTTGGCCAATAAAGTTCAAAGTCATTTTTGGCTTTCTGTTGGGCTCTTTCCTAATTATTTTATTGCAGTTACTAAAATAATCCAATGATTAACTGAAATCAGACAGGATAGATGAAGGAAATTAATCTGTCTCATTAACTTTAGAGCAAATCTTATAAAAATGTAATAGACAGAATGCTGACTATACTGATAGAAAAACATACTACCAAAGGTTAAATACAGATTCATGGAATTAAATGTCTGGTTTACATTGTGCTTCTTTTGGAGGAAGTTAATTATTTGAAGAGTATTGTATTCCAAAAATAATTACTGCTCCAAATCTTAACTTCTGAATGCAGATTTTCACATGTAATTTCAGAACCTCCTCACTTATTCAAGGATATTATGCAGATTGACATTCCCTGTCATTTAACTTGTTCTAATTTTTTCCCATAGAAGCAAAGCATTTCCCCTCATCTTTCAGTTCCAGCAGCTTTAGCACAATCTCATCTGCTCCAGCCTCCTTGCCATGGGCAGGAATGCCTCTCAACCAGGCTCATCCAACCTGGTGTTGAACATTAATAGCTAAGGTGGTGTTGTATTGACAGTTGGACTTGATGATCTTGGAGATCTTTTCCAGCTGAAACAATTCTGTGATTCTCCGATTCTGTAAAATGATAATTACGTATGACCTTATGCTATCTGAATACACGCTTTACTTTCAAGCCCTTGCTTTGCCTATAAACATCTTATTTTCTGTATCTTAGAGTGCATATGTGTATCTATATTTCTATATCTTTATATATATATCTATATACATAAACATCCAATCCATGATTTATGGCATAATCATCTGGTTAGTGAAAAAAGTTAGTGACTTAGTGTTTTTGCCCACTTACTAGGATTTTGTCTAGCTGCAACCCAAGAAGCTTAGCCACTCACCAAAGTAGTCATACTAAATTAATAGTTGGAGACTTAGATCACAGACAGAATCTGTGCAGGCAAGCAGAAGTCCTGGCTGTCTATCAGATGAGTTTGTTTTTTATGACAAGAAAACTTAAAACCTGCAGGGGAAAAAAAAAGACACGAAAAAAGCCCTACAGCAAAGAAACAAACCAAAGCAACCAAAAACCACATGGAGAAAAATCCCAAACAACCCAAGAACAACACCAAAAACTACACAAAATGACAGCCCCCCCCGCTCCAAACCAAATAAACAACCACAACAAATTAAAACCCAAAACTAAACACTAAAGTCCAAACCAACCAACCACAAAAAATAAGCAAAATACTAAACCACAACCAAAAAAACCCAAACCAAGCAAAAAACGAGCAACAGAAGACGACTTCTCCAAATTCCCAAGATTGTACTGTAGAATTAGACACATTTCAGGCTTAATAAAGTACACAGCCTGGAAGTTCTTTTAGAAAGGAAACATTTGGAGCAGTCTCAGATGATACATCCAGTTTGAAAGTCACTTGATTAGTCATGATTAGGCTGTAGAGTACTTAGATTTTTAATTTCATAGATTGTAACAGTATCCCAAGAAGCCACCATTTTACAGAATTAAACACTGTGATTTATGGAATATATTAAGCATATAAATACAGTAATTCTGCCATAGTGACCTGCTGAGAAAACTACTCCAGCACCATAAATCTGCAACAGTGGGGTATGGAAGTCCAATGGTTTCAGGTGCTTTTGAAATTTGAGTTGTGAATTGTATCACAGTGTGCTTGGAGAAACATTTTCTATTTATAGAAACAAGTTATTTCTGCAATTCCAAGAAAATTTGATTTTAACAGTAACTTAATGATGTCTATTGAAGGAGTAATCAGAAGTATTGTTCAAAGAAAAGACCTTAGGAAGTGTGGGATCTTAACTTTGAGGGCAAATAAAGAAATCTCAGTGGGCTTATGATATTTCATGTGACCATAGAGCAGGATGGAACCAGATTACTGTAGCAGGTCAGTTATCATTTTGTTTGATTTCCTTTTCATTCTCTCATGCATAGGAAGCCTACAACCAGCCATCAAATCCTAATTACAGCACATATCAGAATTTCTAAGTAACTGTGTATCTTCTCTGATCGCTCACTATTAGTTTCACTTAGAGCATACCATATTTTCATTACACTTGGCATGGCCAAAGCTCACCTTTACAAAGAGAATCTATTTCACCTCTAATTAACTCTGCATCATGGTTTATTTTTTTGTTCAGAGGTGTGCAAACCGTCTGTGCCTGTAATATGTTGCTCTTAAGTAGTCCCTTAGCAAATTGTGTGATTTCTGCACATTTATGCTTTAACCTTCACCCTTCTAGTAGATTTTTTTAGATTGTTTATTTCAAAACAGAGGTGTTTGGATTTCACAATCTAATTAGCAAGAATTAAATGCAAACTGTATCCAGTTTGCAAACTGTTTCCACTAGTTGTTACATGAAACTTTGAGCATACCACAGAGCTTTCTGAGCACAGTACCTGCCAAAGTGCTAGACACGTAAATTAACATGGTCAACAGAGTTTTAATACTCAGATTTCAAAGAAAGAGTAATTAATAACCTTTTTTGTTGTTTGTTTTTGGTTGTTTATAATTTTATTTTAAGATATGTTAGATACTGCTCTGTAGAAAGACTTTTTCTCAAGGTTAAAAAGGTCTATCTCAAAAAGGTCTCAAAAAGGTTGTAGTTTTAGTAGAAAAAAAAGTCTTGAAACATCTAAATTGTTTTGTGGGAGAAATATTATTTCTCTCTTATTTAAATAGACAACATCTCATAGCAGGTAATAAAATTACTTATCCTTTCCCTGGCAAAGATAAATGGATAACTAGTATATAATGGTTTTATTGTGTTGTGACATAATACTAAATATTTACTATTGTTCTGGTTAGATGGTTCACTTTTCAGTTGCAGTTTTTATGGCTGTAAAATCCTGCATACCAACAATGGAGCCTGTGATAGAGGGGGAAAAAATTCATTACAATTAAATTGTCACAGCACATACTGGAGGTCTGCAGTTACTGCAGACAGACACAGATCTTCAGAACTGGGAAGAGGATGTAAACACAGTTTCCTCAGAGTCATGCTAAGTGTCCACAAAGTCTGTGCTGATAGGCAGATATGCTCATTGCTACACCTCAGGATCATGGTCCTGGATTCACCCAACTGATTCACATTGGCTCTGTACTGGGAAGATGTGTACACCTCGTTTTCTCCCACACTTGGATTCCTCCTGTTCTCAGAATCCAACCGAAGATCCGCTATAAAACTGGCAACACTCAATATTTTGCTAGGTTTACTAAAACTTCCCCAATCAAATGTAATTTAGTAACAATGGCTAAATGTTGGATTTCCCACCAAAACATTGGGAAGTCTTCTTGCTCATCAGTAACAAACTTACTCCTGCTTGGAAAACGCAGTATGACTCACCACAGTACAAGAAGTGAAGTGAAAAGCAGTGCTACACTTGGATAACATTTCTGAACTTGTTTTGGTGATGGTGGGTTGTTTTTTTTTTTTTTTTTTTTCAACTTTCTTATAGAATAGAATAGAATAAACCAGGTTGGAAGAGACCTTCGAGATCATCGTGTCCAACCCATCGTCCAACACCACCTAATCAACTAAACCATGGCACCAAGCGCTCCATCAAGTCTCTTCTTAAACACCTCCAGTGATGGTGATTCCACCACATCCCTGGGCAGCACATTCCAATGGGCAATCACTCTGTGAAGAATTTCTTCCTAACAGCCAGTCTAAACCTCCCTGGCACAGCTTGAGACTGTGTCCTCTTGTGCTGGTGCTGGTTGCCTGGGAGAAGAGACCAACCACCACCTGTCTACAGCCTCCCTTCAGGTAGTTGTAGACAGAATAAGGTCTCCCCTGAGCCTCCTCTTCTCCCGGCTAAGCAACCCCAGCTCCCTCAGCCTCTCCTCTTAGCAGAGGCTGAGCTTGTGCTGCAAACCCCTCCCCAGCTTTGTTGCCCTTTTCTGAACACGTCTTTATTAACTTCTTTTAAAGAAAGAATGTAAGCTGGAGCAAACTGTCAGCAGCCTTGTACTATTTAGAAGAAAAACTCTGAATGGTTTACTCAAATTTTCTTTTATTATCTAAATAATCAACAGAAATGTGTCAGTTTCTGTGGAAACAGCAGCAATCAACCTGTGGAAAACCCTAGCAGAAATCTACTATTCCTGATACCTTTCCTTTTATTCCTAGATGTGGATTTTTTGAACAAATTGTGTACCCTTCCAGCTTTTGCTTCATGAGAAGGGAGGAGGTTTTCTTCAAGTCACTCTTTTCCTTCTATTAATTATTAATTATCCAGTTTGATACAGCTTAACTGATTGTCTCTAATCCTTCAGTGGCAAGGAGTCTCATTATAACAAAAAAAATACATTGAGCTTAACAACAATCCTTCCAAAAGTCTTGTTTTCTGATAGAAAACTTCCATGGGATGTTTAGCACTGAACTCTATACTTACATAAATTTCCTCCTCTTGCAGTTTGGTCAAGAATGAAGTAAAAGAGGCAGGTCTCTGGGTTACTGAACATGTAGTTGATTTCAACAATAACCTCCTTGAAATCAGTCATTAATTCTCTTCACTCTTTGTACAAGGGTTGTCAGCCATTTCTGATCACTTCATCTCTCTCTGTGGCTAGTCTTCATTTTCAAAAAAAACTAGGATTACAGGAAGATTAAAAAAATTCCCTAGGATAATGAAAAAAAATTAATACTGACTAGTATGTTTATGTAGCACCCCAAAGCAATATTTTATTGAGAGTTCTTCATATCTTTAAATAAGTTAAATGGAACAGTGTCATAAGCTATTCTTTGATTTTTAATTAATGTAAAGGTACACCAGAAATTGCTGTCATGTTCTTTTGGGTTTTAGAATACAAAAGGTAGTAAATCTGGTGCCATTTTTAATTGATTTGTTTGTTTCAACTTGTATTATTAAGAACAGAGATCTAGGGCTTTCTGTGCTCTTCAGTCACAATGTCTGTTGTTCAAGGTACAAATCTCATTTTTACCCTACCAGAAATTGTTCGTACAGGCTTAATATCAGCACAGGTGCTAGAAATTGTTCATGCAGTCTTACTATCAGCACAGTGTAGCTGGGAGTGTAGTTTATCTTCTCTTGCAGTGAAAATTATGTTATGCAAAACTTTGGATCAGAAAGAACTGCCAGGTCTGTTTCATTTTAGCAGTATTTCTTTCTGAAATTCTTGGACTTATTATTCCAGTACAGAAAAGTAACCTTTGCAGAGAATGAGTGCCACTGATTTTCAGCTTTTGTAGTGTCTTGAAAAATCCCTTAAATGCAGAGAGATAGAGGACTGATTAGGATAGGTGGATGACAATCAGGAAAGATGATGATCCCTGTTAGGTTAAGAAGTTAGGTTAAATTAATCTCACCTTTCAACTTCTTCAGATAAAACTTCTGGGAAAAGCTCTTCCCCATAAACACACAATCACTTTTTCAAGTTCCTTTGAAACCCTTATGGCTATGCAATAGAAGGTCATTTCAGATACTGTGTACTTAGAATGTTAAAATTTTCCACTCCTGCTCTGTCTTTTTGGAATAATGTTAATACCTCTCTAAATATAAGGTCAAAACACTTATTTCCAGTGGCACTTCAGGCACTGTAACTGTTACTGCCTCAAAACAAGCTTCTCCTAACCAGCAGCACCTAAACACTTTCAGACCTCCAGAGGAACCAGATTATGTTTACATACAGGTGAAAAAAATCTCTAAGGTAACAGAATTATTCAGGAAACCTTCTTTCACTTGTGCATTTGACAACAAATTGGAGGTTTCTAAATTTCTGTTGGACATATTTAAAAATGTATTAGTATGACTTTTGAGGATGCTTTGTTTAAGCTATATCTCTTTCTACCTTAGCTGGTTAATAGAAAAGGAAAGTTGGGTAGATTTGTTGCCTGTTTCTAGTTGTTCAATTTCAAGCCCACAGAAATGGCAGAAAGGAAAAATCTGGACATCGTTACCTAGATCAGAGACCAAAAAGAGAAAGAAAAAAAAAAGTGAATTAATTATCAGATATGTGGAGTAGAAGAAAGCAAAGTATGTTTTTCCTACCTCCTGGTATTACTTCAAACAAACCTGCCTGTAAGATTCCATTCACTTTCCTGGCATAGCCAAACGAGAACTGTGGTCGCCTCTGAGTTCTAAGTTAATACTTAACCATCCCTGGGATATTTTCTCTTTAATGATAAAGAATACATAAACAAAGATATCATCCTTCTTTGAAGCACACAAAATTTGACATATCATATATAAATCATATATTGAGTGGGTTTTGTATAGTTTGATATATCTAGAGACCTTCCAAGACATAGAATCAAAGAGTTGTAGAATGGTTTGGTTTAGAAGGGACCTCCAAAGGTCATCTAGTCTAACCCCCTGCAGTGAGCAGAGACATCCTCCACTGGATCCTACGAAGCCTGACCTTGAATATCTCCAAGGACAGGCCCTCAACTACCTCCCTAGTCAACCTGTTCCAGTGTTGTACTACCCTCATGGTAAAGAATTTCCACCTAACATTAAACCCAAATCCACTCTTCTCACATTTCGAACCATTGCCCCTTGTCCTATTACCGCAGGCCTTTATAAAAAAAACCCTGCTGTAAACTTCTTGTAGGCCTCTTCAGGTACTGGAAGGCTGCTATTAGGTCTCCCCAGAATCTTCTTCAGGTTGAAAAACTGCATTGAAAAACTCAGCCTGTCCTAGTAGGAGAGGTGTTCCAGCTCCCTAATAATTTTCATGGCCCTTCTCTGGACCTGCTCCATGAGGGGCCCTGGAATAATCTGGGACGATGGAAGAGTGGAGAAACTGCATTAGACACCAAATACATCCCTGTGGACTTTGGGAACACATCACAGAGCAAACTCTCATTACACCTTGATGGTTTAATAAGTAGTTAATTCCTTTACATGGGATAGCTGCAATAGGGTCTGACTGCAGAGCAGGAGGACAGAACAACTGCCTCATTTAAGACAATGCAGTAACCCCCTCACAGATCTGTAAATAATGACAGTGTAGGAAAACCCACCTCAGTTTTGTTAGAGTTACTACTTAAACTGTCAGAAAAGCAACTGAATGCTTTAAAATACTGCACTCTTTTGGGAAACAAACATCATAGCTGGAAGCAAAACAAGAAATGTTGTATCATAACTTCTCTTGTAATTTACAGATTTTATTATTTTTTTGAAGATTCAGGGCAAAATGAGTAATTATGCCTGTGAAATTCATCAGTGTCAGACAGAGGTATATGTTTTCTGTATGTAATTTACTCTCAGACACATTGTGTTATTTCTAATATCCACCTCTGTGTATTAATTGATTATGTTCAAAGAAAACAACATAGAAATTTCCTTTTAATTCTGTTTCCACACATGCTGGCTTTTGGGGAGATCAGTGGAGTTAATTAAACTCCCTCCATCTAATATTGCTCTGTAGAACAGGATTCTTCGGTTCAGACCATATCAAAGGAAAATATCAGATTAATCCATGTACATCTTTCTCAAGCCTTTGGATGATAATCATACCAGATTGTTTTCATGGTAACATGTTAGATATTTAATTAACATCGTAAATCTGATTACTTGCTGACCTCCAAGCCAGTCACTTTAATACAATTTAAAGATGGACTAATATGCATGAAAAGTGCAGTTTTCACTAAATCTCATATTCCAACAGGAATTCTATAGAGGAAAGATTTGGTGAAAAAAAGTCTCCAGATTTAAAAATGAGTAGTAGAATTTCATAATATCAAATTATTACATGTTCTGAAACCATGTGTGGCTTTTTATCTCAGATAGTTTTGTGCCTTAATTTCATTGTGCTTCTGGTCACAGCCCTTTGAATTTAGTACCCCAGAGTTTTTAATCTACCTCACTGTTCATTGGTCTAACCTACAGTGCATCAGTTTGTTTATGAGTATCTTGTGTGAAAGTCTCAAAAGGCATTTTAAAGGCAAGGTAAAGGGCATTGATTCTTCACCCCTCATACACCAAGCTGGTCATCTCATTCTCAAAGTCAGGTTGGTCAAGCATGATTTCTCTGCTGCTGATGATTTCACTGTTACAAATCCATGCTGCTTATCCCTAATCACTGTCTTATCCTTGGTATGTTTGAGAGTGGTTTCTAGGCTGTTCTTTCATCAGCTTTCTACAACCAAGGTAATGCTTATCAGCCCGGGTTAGGTTTTTTTGATCTTTCTTCCTGGACTTCTGGAAGACAGAAGTACATTTTCTCTCCTTCAGTCCTTAATGACTTCCCTTAGATCCCATGACCTTTCAAACATAATTGCAAATGGCTTCACAACTGCATGGGCCAGCTCCTTCACCACTGGTGGGTGCATCCCAAGAGTGCCAACCTATTTGTATGTGTCCAGTTTGTTTACATGTCCCCTAGCTTAATCATTCTTCACCAAGAGTAAGCCTTTCTTACTCCAGACTTTCCATCTGTTCTTAAGGGCCCTAGCATTGCTAAAGGCCATTGTCAGTAGTGAAGACTGAGAGAAGGCAGCATTGAGCATCTCAGCATTTGATGTATCTTTATCAGCAGGACCCTTGTAGCAAGTTCACATTATTGTTGTTGAAGTACTTGAATAAAACCTCCTTGTTCCCTTCATATTCCTTTCAGCCTTTGTTGCTTTAGTCATAAGTAATACAAGTTGTCCTTCATTGTGTATATTACATTTTCTTGCTGGATTGGGCAAATTCCTCTTATTATCACATAATTTTCCTTTATCATGCTCCTCACTGAAATTTTAAAATTAGGGCTTAGCTTGTTGCTTGTTTCAAGACAGAAAAAAAAATAAGTAGCGAAAGTTTTCCTTTTTCTCAGCTATATCTTCATTCTGCATCTTGAATACTTGGCGCAAATACACAACACAACATTTTGTCCTTGGATTTCCTCTGCCAACAGGCACATCAATTCTTCATCATAAGGACATCCTCTTGAAATCATTTTGTATTAGGCCCAGTAAATCACCTGAACACGATTGTTATGCACGGTCAACAAACTGGGTTATCCATAACCCAGACATGTATCAATCACCATTGAGATTACAGACATTTAGAGGAATACCAGGACAGGCCTTATGCCTGCTAAGATACTTCCAGCATGATTGGATTAGTAAAGATTTTACAATGTTCAGGTGTGCTAGAGAAACACTGTAGTGACCCTGTCCACTTTTATTCTGACTTGAGCATGGAGAATGGAAACGGTAAATAAATTCCCCTAGCACCATTTAAATGACAATATTTCTGTAATCAAGTCTTTATGTCTCATTTAAATATGTGGCTAGTGAGTTCCTAAGTGAAAACAAACTGCTGTATCTCCATCTCAAGGAAAGTTAAACTGATTTATAGGAACTGAGCATCTGGCTTCTATAAATTCCAAGTTGTTTAGCTGGAATACATAGCATATTTTATGATAAAGAGGGCAATTCCCTTTACTGCAAATTTTCTACTACATGTTGTCTGGTAAAAGGCTGTATTCTGTGGATTGATAACTAGACACAAAATAGTAGGGAGTAGGAAATTCTGTATGAATTAATATGAATTCCACCATTTCTAAGAAAAAAAAAATCATACTATAATCACCAAGCAATGGGCTAAATTTGTAGTGTAATGTTACACTGTTCCCTACTTCTTAATGAACCTGATGGCATAGGCAGAACATTTGGCCAACATATCAGTAGAAAGGAAAAGCTGAACCTCTTGAAACAGCATTTTGTGCTTTTTTATGGATACAATCATTTTTTTATTATCCACATAGAAACTAGCTCAGAAAAAATTATTATCATAAATATAATATTCACACATTAATAAGAGTAAGCAGAGTGTGAACCTTGGGATGCACTCTTTTTATAACACAGGGTAATGTTTTATTGAGCAATGGATGGATCCTTAATGAACAATAACATTCATGCTTTACTCTGAAACACTGCTCTTATTTTAGGTCTCCTAGATTCTCTGTAGAAAATTTGCATCCTAGCCTAATGACTGAAAATCTGCAGACATCTTTCAGGAGCTATGTATTTTATTTTAAAATACTGTATATTGAAGTAGAATTATGGAGATTTTTGCTGTTGCATGCTTTCTTTTCCTCTCCTTATCATGAGCCATTAAATAATAAAATCACATTTCATATTCAAGAATACCACAATATTGGTATTACTCTTGTGAATCTAGTTCTCATTCAAACCTTGGAATGAGTTTTTTTCCATTCAAAAAGGTACATTATACTTCAGGAGCATGGTCTGGGAAGATAAGGTTCTCAGGCCCAAACAGAAAGGCTATAATAATACTGTCTGATAAGCTTTCCAATAAGAATGCAATGTGATTTATTTATGGTAATTAGTTCATTTAGTTAGAACAATGTGCTATCTGTGCCAGCAAAAATGAGACCACCATCTGCCCTTCACTTGTGCAGAGGTGCTGGGTTCCTGTGTATGTTGTGATGCCACATATGAGGACAGATGCCACCCACTGCTCAGTGTTGTGGGGCTGCCACCATGTGATGATGAAGGTGACAAGCATGGAAAGCCTCATGCTGATGGCTGCTGCAGATGTAGTGGCACACTTCACTCATAAGTATTGATATGTTTATTGATAGAAAACATCAATTTAACAAAGTTTGATAATAGATCTGACAGTGGTTAAATAAGATAAGTGGCAAAGTACACTTGATTATTTCCTGCACAGAGAAGACAGGGTCAGACAAATTTGTCAAGGAGACCTTCCCATTGAGTCATCCAGTTCAGAAAGACCCCTCTTTGATCTCTAAACTCCTTCTCACAGAGTGGTCTAGGTACAGCTAGATCTAATCCTAGTCTGAGACTTTGTCAGTGGTTTATGTCTAAAAGATAATATATGTGCAATCAATCCTTCATATAAAATTAACTAATGTTTAGCATGCTGTTAATCACTTGAGAATATGGTGTGGTGGTACCTTGAGGAATCTTGAAAGGTCTTCCTACTCAGGTGGGAGATCCTGTGTGTGGCCTGCTGCCTTGCATGGTAGCTCAGTGGGTCCTGGACTGTCCACTGTTTATGGACTAAGGTAACTAGTTTACAGTCATGTCTACAGTCAGCTGGAGAAGTTAGCTTCTTCCAGATTTCGCTGGAGTCAGATATTGTCCAAGACTGTAGTTAGGTGGGCACATTGTCCTTGATAGCCCTTGGCTATTTTATTCTTATCCATCTCCTCCAAATCAACTTGACAAACATATGTAGCAGCCCTCATGACCAAATGAATCCATTATGGCAGCCACAGGTGGTTATCACTTGAACAGGGAAATGCTGGGGAAGAGGAGAGTGGGAGCACATTGTGACAATGGTAAATGGATGCTCAGTTATAATGTCAAAGTGACATAGTACACCAGTCACCCTTTATTACTAGGTGTGCCTTTACTATTGAATACTACAAGACATGGTAAATATGCTTACCAAATACTACACATTGAGAGCATTAGAATAGAATAGAATTAACCAGGTTGGAAAAGACCTTGAAGATCATCAAGACCAACCCATCACCCAACACCATCTAATCAACTAAACCATGGCACCGAGTGCTTCATCCAGTCTCTTAAACACTTCCCGTGATGATGACTCCACCACCTCCCTGGGCAGCTCTGCTCCTTTTTTTTTGACTTTGTACTGCTTCTGGGCATAGTTCTGTCATCTTTCCTCCCATTTTCAGTTGTGTCCACTCCTCTCCTCAACTTTTTGTCTCCTCCCAAGGGATTACTGTTTTCCAGTGGCCATCACCAATGTGTAGGTGACACATTGTGGTGTCTGGGACACATTGCCCCACTAACTATGTGGTCCTATTCCATATCTCTTTGGCTTTTCCCAAGCCAAAGGTCCGTTAGTGGATGTCCCCAAGGTCTCTGCTTCACTCTGACCTCATGCCCCAGAAGTGTTACAGCAATTGTGACATTAGCAGCAGTTACATTACATAATCTATCAGTGCTGTATTAATCTAATCATAGAATCAGTTCAAACTGGATGGAATTGCTCTAGGTGTCATTTAGCTGAGTTGTGCTTTGAGGTAGGCTTCATACTATGGCATCTTCAATGACAACTTGCTAGCAATCTCCTAGTTGCTAGGCAGAAAAAAATTCCATTTTTTAAATAAGGGTTCTTGAAATTACTGACCGTTGTTTCTCTTTTCATGTGGGTTTGGCTGTCATTTAACCTGTAATGTGTTCTTCCCTTCCTTTTCCACATATGCTCAAACTACTTTGGTAAATTAAACACAAGCTGTCCATTATTACTCAGTTGTTTGTTTTGTTTTGCTTTCTTTTCTTTGGTTTTTCCTTTCTAATCTCCTGTATGGCATCTGTCTGGAAGAGTTATTTTGACACCTGTCAAAATAAAATGTTACATGTAGTAACAGGGCTGAAAAAGCTACATGTAGTAACAAGCTGAAAAAATTGCGTGTAGTATCAGAGCAAGGAGACCCCATTCTGAGAAAAACTGGTGATGTCTTACTTCTGTCCCCAGAAGAATAATATTGAAGGAGTCTTAAAATGAGCAAGCAAAGAGCTAGACAAAGAAAAATCAAAATTATTATTTATAATCTTCTCAGATGACCAAGTAGGGGAAAAAAAAACAACAAACAAACACACTTTTAAGATGTCTTGTTGCCCTTCAAAAAAAATTTAAATTTACTTTTCTTTTTAAAAAGTGCTTAAAACATGCTAGTGTTAACAAAAATCTCATTGTTAAAAAGAAAAAGGAAAAGATTAATTTTGCTGATATAAAATGAGAGTGTAAGCAGAAATTTTACATTTTGTGTGGTTGGAGTTAAGTGGTATAACCACAAAGAACAGTCCTCCAAGGGAATGGGCAGTTTGTCCCAGGATACTGTAATTTGTTATTCTGTTCCTTTTCTGTATATTCCTTGGTTTAAGGGAATGCACAGCCAGATATCACTCTCTTCTCTCTCCTCCTCAGGAAGAGCATGCATCTGATCTTATGGTTTGCGGGGGAGGTGGCTTTCTGGCTGGCAGGGAATTTTCAGCTATGCAGCTGGGGCTGGTGAAGCAGTCGTAGACCTAGTAGGGGGGGCAGTTTTGACCTGCTCTTGGGCCTGTTGAGGATGAGGGGTGTGGTGAGTTGAAAATAGCCCTCAACATTGGCTTTGCCAGATCAGGTCAGTTGGGAGCAAATGAAAGCTGTATTCACAAGAAAAACCACCATCTGCAATGGAATGCAATGAATATATACAAAGTATTTACAGATATTTGCAATTAATAAACAGCACAAACCCCCGCCCTGGTCTAGGACCATGGGAAGCTACTGGCTGCTTCTTTTTCTGTGCCCCCCACCTCCCTGTACGAAAGGGAGAAAGGAGCAGAGAAAGTTGCTGTTAGACTTAACCAAAACAATGCAGCCAAGGTGTGGTGGTTTTGGGCTATGCCTTTAAAATTTAGTTACAGATTTCAAGCAGAAAAGTAGAAAAATATAAATAAATCACTATTGGGTGTAAAAAGGAAAACAGATTATGTCCTTGTGCTGTTTATTAATTTTAAATACCTGTAAATATTGTAAATACTGTATATTTTGCACATTCATTGCATTCCATTGTGAAGTGTAGATTTTGCTTGTACATACAGCTTCATTTGCTTCTAACTGAACTGGTTTGACAAAGTTAATGTTCAGGGGGAAACTTCAACCCACCACACAAGGTCAAGCAGAAGTAAGTTAGTGGTTAGTGTCTTTCCCAGGTGAAGAGGTGAGAAGGGAAAATTGTTTTGGTACAACCAGTCTTATGGTAGATACCTCTCCAATGGGATTGTTTAGAATTATCTTTGTTTTCTTTTTTACACCCAGTAGTGACTTACTTACATTTTACTACTTTTCTGTTCAAGATCTGTGAAAAATGTGAAAGGCAGTCTAAAATTACCACAGGGGGTTGGAGGTTTCTGGAAAACTCTGGAAGGTTTTTGGTCTGGCAGGCCCAGGGGAAGAACTGAGCCTAGTCTGTGAATGCATTCCTTCAACCTGAATACCTTTTGTATATATTTTTAAATAGAATTTCCTTTTAAACACCCAGTCAGTGTGGAGCATTTTTATGTTACTCCTTGGAGAGGGATAAAAATCTTTTCTGTCCTTTTGCCCTGGGCAGCTCATGGCTCAAACGTGGACAATTTTGCCAGAACTTCCATGTACTAACCAGCACCGGCAGATTAGCCCTTCAGGAGTTGGAGCTTGCACTTAAAATGCAAATGGAATGAGTTCTACCATGCCTTGTTTTACTGTCTTCATTATAAACCCCTTTCTTCAGATATCTGTTTGTTCACAGATTATTTTCTCTGGATTTAGAATGTTACAGTGGTTGTTACATTCACCAAAGTTTTATCAAAAAAATCTTAGGTCATAAATTACAGGGTATCATTCGTATAGCACATTGAAGTGGCATTATTTCCTTGCAAAATATGATACAGTTTGAGCTGTCCATTAAAATAATTAAATATAATTATTCCTATTCCTGTTTACTCAAACCCAACCCTCACATCACTCACCGGTAGCAGGTTGTTTGCTGTATGTGAATTTCTGATTTCCACTGCCCGTTGGGACTCTACATTCCCATTCAGCCTCATACTGTTTAAGTGCCTGGGAATCTTTTTAGGAATAGATTACTCCTTAGTCTCAGAATACATTTTGTTTCTCTCAACAGGAAGTCAGATTGTTACAAGGTTTTCCAAAGAAGGGAGAAGTTCCCTACGTTTGGCATTTTGAACAAATCTGTGAACTCTGACCCAAGTGTTTACTTATGCTTTGAAATAAGCATCTACCTGCAATCCAGTGACTCACTCTCTTCTTAAAAAAACCCTAAAACTACTACTACTAGAAGTGGTAGTAATGATGATGATGATGATGAAATCTTCCAAAGGGTTGTTTTCTATCATTTGAGTTGCCATTTCCAACAGCAGGTGGGGGAATTTAGGATTTAGCAAACTTGCACAAACCCTTTTAAGGAAGGCTGGACTGAGGCTGACTGTGTGGGAATACTGTTGAAGCACATGTCACAGTCCCAGTTGGTCTCCTCAGTAGTATCACTGCCAGGAAAAGATCTCATTACGAACACAGGCACCCATTGCTCCACTTTGCCCATTCAGAGGACCTCTATTTCAGTGCAGTGCAACAGTGGTTGGCAGAAATACCCACAAGGGCATCTTGCTTACAGATTCGTGACAGGAAGACCCACTTACTTCTGCACTAGTTGGATAGTTTTGTTATCACAGAGGATGAACTAAAATACTATTTAGTTTTCTTTTTTGATTTACAGCTTAGAACTTGTATATGGTACTACTTCAATTTTACTGTCCTCTCATTTACTACAGTTATTGTTATTTTACTGTAAGATATCAAATCTCAGCTTCTTACTGTAAACATGCTGGCATGCATCAATAGTTTTAGATAAGATTGTAGCATAATTGCAATACGCATAAAATTAATGAGGATTTATTTATTCACAGTGGTGGTGTTTTAATTAGGTGCATTTACATAATTGTAGCTCCAGATTCCATTTCAAATGGCTTGGTAACTGCAAGCAATTATGACCCATTTCTATTTGCTGATTAACTGAATCTTCCATTTCAGAGAAACTGAGGGGTTTTTTGGTTGTGATTTATTTTCTTCAGAGTGACTTATGACTATGCTACCTTCATTAATCCAGACTTCAAGTGCTTCGGGTTTTTCCAAACCTGCAAAGCAACATCATCAATGAAAGATACAGCTATGTATTAAAAGGAATAAATGGCACTTATAGTATTATTATATATTATATATTATATAATTTATAATATATGATGTGTTTATATATTTGTATTTATTTCTATATGCATTTCTCTCCTCTCCCTCTCCTCCTCTTCCCCTCTCCCTCTCTCTCTCCCTCTCTTTCTCAGTTGGAACTTACCTACACAGAAATGCCTGTGTGAACAAAACTGTTCAGCAATAGGAAATCACTAGTCCAAAATAACTCTTCAAACATCCAGAGAAAAGCTTTTACAATTATTCACACGTTACAAGTCAACAGGAATTATTTTTTGGGGGGGAACAAAACAGAACAAAACATTTGGAGAGCATGTAGCTTAAACTGAGAATCAGAAAACAGTGGGGAATGGGGAAGGAAAACTATTAAAACACAAAGAAAAGCAAAGTGCAATGAATTTCTGGTTGATAGCACTGGAAAAAGGAGGAGAGAGAAACACTTCCACGTAAGTGCATTACAATACTATCTTGGTCTACCTTGAAGCAATGACAGCCCATAATACAGCAATGTTTCACTTCCATAGTATAATTTTATGTTTTCCTTTTGATGTAAAATCACTTGGCAGAGGGTTGTAGAAGGAGATAGAGAGGCTCTAGAGACAGGAGAACAAATGAAAAAGATTTTGATGACTTAGTGAGAGCAATTGCTTTCATGTTAATTTCTATGACAGTGTGAAGGTTCTTGACAAGGACAAAAACTAGGCTCTAAAAGAAGGCAAATTTTAGTGTGTAACCAGATGATTCTTTGACAAAAGACAAACATGCCCCTCCCTTCTCCTTTCATTACTGTTGCTAGGAAGAAAAGAAATGGACCTGGCAGACAATAATGAGGTCAGGCACTCCTCTCCTCATGAGTCATGTATTTGCTGACTTGCAAATAAGATATGAACCTGCCCTCCTTATCTCCTGTCTTCAGTGACACAAACAGGTCTAATAGTTCAGAATTTTCAATTCAATCTCTGCACACCTATAACCAGAATTCATTTATGAGTAGCCTAATGGTCTGGAAATCATCTCATTTGAACATTCACTGGTCTGTTTTCAGACTTCTTAGACCTGTGATTGAAATAAAACAAAAATTCAGGTGTTCAGAGAGCACATTTTCCCTTTGCTGTAGTGCAAATGTGACAAATTTTATTTTAGAACCACCTAGATAACTCAGAGCCATTAGTGATAGAATCATGATCATATTATCAAATTAAATATGTTGCTCTGAGGATGAAAAAGCAGCTTGTCCAATTGAACAATTATATGGTGTGAACAAGTTCTATTCTCATAAAACTGAGGGGTAGAGGATCTGTTTAAGGAGTGTTAAGGATCTTGTCTAAAAAATAGTGCAGCCCTACAGGTTTAATGAGATCTGAAAGGTGAACAGAGTTTTTGCGACAGCAAACTAGAAAAATAAAGTGGATTGAGAGGAATGTGAGTGAAAGAAGTGATCTCACTTTCAGCAGAGGGGATACCTGTGTCCCTTCTACGTATTTTATCCACCACACCAGTCCCAAGAGACTTCTTCTCTAGGCATCCACTTGTGAAGTGCTAATTTTGCAGCAGTTTGCAGTGAGAACCTAGTAATTACACCAGTTTGTGTCACCTTATTGCTACATGCATAAATGCAGAGCAGAAGGCTTTCTATGTAGGTGCTGCTAATTGCACACAAATCATTTATGCTGCGACTCTAAATTAGCCTGTATCCTGTTCAAAGTTTTATGATGAAAATCAATGTCTCCTATCATTGCTTAATAGATTTTAATCATTTACATGTATCCTCGGACTGCAGCTTGTGCAAATACATTATTCAGGGAAAAGCAGCTTATTTCTCTCTCCTCATTTCAGACTTGATTGTTTTCCTTTCTTTTCAGTTCCCATTAGTCTGTTATTATATTCATTAACACTTCGCCAGGACTTGGGTGTTGAAACATCCATTAATCAAGGGTTCTAATAGAATATTAAACTATGCATTCACTGAAGAGAAAACTTTGCAGCTAACTTGTTTGTTACAATCCAAGTTATGTGGGATGCTTGCTACAACTCTGTTCAATTCTCGTGAGAAGAGGGGAACTAAGAGGAGAAAATATGAAAGGATTCCCTGGTTCTTTGAGACTGGCAAGTCAGAACTTGTACATCCCTTGAAGACAGTGGTGTTCTGACATTAAATGCAGGAAAATTAAGCTTTCTTCCCAAAACCAGATCACTCATAGATGATCACATCCCTACTCATATTACCTCCATTTGTAAGACACAGCTTCAGATCAATTTTAGACTGGTTTGAGGTTTTCTGTATGGTAGATAAAACAAAGGAACAAACTTCTACATTTGACACAGAAGTAGTAGCTCCCACACACAGTAAAAGAACAATATTTAACAAATTCCTATTTAGAATGATGCATTTATCTTTCCTTCCATTCTGTACCCTTCTTGCCTTGAACATAAGGAAAAACTTCTCTATTTTGAGGATGATGGAGCACTGGAGGCTGCCCAGGGAGGTTGTGGATTCTCCTTTTGTGGAAACTTTCAATATACACCTGGGTGTGATCCTGTGCAGCCTGATCTAGACAGATTTGCTTTAGCAGGGGTGTTGGTCTACATGATCTCCAGAGGCCCCTTCCAGTCCCTACCATTCTGTGATTCTGTGTGAGTCTGTGGTATTCTGATGTGATAGTGTGCTATGTTGTGCTAAGGTGCATAACCTACCAAACTAAAGGAGGAAGGAGCCAAAATTCAAAACAGTCCTATTGGGCTTGACATTTCATTACAATCCACTTCCCTACAAAAATGCAGGTAACTTCTGACTCTTTGCCACAAGTACACAGTGAAGCTGACGGTATAAACACACTTGCGGTGATGCAGGTGCTTGTACACATATATGCAGAAGCATTTGAATAGCCAGAACAAAGGTGATTAATTCAGATGATGATAAATGGCTTAACAGGAAGACTGGGAATAAAACTCAACTCTCTTGACAATAGGCTACTTTAAATTATAGATTTACACAAGAGTTTAAGTTGGAATGTATCTTAAAGATCATGTAGTTCCAACACTCCTACCATGGACAGGGACACTTTCCATTAGATCAGGCTGCTCACAAGAAAGCCTTACTCCATCTGAAAAGACAGAAGAAAGAGACACTTTGAAGAGGAGAAATGTTCTCAGCTGTTTCCTTCTCTGGAAATTGCCACACAGAAAAAAAAAAAAGTGTCGTAATGATTGTACAATGTACAAAGCTCATGAGGAATATTCTCATAAATAAACAAAACTGGGGTTTGAGAAAGAAAATTAGAACTTACAGTCTAAGTAAACTGAATTAGTGGTGTGTATGAAGATGGATGTGGTGAAAGATCACAGAATCATAAAATGGTTTGGGTTGGAAAAGACCTTTGAAGGTCATCTAGTCCACCTACCTTGCAGTGATCAGAGATATCTGCAACTGAGTTAAGTTGCTCAAAGCCCTCTCCAACCTGAAATTGAATGTTTCTGGGGATGGGGTTTTATGACCTCTCTGGGCACCCTGTGCCAGTGTCTCACCACCCTCAGTGCAAAAAGTTTCCTCCTTCTAGCTAATCTGAATCTTCTCTCTTAGTTTAAAAACATTACCCCTTGTCTCATCTAAACAGGCCCTGCTAAACATGTGTCTTTATCTTTCTTACAGGCCACCTGCAGGTGTTAACAAGCTGCAGCAAGGTCTTTCAGGAGCCTTTTGTTCTCCAGACTTAACAACTGTAAGTCTCTTAGCTTATTCTCATACAGAAAGTGATCCAGTCTCTTAATCATATTTGTGACATTCCTCTGGACCTGCTCCAACAGACTTATGTCTTTCTTGTGCTGAGGCATCCAGGGCTGGGCACAATAGTCCAAGTGGGGTCACATTAGTCAGAGAAGTGGGGTCATTCAACAGATGTCCATGCTTCATCTGATGCAGCCCAGCATACAGCTGGTCTTCTGGGCAGTGAGTGCACATCATCAGTTCATGTCCATCTTTTCTCCCCCAAGTCTTTCTTGACAGGGCTTCTCTAAATCACTTCATTCCACAGCCGGTATTGACACTGGGAGATTGCTCTGACTCAGGTGCAGTTCCTTTGGCATTGATGAACCTCATGAGGTTCACATGGGCCCAATTCTCAAGCCTGGCTGGGTCCCTCTGGATGATACCACGTCCCTCAGGTCTGTCAACTGCACCACTCATCTCCAAGATGTCTGAGTGCTGAGGGTGCACTCAGTACCACTCTCCATGTCAGTACCCCTCTCTATGTCACTGATGATGATACTGAACAGATCCAACATATAGTAGTGGTAGAGCAGGATACTGAATACTATGTATTCAGTACTATGTATTCTGTTGTTATTAGGAAACAGTTTTGGCTGTATTCATTCTCTTTTTGTGGTCTAGACATATAAAGCCTTGCTTCACTTAAATTATAAACCATAGAACCTTTTCATAAAACAGTAGAATAGCTTTGGACCTTGAAACATCACCTGTTTCAATATTTTATGGTACAGAAATCCCAGATAAGATTATCTAGCATTCTGACCAGTCACATCTTGAAAACCTCCATCAATGGGGACTCTACCTCTTCACTTGGGGAGGTTGATTCAGTGCATGATTGTTCTAACTGTAAAAACTGTGTTTCTTATGTTGAGATGAAACCTTTCCTAGTGCAACTTGAACCTGTTGCCCCTTGTCTTCTTCACTTGGCTCCTTGTGAAGAAAGAACCTCCCTTCCCTTGGTATCTGCCCTTTTAAGTACTTGAATACTGTGATGTAGTAGAATACTGTGAACTCAAACTACTCTATTGAAAGACTAAGGCAAGGATTGATCTGTCTTATATGTTTTATGTACTTGGCATAAAACTATCTCTGTTCAGAAATGCATTGCTTACTATTGATCTTTTTAGTTACCTTTTTTTTTTAAGTTACCCATTAAAAGAATATGAGAACTCAAATAATAATACAAAACCTTTTTGAGAAGTAAGGGATGAGAAATAAATCTGTACAATACAATACAATACAATACACCAGGTTGAAAGAGACCTTCAAGATCATTGCGTCCAACCCATCAACCAATCCAACCCACCTAAACACCTAAACCATGGCACCAAGCACCCCCATCAAGTCTCCTCCTGAACACCTCATAGTTTCATAGTTTCATAGTTTCAGTTAGGGTTGGAAGGGACCACAAGGATCATCTAGTTCCAACCCCCCTGCCATGCGCAGGGACACTCTACCCTAGATCAGGCTGGCCAGAGCCTCATCCAGCCTGGGCTTAAACACCTCAAGGGACGGGGCCTCAACCACCTCCCTGGATAACCCATTCCTGGCCTTCACCACCCTCACGGTGAAGAACCTCCTCCTCATGTCCAGCCTGAATCTCCCCACCTCCAGCTTCATCCCATTCCCCCTAGTCCTATCACTCCCTGATAGCCTGAAAAGTCCCTCCCCAGCCTTCTTGTAGGCCCCCTTCAGATACTGGAAGGCCACAATGAGGTCACCTCGGAGCCTTCTCTTCTCCAGACTGAACAGCCCCAACTCCTTCAGTCTGTCCTCCTAGGAGAGGTGCTCCAGCCCTCTGATCATCCTCATGGCCCTTCTCTGGACACCTTCCTGCACCTCCAGATCCCTCTTGGAATAGGGGCCCCAGAACTGGACGCAGGACTCCAGGTGGGGTCTCACCAGAGCTGAGTAGAGGGGGAGAATCCCCTCCCTTGACCTGCTGGCCACACTTCTCCTGATGCAGCCCAGGATCTGCTTGGCTTTCCGGGGTGCAAGTGCACATTGAGAGCTCCTGTTGAGCTTCTTGTCCACCAGCACCTCCAATGAAGGTGACTCCACCACCTCCACAGGCAGCCCATTCCAATGGGCAATCACTCTCTCTGTATAGAACTTATTCCTAACATCCAGCCTAAACCTGCCCTGGCACAGCCTGAGACTGTGTCCTCTTGTTCTGGTACTGGCTGCCTGGGAGAAGAGACCAACCTCTGCCTGTCCACAATCTCCCTTCATGTAGTTGTAGAGAGCAAGAAGGTCACCCCTGAGTCTCCTCCTCTCTAGGCTAAGCAACCCCAGCTCCCTCAGCCTTTCTTTCATAGGGTTTGTGTTCCAAACCCCTCACCAATTTCGTTGCCCTTCTCTGGACATGTTCCAGCAAGTCAACATCCTTTCCTAAACTGAGGGGCCCAGAACTGGACAGAGTACACCAGGTGTGGCCTAACCAGTGCGGTGTACAGGGGCAGAATGACCTCCCTGCTCCTGCTGGCCACACTGTTCCTGATGCAGGCCAGGATGCCATTGGCCTTCTTGGCTGCCTGGGCACACTGCAGGCTCATGTTCAGCCTCCCATCAACCAGTACCCCCAGGTCCCTCTCTGCCTGGCTGCTCTCCAGCCACTCTGACCCCAGCCTGTAGCACTGCATGGGGTTGCTGTGGCCAATGTGCAGAACCCGGCACTTGGATATGTTCAATCTCATGCCCTTGGACTCTGCCCATCTGTCCAGCCTGTCGAGGTCCCTCTGCAAAGCCTCTCTACCCTCCAGCAGATCAACTCCTGCCCCCAGCTTGGTGTCGTCTGCAAATTTACTGATGATGGACTCAATGCCCTCATCCAGATCAACAATAAAGACGTTAAAGAGCATGGGGCCCAGCACCGATCCCTGGGGCACACCACTAGTGACTGGCCGCCAGCTGGATGTGGCACCATTCACCACCACTCTCTGGGCTCGGCCCTCCAGCCACTTCCTAACCCAATGCAGTGTGCTCCTGTCCAAGCCATGGGGTGATAACTTGGCCAGGAGTTTGCTGTGGGGGATGGTGTCAAAGGCCTTGCTGAGGTCCAGGTAGACCACATCCACAGGCCTCCCCACATCCACCATGTGGGTCACCTGATCCTAGGAGATCAGGTTGGTCAGGCAGGACCTGCCCTTCCTAAATCCATGCTGGCTGGGCCTCATCCCTTGGCCATCCTGTAAGTTTTGTGTGATTTCACTCAAGATGCCCTGTTCCATAATCTTGCCTGGCACTGAGGTCAGGCTGACAGGCCTATAATTCCCTGGCTCATCCAACCGGCCCTTCTTGTGGATGGGCACCACATTGGCCAGCTTCCAGTCTTCTGGGACCTCTCCAGTGAGCCAGGACTGCTGAAAAATGATGGAGAGTGGCTTGGACAGTTCATCTGCCAGCTCTCCCAGCACCCTAGGATGGATCCCATCCATGGCCTTGTGGGGGTCCAAGCAGCTCAGAAGATCTCTAACTATCCCCTCCTGGAGCAGTGGAAAACTATGCAGCTCCCTGGCTCCTTCTGCCAGCTCTGCAGGCCAGCTGTCTGGAAGACATTCTGCCCAGCTAGTAAAAATTGAGGCAAAGAAGGCGTTAAGTACCTCTGCCTTTTCCTCATCTTTTGTTACAACGTTCCCCTCCGTGTCAACCAAGGAGTGGAGGTTGTCCTTGCCCTTCCTCTTGCTATTGATGTATTTATAGAAGGACTTTTTGTTGTCCTTCATAGCAGAGGCCAGTCTAAGTTCTAAATCGGCTTTTGCCTCCCTAATTTTCTTCCTACATGTCCTACCAACATCCCTAAACATTCCATGGGTTGCCTCCCCTTTCTTCCAAAGACAATACACCCTCTTTTTTTCCCTTAGTTCTATTAGAAGTTCATTACCCATCCAGGCTGGCCGTCTGCCAGCAGCTCATCTTCCGGCACATTGGCACAGCCTGTTCCTGCACCTTCAAGAGTTCTTCCTTGGAGTAGGTCCAGCTCTCCTGGGCCCCTTTATTTTTAAGGGCTGTATCCCAAGGAACCTTCTGAGTTAGTTCCTTGAGTAACCTGAAGTCTGCCCTCCTGAAGTCCAGAGTGGACTTTCCTTTTGAAAATTCATCGTTTAAATGAATGTATTATCAGTATTTGGTCAATGAGGCATTGTTTGCCACAAACAAAATAAACTGATGTAGCTTTTATTCAGCTATCAAACCAAGTGGCACTCTAATAACAAGGCTGATTGCATCTATATGGACATGCAGATGATACTAATCTGGCCTACAGACAGAGATAATTTAGAAAGGTTGACTTGGGAGAAAAACATATAAGAAAAGCACAGAAAGATGGTGTTCTTGGACCTAATAGAGGAAGAATATTGTTACTTTTTTATCATTAATGCTCTGAAGATCATATAGTCATTGTTAAACATCAGGTGCATGATATTGAAGTTTTAGCAATCTCCAGTCGTTTCTAAAGGTCACCTTGGTGATTTCTGAGATGTACTACATTTTCTGGGATGAAAATACAGGAATTATTGCCACAAGTAATAGAGTACAGAAGTTGTTCTAATTCTGGTACATCCTTTGAGAGTGTTGCATCATGTGGAAGTTGCTTTTAGATTTTAAATTTAGCTACTCAAGAAAAATCAGAAAATTTATGGTCATTTCAAAGGTATTTTAATCACTCTCCATATCTGCAAGAAGCCTGAACTTCGGATATTTTTGTGAGATAATTAAACCAGTTGCACTTCAGAGCTGCTTTCTTCTTCTTTATTTATGCCTTCACTATCTGGTTTGATCACCTTTACCTCTGATAAACAAATGAAAATTAATAGCTGTACTTTGCATAAGCTTTCAAGTCTTGAGCCTTGAAATCTCAAGGTCTTTTAGTCTAGCAAAACATGATGGCATGCATGAAGATTGTGTCATTAGCATATGTCATTTAAAATGAAAGATACCACTAAAATAGTTTCCTAGTATCTTGAGACAGATAAAATCCAAAGAAAACTACATAAAATGGTTCACAAATGCTTTTACTGTCACACTGTCAATCTTAAGAAGAGTGCTGTGATACTGTAGTACTTTAATATGGCAGAATGACTTATATATTGGAATGAACCACAATAATCTTTAACATTGCCTTTCATGGTTAGGCAGATCTGTGAACCTTGATTGTATGTGACAGTCCAGTTTGCATGGCTGTTACTCAGTAGCTGTTTTAGTGCCTGGTATTATACTATTATACAGTCATTAGGTCAAGATGGTAAAGCAAATGCACCACCTTGGTATTTTCTATGTCACCCAGCATGCCAGCTTTGAAAGATGTTAATGTTTTTGGCTTGGTACACAAAACTATCTCACAGTACAAGCAAGAAGGGAGTTTTTCTCATATCACTTGAAAGTTTAGGAGGATTAAAAACTTTGAACCATGTACAAAACCACCAGGGAAACAGCAAAGCAACAAAAAGAACTAAAGAAAATGTTATTTCAGGAAGTGATGCTGTTTGGCTTATTGCTATTACTATTACTGTCATTTTAAAAGACTGTGAGTAAAAAGTGGTTGGGGTTTTTTTGTTTGTTTGGGTATTTTTAATTCCTTTTTTTATTACTATTTCCTGTTTATCTATATGCATCTTAATCCAACTGAGTGTTTATTAGGCTCAGTCTAAACCCTTCACTGAAGCTCAGCCTATCCACACACTGTATTCTCCTTGAACAAGGCATCACAATCGGAAAAGGTGCTGTTTGGGGATGGAAAGACTGGAGAAATATGAAGGAAAAGGTAAGAAATGCCTCAAATGAAAAAGGAAAAAAGACTGAATTTACATTTTACCAACTGCTTTGTTTCCTTGAAAGCATAGTATAATTGCAGTACAAGTGGACTGACTGGTAAGGGTGCTACACAAAAGCTAGTGTCATTAGGATTCAGTTTCAGTGCTGCTGTGCCTCCCACCTGGCTTTCAGAAGGACTGGTGCAGACAATATTCAAATATGGAGCTGTCAGCTGAAGCTTTTCTGTTTTAACCAAAATAATTTAACTGTGCACCTGAGTGCAGCTTTTGCTCACAAACAAATCCTACAACTAATGGCAAGGAACAGTAAACAGTGATTTTAAAAAGGAGATAAGAAGTGAAGACAGTGAAGAAAAAGAGATGGTAATCTATGTTGTTGAGAAAATGTCAAGTCCCAACTGCAAGCTAGAAGAGTAGCAGAGATCAGTTAAAAGTTGTATCATGAGACCAAAGAAATTATTTTAGGTATCAATGTAATTTGGATCAGGGCCTTTACCTCTTCCTAGGACACCTTAAAGTGGAAATCTTTCCAGGCCAACCATAAAGTAGAAGTCTTTAATGTCTCACTCTTTCAGCTGGACCTTCTTGGTGGGGAAGCAGAGGCTGAGCAGGAGCCAAAGCACTGTCGTTCTTTCCATCTTGGGAGAGGTGGACAAGTGAGAGATTCTGACAGCCCAAGGCCAAAGATGATTTCATAATTATTTCTGGGTTTATGGCCAAGTTTTAATGTAACATCAAACATTTACAGCAGATAGCATATGTCCTGGTTAGCATTTTATCCAAGTTAAGATTAAAATGTTACACCTTTGGTAATGGGAAACAGTTTTTCTCTCAAAAAGGTGTATGAGCATGTAAGCACCTAATCACTTTATCAGAAACGCTTGTTCTTACTGTTAGATAGCATTATGCTTAAGGCATGGGGGACATTTCTACCTTAAAGTATAAAGCTTTTCTGGACAGGAAACTAAAGCCACTGTACGCTGTAGCATTCATATTGAGGAAAGGAATGAGTGGCCAGATACTACAGGCAACAGCAGTGAGTAAAGGTTATGAAAACAAGAATAATGAATATCCAAATTTAACAAATTAATTACAATAATAAATAATGGCAAAAGGCAAGCCTTTAACCTGCTGCTAATTTTAACAATGGAGACAGAAATGAGAAGTGTTGTGTAGTAATTTGCATTCAGGCAAATATAGCCCATATCAGGAGATAGCAGTCCCTCTAGCATGAATGAAAAACAAGTGTGAGATTACAGGTCAGTTATGCAAATGCAACAAAATAATCCTGACGTGGTGCAGGAAGATGAAAGTGAACCTGGGTGTTTCTGTTTGTACCTGTGTATATAAATGGACTGGATCTAAGCAGAAAAAGCTTTTATGTAACTACTTCAGCTGCAATGAGTGCTGAAAAAAACAGTGTGGAGACTTTGGTGTACTTAATGGAATGAAGTGGATAAATTTGCTCAGTGTTTTGTGCTTTTCAGAAGCATCAGAAATTAACTCAAGCACCTTTATTAATGCAGGAAAAAAGTCTGAAAAGGAACCATGATGATTCAGAGGACTTGATTAAGTAGCTTCTGTAGACTAGAGTACATCTTGAGAATACCGGAGGGCCGAGCCCAGAGAGTGGTGGTGAATGGTGCCACATCCAGCTGGCAGCCAGGCACTAGTGGTGTCCCCTAGGGATCAGTGCTGGGCCCCATCCTGTTCAATATCTTTATTGATGATCTGGATGAGGGCATTGAGTCCATCATCAGTAAGTCTGCAGATGACACCAAGCTGGGGGCAGGTGTTGATCTGTTAAAGGGTAGGAGAGCTCTGCAGAGGGACCTTGACAGGCTGGACAGATGGGCAGTGTCCAAGGGCATGAGATTTAACACATCTAAGTGCCGGGTTCTAAACATTGGCCACAACAACCCCATGCAGTGCTACAGGCTGGGGTCAGAGTGGCTGGAGAGCAGCCAGGAAGAAAGGGACCTGGGGTACTGGTTGGCAGCTGGCTGAACACGAGCCTGCAGTGTGCCCAGGCTGCCAAAAAGGCCAATGGCATCGTGGCCTGTATCAGGAACGATGTGGCCAGCAGGAGCAGGGAGGTCATTCTGCCCCTGTACTCAGCACTGGTTAGGCCACACCTTGAGTCCTGTGTCCAGTTCCAGGCCCCTCAGTTTAGGAAGGATATTGAGCTGCTGAAACGTGTGCAGAGAAAGGCAACAAAGCTGGGGAGTGGTCTCGAGCACAAGCCCTATGAGGAGAGGCTGAGGGAGCTGGGGTTGCTTAGCCTGGAGAAGAGGAGGCTCAGAGGAGACCTTGTTGCTGTCTACAACTACCTGAAGGGAGGTTGTAGCCAGGTGGGGGTTGGTCTCTTCTCCCAGGCGACCAGCACCAGAACAAGAGGACACAGTCTCAAGCTGTGCCAGGAGAGGTTTAGGCTGGATGTTAGGAAGAAGTTCGTCACAGAAAGAGAGATTGGCCATTGGAATGGGCTGCCCAGGGAGATGGTGGAGTCACCATCACTCGAAGTGTTTAAGAAGATACTTGATGGGGCACTTGGTGCCATGGTTTAGTTGATTAAATGGTGTTGGGTAATGGGTTGGATTTTATGATCTTGAAGGTCTGGTCTATTCTATTCTATTCTATTCTATTCTATTCTATTCTATTCTACTCTACTTGGCAGGGAAGGAGCCTATGCCTATGAGGCACAGACACAAATAATTTTAAAAAAGTCATAGGATCAATTCTTTGTGACCATGAGATAAACCATCTATGTACATCTATGTGCAGCTTTATTAACATAATTGGTTTGTTTTGGCAGAAATTCAGATGAAATTAGTGTATTTTTTAGAGATTGCCAGATTTTAAGTGGGGCCTGAATGTTTGCCTTTTTCTCACCACTGTGGTATGTTTGTTTTATTCCTTTATCTTTTACCACCTATTGAATGCACTATTTTAAACTTAAATTAATAAGATATTTTTGGGAGTATTGAACTTTATTTTTTATTGCATCTAGTAATAATGAAGATAGGCTACAGTGAGGGAGCAGAATTGGAGCTTGAGTTGTGCTGTCCTTGGAGAGGGAGGACAGAAACTTTTTAACAGTGAGGCATAACATAGTATACAAACCTCATGTCAGCTTCCTGGTTTACTTGACTGTGAGAAAAATTCTGCTCCCCCCCCCCCCCCCCCCCCCAAGAAACCACAGCTAACTCAGTCGGAAAAGCAGATGAAAGCTATATTTACAGGCAGAAATGGAATGCAATGAATATGTACACAAATATACAATATTTACAATATATACAGAAATACACAGCAATGAACATAATGCAGACAAGCCTTTTCCCTCCAGCTGGCCAGGGTGGTTCCCTGAAACACCCACCCCCCCCCCCTCCCTACCTCCCCTTTTTCCCAAAAAGGGTTAGAGAGAGAGAAAGGCAATTAAGGAGAAAAATTCTGTTAGCTCAAAGCATATGCAAGGATTAGTTTTCTTATCTGGTTAGCTTTATTAATTCAAGGTTGCTCCTGTCCGGCAAAGCTGTTGCTTCAGAGAGAGAAACAGGCCCACACGAACAGAGGGAAAGGTACAGAATGAACACAGCCAGAAACCAGACAGAACTGACAAAACTTAAACCTACCCATGAAATTAGTTTAGACTATCTTGTTGTCATTTAACTATCAAGAACATTCAGCCACAGTGTTCAGCAACTGTCTCTTTCTTAAAGGCACAGCCTAAACCGATCACACTTGACAAAGGTTACTTTTCCTTTTTTTTTAGCATATGTCTGTGTGAGCTACATACATAAGCATGCATAGAAATGTTGTTCATGCTCATACCTTAATTTTGTTTAAACTGAATGAACAAGTTACACCTGAACTGCTTCTAAGATTTCACTTCAATGTTTTCAGTGTGCTCTCCACACCTCAGATTAAGAATTTCACAAATGAGAACTGCTGAGTATTTACTGGTGACTGCATAGTATCTGGTTCAGAATATATTGAATATAGCTGGCAAACCTTTCTAGCTGTGTTGATTATTCTGCTTATAACTACCTTCATCCTCAATTAAACTTTTGTTCTGTGACTATAGGTAGATTTTAATCACGCTAATCAAACAGTATCACACACTAATTGTTCATTATGATTGCAGAGTATCTTTACAACATCAGATTTTCAATTTATGTGATTTCCAACTTTGTCTTAATTGCCAAAGTTAATTAAATTAATTGTGGATTAAGTTACCTTAGCTAAGCTTATGACATACAGATTTACTCTTCTTTCAATAGAAAGTAATTAGCATTCATTAGATAAGGCTCATGATTACTTTGCAGTACAACATTGATAGATGAGTGCATATCATGGGTTGTGTCAGTGTAAACAAAATGAACAATCTTGTGGATACCTGACTACTTTTAAGGTCTAGTACATGATCAGAACACTTTCCTTTCAAGAACACTTTCCTTTCAATGAACATGAGCCTGCAGTGTGCCCAGGCAGCCAAGAAGGCCAATGGCATCCTAGCCTGCATCAGAAACAGTGTGGCCAGCAGGAGCAGGGAGGTCATTCTGCCCCTGTACACTGCACTGGTTAGGCCGCACCTTGAGTACTGTGTCCAGTTCTGGGCCCCTCAGTTTAGGAAGGATGTTGTCTTACTGGAGCGTGTCCAGAGAAGGGCAACAAAGTTGGTGAGGGGTTTGGAAGACAAGCCCTATGAGGAGAGGCTGAGGGAGCTGGGGTTGCTAGCCTGGAGAAGAGGAGACTGAGGGGTGACCTTATTGCTCTCTACAACTACCTGAAGGGAGGTTGTAGCCAGGCGGAGGTTGGTCTCTTCTCCCAGGCAGCCAGTACCAGAACAAGAGGACACAGTCTCAGGCTGCGCCAGGGCAGGTTTAGACTTGAAGTTAGGAAGAAGTTCTATACTGAGAGAGTGATTGCCCACTGGAATCAGCTGCCTGTGGAAGTGGTGGAGTCACCTTCATTGGAGGTATTCAAGAAGAGGCTTGATGGGGTGCTTGGTGCCAGGGTTTAGGTTTTTTTTAGTTGTTTAGGTGGGTTGTATTGTACTGTATTGTACTGTATTGTACTCTTTTGTACTGTATTGTACTGTATGGTACTGTATTGTATTTTAGGTGGGTTGGATTGGTTGATGGGTTGGACGTGATGATCTTGAAGGTCTCTTCCAACCTGTTGTGTTGTATTATTGTATTATTGTATTCAGGCAAGATGATACAGGACTGTGAGGACAATGTTTTTTAGTTCCTTTGCATTTTTATTTTATTTGAGATATGATTTTATATTCTAAGATTTTCTCTTACTGTTACATTTGTCATTTCTTAAGGGAACACTCTTGAGAGCTTAATTTTGTTACTTCCTAAGGGAACATTATTATTTACTGCAGCATGCAACTTTGTTCTCTTGGGCAACAGCATGCTTCATTACAGTGGGATGAACCTCATGGAGCTGAAGCAACATCAAACATAAACTCTGATATCTAGAACCTGAGCAACAATATTGAACTGGCTGTATAATTTTCCTGGCTGCTGCAGTGCACAGGATGTCAGAAAGGATCAAGAAGAATGTCCAAATAACAGATGACTTGGTTATAGTGCAGGTAGATGAGGGGTTGTCATATATGAGCCACTGTGCAGTTGAAACCCATGATTTCAACTGTAGTCAAATGCAAAGAGAAGTTAAATTTTATTTGACTTACAACACTTCTCCCACCCAGGGCAATGAGAAAAACAAGTAATGTGAAAAGAGTCAGGGTTGGGGGTGAAACTCAGAGATACTGTCAGGTTATACAGTGAATGTCCTCTCAAGGGGACACAGTACATTTTAATTCTACTCCCAACATTAGGCTGAGGTATCCTCACAGAATCATTTTATTTCTGACTTCCAGTGTTCTAAGCAAATACACAACTTACTACTCAGTTGTAGTAAGTTGGCTCTTTTGAGATATTAGAGACATGTACAACTGTCTTTGCAACAGGAAAACAATCTGCTCTCAAATTAGAATTAAATTGTTAGTAGATGTTGGATGATGTCAAGCAGCTGTTTAGATCTTGCCCAGGCATGAAAACCTTGCACAATACTTCCATCTGTAGATGTGATTATGGGAAATCCATGTTTAACCCTGGTGATGTTAATCCTTTTGTGCAATTGCTTGTGCTTTTGAAAAAAACACAAATTGTAATATGAGACTCTGCATAACTGTGACCGATAACAGTAAGAACTCGGTGGCTGTTTTCAGCTTCCACCAGTTTAATTCCACCAACCAAGGCTTCAAAAATTACTCTTCTTTGATTCTCCTACTTTTCTAGCATCCTTGTAAAACAATGAAATAGTCTCCTGACAGCTGTTGAGCATCTGCATTTGATTTTTGGTTCTTGAGAAAAAAAAAAGAAATTCACTTCCAAAATAAGAAAGCATGGAGTGCTGACAGGCAGGGCTGTGTATGTTGGATATTGGTAGTGGTCTCTCCTCAAACACTCAGTACTTTTTAATATACCTTTCATCTTTTGAAGATCTCTGCTCTGATTTTTCAAGTTATGTATATTTTTAGCTACTTTGTGGCTTTCCCTAGTAAACAGTTCTACAAATCACTTCCTGGAGCAGAACAAACTATGTGTGATGTATGCTGCAAAGCTTAGTTTTAAGTCAATTTTCAAGGCTCCTAGAGAAGCCCTGTGGCAGAACTGCCACAAGACATTGCTCAGCTGCTTCAGCTGAAGCATCATTCTTTCTGCTTAGTTTCCCCACCAGACGTAAGAGGTGTTTGCCACATTCACTTATTAGCTCTGAGTAATTCTACAAGTTAACCCAAAGCATAGAGGTAATCTGCTCCTGGAGTCAGCAGTGCTGATGGATTCTAAAAGCAGGGGAGCCTGGTTAAACTAAATGAGAAAAAGGGCCCATGAAAACTGGATTGTCTGTTTAGTTTGTGAAGATGATCATGCAGTCTTCAGATAGCTGGTACTGCTTCTCAGCTTTCAGATCTTTCATTTTCGCAATTCTGAGTGCTTTGATTTATACTTTCAATTACTAAGTTTGAACATATAAGGCAGTCTGTACTTAAAAGGAAACAGGTGGGGAGTCTCTTATGTTGCTGCTTTGATATAGAAGTCCCTGAAATCTAAAATTTAACATATCTTACCAGTGACCATGGTCAAATATCCAGTGAACAGCTGGGAAAGTACTAACTGTAAGAGTTCTGCTAGTACTGCAAAGGCTGTAATGTGTTTTTGTTGTTTATATATAAAAATGCACTTTTCCAAAAGCAATTAAACTATTCCACAATCTTTGTTTCTTTAAATATTTATAAGAGCAAATATGCATCATTTCCAATTAACTTCCCTGGGTTACAGCGTTTACAGGAAAATGCTAATTGCAGCAATATCCACAGCAGTTTCATATACATACCACATTTTTATTTCAGAGTGCAATTTTCTGACACTATTTATTTGTTGCCCCCTTTCTCTTTTATTTTTTTTTTCCTACCAGATACTTTTGAAAATGTCTCAGTGTATGAGGAATGGTTAGGTTCATTTATTTGAGTAACTTCATGTAGTGGAAGGTGTCCCTTCCCATTGCAGGGGGGTTGGAACTAGGTCATAGAGTGAATCATAGAATGGTTTCAGTTGAAAGGGACCTTAAAGATCAGCTTGCAACATCCCTTCCAACCCCTATGATTCTGCCACATAGAAATAACAATATTAGGGTCATTACTAGAGAGTGAGGTACGCAAGCTTCTGTGAATAAACTTCATTAACTACCATCTGCCTGAAAAAGCATTTTTACTACCTTTTAGATGGGAATAGGTGTGTTCAGATTACCTAAGTAGTGAGCTATAGGTGCAAAATATAAGTATAGATTACACAGCACTTCCATTCCCCAGTGAGGAAGGATTTTTCTGTGTAGGATGGCGGAATTATATATGCACTGACATAAATCTGGTTGCTTCTGTAACTATTTCATCTGATAAAGGAACTCATATAAAAATAAGTATTAAATTCTGCTGTATTAAAATCCTGCAGAAGAATCACTAAGATGAACCCACAAGCTTCCACCTCTTAAAAAAACCCTCACCAATCCAAGGAGGAGAGGCTCCACAACTGTTGATTCTCACATTGATTCTTCCATATTGATTCAATTAAAGTTCTTTTTAACTGACTCTCAGACTTAGGCAATCTTATTAGAGGACTAAAGAAACAAATTATGCCTGTGTTTAGTGACCGCTTTCACTTTCTCTGATGCTCAGATTCCAAGAAAGTATCCAAATCAGGCTTAAATAAAATATAAAAGTGGAGCTAGTCTGGCAGAACTGAATTACTACTTAATTTTAAGCAGTAAAATGATACATTATTTGGAACAGCATGCTGGAATAATTCTTTTTATAGTACGTTTTTAAACTTATCCTGAAAAACAGCAGATATTTTGTATCATTGGTTTTTTCTCTTGAAAATAGAGGGATGGGATGTAGGTAGGCAGAAACACAGAATGGCCCCAATTGGAAGGGATGTAAAAAGATCTGATTCAACATTTCATGGCAAAGGGTGCTTGGATGAGATTATCTTTCCAACCACATCTTGAAAACCTCCAGCAATGGGAACTTTTCCTCATCCCCTGGGGAGGATATTCCAGTGAATTCTTACTGCAAAAAATTTAAATCTTTCTTATGTTGGGATGAAACCTCTCCCAGTGCAACTTGTACCCATTGCTGCTTGTTTTCTTCACATGGCTCTTGAGAAGAGAAAGCTTCCATTCTCTTCATAGCTACTCCTTGTGCTTTCAGGAATCTGGCCTTGAATGACTCCCAGCACACACAGGCTGCTTTACCCTCCGTGGTTGCTTCCAATGGACCCCCTCACAGCTGGGATCTTAGCATATTGAGGTTGGCATTTCTAAAATCCTGGATCTTTGTTCTGCTGGTGGTCTTCAATCTACTCAGTAGATTCTTAAGATCCATACCATTCTGGTTGCTGCATCCAGGGCCACCGCCACCATCTGTTCTTATGCTGTCAGGTAATTAATTCTTCTGGGTTTACAAGCAGTAAATCCAGCAATGCACTGTTCCCAGTCAGCTTGTCCAACATCTTTAGCAGAAGGCAGTCCTCAGTGCATTCCAGGAACTAATGGACATCTGATGCACTGCTGTGTTGTTTTGCCAACAAATATTCAGGTACTTGGATTCAGTCATGAGATCAGTGTCTCAAGACTGCCTTGAGCAGCCACAGTAAGAGATTCCTTTGCCTTATCATCCTGACTAGGAGGTCAGTAGCAGCTGTGTAACATAACATCCCTCTTGGTCACAATCCAAAGTTAACAGAACTTTCACAGTGTCCATGGCTTACCTCTACATAACTAAATTTTCTTTACACAAAGTGCAACTCCAGCTCCTCTTCTTCTCTTCCTATCTTTCCAAAAGAGATTGTAGCCATCTATCATGCTCTTCCAGTCATGTGACTTTTCCCACATTTCTACCTTTCCTAGGAAACTCTCAGGCTGAGAACAGAGCTCCAGTTCCTCTTGTCTGTTACATAAACTACATGTGTTGGTACACCTGCACTTAAGGTAGCTATACTTAGTGTTCTTGCCTTTGGAGAATGTTTGAGAGCATTCTTCAGTACTCTGGTAGATGTTTTCAGCTACCATGTGGTTTATGGGAACAAATGTGTACCCTAACCCAAAGTTAATTAGTTGGAAGCATAATTCCCTAAGTGAATCTGTTAGTGAAGTTTCTCCTGCCTCATCTGTATCAGTGGATCTCCTCTCTCCCAGTAGGCTGTGTTCATTGAAGAATGTGTCTTATATACATCAAATCACTGGCAACACCACCAGCCAAAAAGCCACATGATCTCCTTCTCACCCCTTTATTGCTGCTTGGCAAGATAGAGCAGGTCACTTGGACACCTTTCACTTGAACACCCAGGGCTCTGAAGTCCTGCTTGACCTGGAGCAGGTTTTGTTTACTTTAGTGCCTACATTGAAAAGAAGTAGAGGATAGTAGTCTGTGTTTTTAACCAGTTGTGGCAGTGTTTCTGTGGGATCCTGGATGTCAGCTCCTGGCCAACTGAAAACTTTGCCGAACGTGTATCAGCCTGGCAGATGAGTACCTTGCTTCTTCTCAGCAGAGACACCACTATCACTCTCTGCTTCCTTTTGCAGCTTTTGTGTGCTGCTGGCGTGTTTTCTCTCTGTGAGTCTTGCCCGTTTGTTTTGACAGCTGCCACAATATCATCCTTTTTGATTGTTGGTACATACAAGGAGAGTGAAGTGATATACTGTTCCCATGAGTCCATGGACACCCTGGGGGTGTCTGTTCCCCATTGAAATCCTTGGTCTGGTATTCCTTGAAAAGCAGTGCCCTGGGATCCTAATATGTATTCTGGAAGTCTTGATAATTATCTATTTCTGATGCTCTCTCTCTCATACAGTGTAACTTGATTACTTCTTTCTGCAGCTGCCCCACCCATTACTGACACTGGTGTGTTGGATATTCTACCCTCCTCTGCCCAGGAGGCGTGAGGGCAAAAAGCAGCCTTCCACCTGAGCATTAGCTTCCCTAATAGGAAGCTTTGTCTGGCCTGACTGGGTAGATGATTCCTGTCAGCTGCAGAGACCATGCTTCAGACAACATGAGAGTACTGCCTAACAAGCTTTTTATTCCCTGGAGACTTCAAGCTGCTGGGTAGACTCACACAGCCACCAGTTACGGGAGCTGACCATTAGGGCCGCAGTCTAAGCCTGTGGATGAACAAAGCAGGAAGCAGCCTGGTAACTGCACTGCCCTTCCTGCACACTCTTCCACATGAATTCCCTTGAAGGCTGTCATGCTGCTCCCTCCTTGTTTGAATGACCTGTTTGCTAGTGCTCCTTATGGGCCAGTTATATAGAGTTTCCTGCAGTTTGAACTGGCCATGGGGACTGCTGATAATCACCCAGTTCTCACCTACACTCTTGAGAGACCTCTTGGCTGCCAGTTTGTCCCTACATACATACAGCCCAAGGGATCTGGGGACCCAGAAATCCTCTCAGATGCTCCCTGGAGACCTCACAAGCCTTGTGCTCCTTCCAGCATGTAGCAACTGTTGCTGCTCTGCTTGCATCAGCTTCTTGCAGTCACTTCATTTCAGTAATAGAATAAAGGCAGTGCTCAAAAAAAATTCTGCAATTTCATTTTAAAAAGGGGATAAGAAGCATCTATGCTTACAGTGTGATGGGGGACATTCAATAATGTATGAAATGACAAGTTGTGGAAAGCCATTTAACATTCACATCAACAGAAACAAATTTGATTCACATCCCTGCAGATGTCTGAGTAATGTGAAGTCTCCAGGTAATTCTAAGAATCTGTGCGAGTGGAGACAACAAAAACTCTAATAAGATGTTTTCAAGACTAATCTAGAGAACTATTCAAATGTACCATCTCTAGTCCATGGCTTTCCTGCTCTTGCACTGAATTTATGCACTTAGACACTTACTGGTCAGCTACCTATGCAGAGAAAAAAATTCCTTGAGTGGCTTTATAAAAAGTGATTATTAGGGTTATTGAGCATGTAAAGTATATGTAATTGTCTGAACAACAATTATTTTCAGGACTTTAGAATTTCTTTGAAAAAGCTGGAAAGATATCTTCTGATAAAGGCTTCTTTTCTCACTTTCTTCACTTACTCAATGGAAAATACAGTGAAACAAGACACAACAAACAACCCCCCCAAAAGGATTTATTTTATTTTTTTAAACAATTTGGCACAGCTAATGGAAGAAACAAACTTTTTTTTTTTTCTTGGCATTTGGCAGGTTCTCTTTAGAGAGAAACCATATTCCAGACCTCACACCTCTTGGATTTTGCCTGAACTCTCTGTACAGTGATCATGTGCTACCAGATCAGCTTCAGAGCTATGAGTTGCCATCTCCTTCCTGGGGGCTCTTTTGAGGCTATCTAGCCCAGATATAAATTCCTGTCTTCATCACAGGGGAGCCTCACAAGATACTTAACAATAGCCAGAATATCCTTTCTTGCTGTATTTACAAAATCTTAGAAAGGTGTTGTGAAGAGGTTATTAATTTTATTAATACGAAATATGAACTATGAAAATATTTTTATTAACTATAAAATTATTAATAACCGACAAATCAACAACTTATATACACGTTCTAGTGCACGTTCATGAAATACATTCCATAAGTGGCTTAGTATTATGATTAGAACTTAAACTATCTACAGACGATTTGTATGTTTATATAATGAAGGTTGCAGTTCCGCCGCTTGGCCACTAGATGGCGGCTCGGCGGAACGAGGACGGTGTCTGGCTATGTACAACAATATTACAATCTTTCTGTGCGTCAGCAATGACTCTGCTACACGCGGATACTTTGAACTGAGTGCTGGTGGGTGGAAAGCAGGTGGAAGATACTCTGTAGCTGTTGTTTGTAGCAAGGTGAGGGTCCGGCCGACTTCTGCCGCTGGACTGGTTCCTAGTAGACTTGAAACGGTGGCGTTGGGTATTTTCTCCTCTCTCCGCAGCAGTGGAGAAGGAATGCTGGAACCTGGGCTTAGCTCGGAAGCAGGTTCCCTTCAGGACTCGGTCGGTTACCTCCAGACAATAGGGATAGGTGCTGGTCGGGTTCGGCCCGTGGGGTCGGCCCTGGGAGTCGGCTCGCACAGCAGGGCGGGGCGACGGTTGCTGGTAGGCGGGCTCAGAGGTTCCCGGTCGGACAACAATAGCTATGGGGTCGGTCCCGTGGCGACGGATCTCGGGGCTGAGGTAAACAGCCTCGGAGAGAGAATGCGGCTGCGCTGAGCTGCGGCTTCTCTGTTACCGGGCTTAAAGGCACAGCGGGACGATCGGGGCAGTCCCGGGTTCGGTGCACTATAGGCACGACCAATGCTTTAGTCTTCCCTGCAGTTACAGGGCTTGGAGCGGCACACGTGGCGGCTCTCCTCCCGCTATGGCGGGGCTAGGTATATGCGGACTTAGTCTCTATCATGTCCTTTCTCCCCGACAACTGGGCAAATCTTACCCTCGCGGGCTGGTCCAGTCCTCCGGTAGCACGGTAGGCTCTCCCGGTCGGTACGACTGGCTGTGGCGACGCTGGCTTCTCAGGCTCAGCGAAGGTCCTCCCTCTGGGGTGATCCTCACGATCAGAGTGCTTCTCACGATGCAGAGGCTTCAGTATGTGTGCATGTATGATAGAAGCTAACAACAATAAGCTCAATGGCAGAGGCTGTGGCTCGAGGGCCGCTCTCTCTAGCAAGTACAGAGACAAAGTGAAAGAGGGGGCAAGTTGTTTACCACCAGGGGTAATACTTATAGATTCCTCGAGGCTGGGTTTGACCAATGGGCACTCTCACAGACAACTGGCTTCAGCCTATAGAAAGCGTGAAGCTGGAATTATGCCCATACTTGCTAATTGCACACGCACTGCATGCGCTCAGTGCGTGCTGGCCTGGCTAATGCCTTGGCTTTTGTCTTCCTCCTGAAGGAGGGGAAACCTGTCCACATGCTGGGACCAGATCTAGTATCTGGGCAGAATGTGCCTTCATCACAAAAGGTCTGTCACCTTTGATGTCTCTACCCTTGTCTCAAGCCCTTCCTTTTCCTTCTTGCAATTTGTTTTTTAATGTTTCTGTAGGGGGGTTAGTAAACGCTTGAATTGACACAGGGTTTCATGGTTTGTGCACTGTCAGCATCACTCTTAACTTACAGCATCCCCCTGGCAGCAACCTACAGTTGCTCTGAACACAGCAAAAAGGAGGCAGGTGGACCTTCTTCACCCTTATCACAAGTGCAGGTGTTCTCACACTCTCCAAAAATGCACACAAGTATAAACACAAACCAGCACAGGGAGCAGCAGAGGGATGAAAAAGAGCATGACGTGTCCAGAGAAGGGCAACAAAGTTGGTGAGGGGTTTGGAAGACAAGCCCTATGAGGAGAGGCTGAGGGAGCTGGGGTTGCTTAGCCTGGAGAAGAGGAGGCTCATGGGGGACCTTATTGCTCTCTACAGCTACCTGAAGGGAGGTTGTAGACAGGCAGAGGTTGGTCTCTTCTCCCAGGCAGCCAGTACCAGAACAAGAGGACACAGTCTCAGGCTATGCCAGGGCAGGTTTAGGCTGGATGTTAGGAAGAAGTTCTATACAGAGAGAGTGATTGCCCATTGGAATGGGCTGCCTGTGGAGGTGGTGGAGTCACCATCATTGGAGGTGTTCAGGAGGAGACTTGATGGGGTGCTTGGTGCCATGGTTTAGTTGTTTAGGTGGGTTGGATTGGTTGATGGGTTGGACATGATGATCTTGAAGGTCTCTTCCAACCTGGTGTATTGTATTGTATTGTATTGTATGACCATGGAGAGCAGGTATTTGACAAATAATCACTTGTACATCTCTGCAAGGGGGAAACCCTCACAGGACCATGGTGTAAGCACTTTCCAAAAGGTCACCAAACTATTTCAGCCACTGAAATCTTTCTCATTATTGTTGTTGACAAGTGGGACGGCCTCATACTCCTGTAAATAAACTGAAGTAAAAACTGGCCATGTGGAGAGCCAGGAAGGAAAGAAAAGCTTAATTATCTTGCAGAATAAAATAACAAAGGATTATTTCCACACTGGTGCCATTTTCAGAGGCATGTTCTCAGGAGAGAACAAAAATAAATACACATTTCATTACCTTGTCTCAAAAGGTGACTTCTGATAACATGGAATATTTCAACCTGATGACATTTTATGATCCTGCAGTGAATGGTACCAATCAAATCCAGATAAAGTATTTATGATTTCTTATGCTTTATTTTCTTAGGAAGGGGGGTGGTAAGTAACAGAGTAGTAAAATGGAAACAAACTCATTTATTTAAACAACACATCCATTCAGGATGTACACAAATGGTATAATTTCTTTCTTTTTTCCAGATTCAAATCACTTTGGACAAAGCAACAATCACCTAGTGACAGAAAGTCCAGGAGCTCCAATCTTTTTCAGATTTACTAAGCAAAAAAAAGGTGGAAACCTGAATATTTATTTTGGACAAAATTGCATTTAGGTTTGGGCTATCAGTTTAGGTTACCTCAGCAACTCAGTATGGAAGTATGTTTTAGTAGAAAAATGGTAAAGACTTTTTTTTGAGGGGTTCAGTGGGGGTTGGTTTGGGGGATTTTTGTTATGGTTTTGGGGTTTTTTTGCTTTGGGGATTTTTTTGTGTGTGTGTTTGGTTTTCATTTTGTTGTGGTTTTTGTTGTTGTTGTTGTGTTTTGGATTTTGTTGTTGTTTTGGGGGTCGGGTTATTGTTGTTTTGGGGGGGTTGGGTTTTTTTTTTGTGCTGCAGTGTAATTAGTTTGTACTTGCCCTCTCAAGCTGTGTGGCCTTTTTCAGTTGCATTAAAAATTTATTTTCTTCCAAGTACCACATGCTCACAAAATTGCAGGTTTGTTACTTTTTTTACTTTCTTCTAGGAAATAGACTTTTCTGCATAGACAGTAGAACCTCTTTACCATAAATAATATAGTTCTTGTGGAAGATGCTAAAAATTCACAGGGCACACATACAGGCAACAGCTGTTATCTTCAGAGTGCCAAGGTTGGGACTAGTGAAATTGCAGTGGCTGTGGACTGATGAAAGTTAGAGGGGGAAAAAATAAATTACCAAAAAAAAAAATAGGAGAACCCAAAACAATCCCATTGCAATTTTCATTCCCTTCACTGAACTGACAGAGAATTCATGAAGGTAAAATGCTGTCTTACACAGAACAGGCTATGGTAGCAGCATAAAGCACGCTAGTGATTGCTGTGATGTCGGGTGCGTGGCACATGAGTCAGTACTTTCTGCTATGATCTGCTATGCCAGGTCCTGCACTTGGGTCACAACAACCCCAAGCCATGCTGCAGAATTAGGGCAGTGTGGCTGGAAAGCTGTCTGGCAGAAAGGGACCTGGGGCTTCTAATTGACAGCCAACTGAATATGAGCAAGCAGTGTGCCCAGGTGGCCAAGAAAGCCAATGACATCCTGGCTTGGATTAAAAATGCTGTGTCCAGCAGGAGTAGGGAGGTGATTATCCCCTTGTATTCAGCTCTGGTGAGGCCACACCTTGAGTACTGTGTTCAGTTTGGGGCACCACAATACAGGAGAGATGTGGAAGTGCTGGAGCCAGTGCAGAGGAGGCCAATGGAGCTGTGAAGGGCCTGGAGAGTAAATCTTAGAAAGAGTGACTGAAGGAGCTGGGGCTATTTGGAGAAGAGGAGGCTGAGGGGAGACCTCATTGCTCTCTACAACTACCACTCTCAGGTAATTAGTGATAGAACAAGAGGGAGTGGCCGCAAGCTGCAACTGGCTAGGTTTAGACTGGATTTTGGGGGCAAAAGATTTCGCAGCAAGAATGTTCAGGCATTGGAATGTGCTGCCCAGGGAGGTGGTTGAGTCATCAACCCTGGATGTGTTTAAAGGTGGTTTGGATGTGGTGCCTGGGGATATGGCTTAGGGTGAACTTTGTAGAGTAGGGTTTTAGGTTGGACTTGGTGATCCTGAGGGTCTTTTCCAACCGGAATGTTTCTGTGATTCTGTGATCTGCTGCCAATATTTTACCAAGTTTGTTGAAGCACTTTCCCCTGTGCCTGTGATACATATGATATTTTCTAGCTGAAATACACTGCTGGCCACCCATAAAACCTCATTTGCTTTCCTATTCTTTCATGGCTTTATTTCCCTTTCCATACCCTCAATACTACCATGCTGATCACTTCCCTGATATTCAGCCTTCTGAGCTCACCACTCTGCCCCCACTGTCATGCTGGGTAATGCTGGAAGAAGGTGGCATTGCAAGGAAGAGGAAGGGACTATTGATTGGTGACATTGATGAAATGTTACTAAAAATTTTCCTGAAGTTCATGTGACTTGTTTCCAAACCTGAAAGTTATATATTAATTTAATTTATTATTTCTTTTCTGAATTAAATAGGGTTTTTTTACAAGTCTTTCCATTTTTGGAAAAAAAAAAGTTTGACATATTTTGAAATGAATTGATGCTGGTTGACATGCTTATTGGGTAGATTCTTTGTTAAGAGTACATATTATTATAATATCCATAATAGGCTACCCTGTCAACCTAAATTTTGACCAAAACCTTTGAACAGCAGATTTTCTTTTCAACAGCTTGTTAGTTATTTCTTGACATATGTGAAAAATAATCTTTCCTTCTCCCTTTTTCTCTCCCCCACAAAAAGAAAGCAAACCCAGGACCTTTTACTCATGAACTAGAATCCTGTTAATGCATTTTCTGATAATAACAACATAATTTATACCCATCCTCTCTGCAAGTACTAATTCCTGCTGTGAATTATTATTATAATATCTATAATAGGCTACCATGTCAACCTAAATTTTGACCAAAAGCTTTGAACAGCAGATTTTCTTTTCATCAGCTTGTTAGTTATTTCTTGACATGTGTGAAAAAATCTTTCCTTTTCCTTTTTTCTCTCCCCCACAAAAAGAAAACAAGCTCAGGATCTTTGACTCATGAATTAGAAACCTGTTAATGCATTTTCTGATAATAACAACAAAATTTATACCCATCCCCCATCCCCTCTGCAAGTACTAGTTCCTGCTGTAAATCCATAAGACTTTCTTTCAAGTTCAGAAATGGCTATGAGAAGTATGGCAAACACAAACACCTCTCCAGTGCAATTTTTGAAGGATGACATTCAGCATACTGTGGTTTCAAATAATTGTATTCAGAAGAGTGAGATTTCTAGTAATGATAATAACAATGTTATTGAGGCTTGCTGCACAATCTAAGTAGCCATTTTACAGGTTAATTTACTCAGAGACATAAAAAATTTCTTTTTACAGATAATGCCTTGTTCACATTTTCAGACTTCATAGGTCTCTAGAACTCCAAAGAAGACAAAGATTTTGAATGCTTTTGGTGCCTAATTCTTTTTACTTTTAAAAAGCAACTAACACTGGAGAATTAATGAAACCCCTTCCCCCCACCCTGTTAATTAATAAGGATTTTTAAAAGGCATTATTTTGTGGATATAGTTAAAAAATCCATGAAGTTAATTAAATTTTACTTCCAACTCTTCCTTAGTTTTACTGTCAGTAGCACACAGGTGGTATTATTATTGTTAGTCTAGCACACAGATGAGGTTGGCATAGAAAGTGAATCAAAATAATTGAAAGAATTACCATTCAGGTATTCCATTTACTGCCACACTGTTTTTAACCTACTGAATGTGTGCAGAACAAAGGAAAGAATAAATCCAGGCCTTGTAGTGGTCCCTGAGAGCTGTAACAGCGTTCAGGATAACTGCTCAGCCCACACTGTCTGCGTGCTTGACAGAAGGGCAGGAGAGACGGTGGTGTGCTCCCTGACTTTGTGGACTTTGGTCACTACTGAATCCGGGGCAATTTTTATCTCCCTGCTGGGAAGATCTTTCAGTGCAATCTGTTACTATGTCAACACCACAGCAGAGTTTTAGACTTCAGACTAGGCTATGATTGACACTTAAGTCAAAAGACACAGCCATCCGGGCAGGAAGAATTTGCAGCAAGCAGTTGCACAGACACTAACTCACGCAGAGACGATCTTTTCTTGCTGGGTGTTCCTCCAGTGTCTTACTTAAAACCAAGGATCCTTCATGTCCACGTTATAAAAGGCTGAGATGTACACCTGCAAGCATACAGCAGCTTTTATAACAGCAACACTCTGTAAACATGCTTTATCAAATCTGAGTCCTGTACATTGCTCACAACAACCCCATGTCATGCTGAGGAAGACCTGGCACTGTTGATCAGCACCCTGCTGAATATGACCCAACAATGTGGCCAGGAAGGCCAATGGCATCCTGGCCTGTATCAGCAATAGTGTGACTAGCAGGACCAGGGCAGTGATTGGCCCCCTGTGTTACTAGGCACTGATGCAGCCACACATTGAGTATTGGGTTCAGTTATGGGCTCATCACAAGAAGGTCATTGAGGTGCTGGAGCATGTCCAGAGAAGGGCAACAAAGCTGAATCAAGGTGTAAAGAATGAGTCTTATGAGGAGTGACTGAGGGAACTGGGATTGTTTAGTCCACAGAAGAGGAGGCTGAGGGGAAAGCTTATTGTTCTCTGTGACTTCCTGAAGGGAGGTTGTAATAAGATGGGGGTCAGTCACTTTCTCCCTTGTATCAGGTAATAGAATGAGAGGAAATGGCCTGAAATTGTGCCAGGAGAATTTTAGATTGACTATTAGGAAAAAATTATTTGCAGAAACAGTGATCAGGCATTGGAACAGGCTGGCCAAGTAGGTGGTGGAGTCACCGTCCCTGAAGGTGTTAAAAAGATGATATAGATGTGGACACTGGAACATGGCTTAGTGGCCAAGATGGTGTTAGATCAATGTTTGGGTTCAGAATCACAGAATCACAAAAAACATTCAGCTTGGAAAAGACCCTCATGATCACCAAGTCCAACCCAGAACTCTACAAGGTTCACTCCTAAACCATATTGCCAAGCACCACATCCAAACCACCTTTGTTAAACACATCCAGGATTGGTGACTCAACCACCTCCCTGGGCAGCACATTCCAATGCCTGACCACTCTTGATGGTGAATAATTCATCCTAATGTCCAGTCTAAACCTACCCAGACATAGCTTGAGGCCATTCCCTCTTGTTCTATCACTAATTTCCTGTGAGAGGAGACCAGCAGCAACCTCTTCACAACTAGTAGTGGTAGTTGTAAAGAGCAATGAGGTCTCCCCCTCAGTCTCTTCTTCTCCAAACTAAACAGCCCCAGCTCCTTCAGTCACTCTTCATAAGATTTGTTCTCCTGCTGGACACAGCATTTTTAATCCAAGCCAGGATGCCATTGGCTTTCTTGGCCACCTGGGCACACTGCTTGCTCATATTCAGTTGCCTGTCAATTAGATTCCCCAGGTCCCTTTCTGCCAGACAGCTTTCCAGCCACACTGCCCTAATTCTGCAGCATGGCTTGGGGTTGTTGTGACCCAAGTGCAGAACCTGACACTTGACCTTGTTGAAGCTCATCCCATTAATGTTGGCCCATGGATCCAATCTTTCCAAGTCCCTCTGTAGAGCCTCTCTGCCCTCATGCAGATCAACACTCCACCTAACTTGGTGTCATCTGCAGACTTGCTGATGACACACTCTGTCTTCATGAAAGTCATCAATAAAGATGTCAAACAGAAGTGGCCACAACACTGAGCCCTGATGAATACTACTTGTGACTGGCTGCCAGCTGGATTTAACTCCATTGACCACCACTCTTTGGGCCTGTTTGCCCATCCAGTGCTTTATTTTAGAAAAGATGTTTATTTTAGGAAAGATGTTTTAGTTTAGGAAAGATGTTGAGTTGCTGGAACGTGTCCAGAGAAGGGCAACAAAGCTGGGGAGGGGTTTGGAGCACAAGCCCTATGAGGAGAGGCTGAGGGAGCTGGGGTTGCTTAGCCTGGAGAAGAGGAGGCTCAGAGGAGACCTTATTGCTGTCTACAAGTACCTGAAGGGAAGTTGTAGCCAGGTGGGGGTTGGTCTCTTCTCCCAGGCAACCAGCACCAGAACAAGAGGACACAGTCTCAAGCTGCACCAGGGGAGGTTTAGGCTGGATGTTAGAATGTTCTTCATAGAAGGAGTGATTGGACATTGGAATGTGCTACCCAGGGAGGTGGTGGAGTCACCATCACTGGAGGTGTTTAGGAAGAGACTTGATGGGGTGCTTGGTGCCATGGTTTAGTTGATCAGTTGGTGTTGGATGATAGGTTGGACTTGATCTCAAAGGTCTCTTCCAACCTGGTTAATTCTATTCTATTCTATTCTACAAGAGACTGATCTGCCTGAGTTGTCACAGGCTTTTTACAGACCTCTGTCTCTCAGACTGGACTGCATTCACAACTTAAATGGGTGTTTAACCTTGATTTACGCAAGGTTCATTTACAAATACAATAGGATTATGAAACAGGGATATCCTCAAGGAGGTTATTCTTCACAGAGTGGTTATTTTCCCTCCTTCTTACCTTTCTGAGTTTAAAACCAATTATTTAGTAGCTGGGAACCGTTAGGGGAAGACAACGCTCCTGACCCAGCAGAGTGTGTGCTCATCCAAGCCATGAGCAGCCAGATTGTCCTTGAGAATTCTGTGGGAAATGGTGTCAAAGGCTTTTGAAAGTTGAGGTAGACGATATCCACAGCCTTTCCCTCATCCAATAGTCAGGTCATCTTGTCATAGAAGGACATCAGGTTGGTCAGGCAGGACCTGCCCCTCATAAACCCATGCTGACTGGGCCTGATTCCCTGGTTGTTCTCTATATGGCATGTAATGAATGCCCAATGTCGATTGGTATTTTGAGCCAAGGTTAGCTTACATGATGATAAGAAACTAGTACCCTGGGTAATTTACAAGCTTCTTTTTATGAAGATTGCTGCAAAATCTATTAAAATATTGGTAAGAATGTTCAAAAGACAGTGGAGGATTTTGATATTGAAGGCTATGGAGGAGTTTTCAGGAAGAGAAATACAGGAAGTTTTTTGCACTTATAACAGTCACACACACTGCTGAACTAGACATCACTTGAGCCTTTTCAATGTGGGAAAAGTACTTTCTCTGACAACAGGGAACACACTGCTCACTTTACTGTAGTCATTTCCTTGGCAGAAGCGTGCAAACATTTGGGCAAGCTTTGAGAGACAGAGCTGGGGAAGTTATTAAGGCTTTTGTTAACTGGTCAGTGCAGTGAACAGAGTAATAATTAATCCTCTTGTATTCAGGCTAGGCAAAAACCTTCAGCAATCTGTCCTAAGAATGTGAGAAATCCCAGAAACTTTTTAGCCTTACAGTTAAACACATTTATGCAGTTTTAATGAAGCAGATCCATAGGGACAACTCTGAAAATAACACCTGTCCTCCTATAAAAGAAATACCATTAAAAGAAGTGTAATACTGTTAAGTTAGGTGAGGATGAATATCTATCAACTGCAGTGGCTGTAGTAAAAGTATGTGTACAAAGTGTATAATTATCTGTAACAACAAATATGTGACACAGACTATTCCCCCTTTAAGATTTTGGTCCCCCTGCATTTAAAGTATGTAAGGTGGCTCATTGCTGCTTGTCAAAAATCCATAATGGAGTCTGCATGAATCCAGCCTAAATACATTGAAGAGTGCTGTGATGTTGGACTAAGCAGCAAGGTGACCACCCTTGCTAAACTCACATGGACACACTTCCATGGAAGACTAATTTTTCTAAGCTTCCAAATGCAACAAGAGATTTTGTTGCTTTCATTAATTATTTTCACCAGAGGCACACCTCATACTTTGTGCTACAGGGTACATTTCTGATCTTTACTGCACTGGAATTCAGAGTAAGTGGGGTTGCTGAAGTACAGAAAAATACTCTGATGCAGTGGTTATCCAGACATGGCCTGTCTTCCGCAGAACACGTTTACAGCTCAAATACTCAAAGCACAAGGACAGTGCATAGAAATTTTTCACTTTGAGGGTGGCAGAACACTGGACCAGACATTTCCACTGGAAATGTTTGTGTGTGATTTACTCTGGGTAATCCAGGGCAGCTGGACTAGATGATCTTCAGAGGTCTCTTCCAAGCCCTGCCACTCTCTGATTCTGTGAAATGCCCCAGTAGTTTTTGCAACCCTGTGCAATTACAGGGATAAAATGAAGCCCAAAGGAATACCTGCAAAATATTACATGTCCATTATTTTTGGCTGCATACCAAGAACTAACACCAATCTGAAATGTAAAAAGAAAGACAAGAAAGCAGTAGCACACAGCAGCAGTGTATATTTTTTGTTTTGTTTTGTTTTGTTTTGTTTTGTTTCAGGCCTTGAAATTACACAAAACTGTCCAAAGCCATCTAGTCACCTTACCCTATGGGTCGTCATATAGCATATTTAATTCCTAGTAAACTCAACATGATTCTGAGCCCTCAAGAAATTAGTGTACTGTCCAGGATTTTAAAATACCAAATTTTGCCAGGAAAACAGAAAAAAAAAGTGGTTTCCCAGAGAACTGTAATTGATCCCACTAAATATAACCTCAGATATCTTTGTACCAAAATACATGCAGGTACTTAGATATGTCATTTTGGAAAGGCATTTGGAGTTAATCAAATGCTGGAGATGCTTGGCAAAAAGTTTTTCAGTAAGATACCATGCTTGAGAACCTGAACTATTGGACAAAGTTCTGGAGAAGAGGCTTTGGCACCATTTGGGATGAAAGATTATTTTTCTGCACAATGAAAAGAATTTGAAACTGAGGCTATTCTTGTGCTCGCTGACAACTCTGCCAGCTGGGTACAGAATGACTGAAAAATAGCCTTTGTTCCCATGTGAGATCAAAGAGTCCTTGGCAAAAAAAAATAATTAAATAAATGAATAAATAAGTATGGAATTATCATTTGCAGTGCAGACATGTAAGATTTCCCATTTTTTATTGGTAGAGTAATTGAGTAATGTCTCTGCTTCCTTCATCAGAGGTAATGAATGTTTGTTTACAGCTAACCATAATGTAGTATTTTCTGTTTCAATTACATATTCCAAATTCTTCTCCAGTGCATCCCCACTTCATTAGCAGAAGTAGAACCATAGTGTTTGAGAATTCAACTCTCATTTCAAAAGCTGTGCTTAAAACAGTGATTTATTTTCTTCCCTTAATGTTTTCTTTAAACAGGGAATTGCATTCGTCAACTTTACAACTCCGGTCTCTGTGTTTAGTCTGTGAAGCAGAGTCAGAAGTCTTCTTGGAGGGTGGAGATGCATTTTGATTTGTAACTCTGGCAGAGTTAAACCTACACAGATACAGCTACTAACATCTGAGCCATGTATTAAAGATGTTCCCTCTTTTTTATGACAGGTAACTCAAGACTTCTCACAATTTAAAATTCTCGTTGGTCTTCCATTTAAATCTTCCTTTCATTGTGTGCTTTCATAGGAGAAGGAGCACTACATATTTGGTGAAAAAACGTGAGATTTCATATACTATTATGTAAAGTTATTAGAAACAGGGGACAAATTCAGTTTCCCACAATCATGAATTTCTCCTTAAAACATACTCATTAAAGATTATATCAGCTATTACTTATCAACCCACTTAATATTTGTAGGAGCTCAAAGTACATTTGGTGTTAATGATTTTTTTTCCCTAGAAGATACTCTGTCTTATCCAAGACTGGGATAATTTAGGACAAGGGGAAATGTAGTGGTGTGATGCTTTAGCCCACACACACCAACAAGAAAGCACAGCTAACCCAGTCGGAGAAGTGAATGAAGGCTGTATTTTACAAGGAATAATGAAACTGCAATGAATATATACAAAATATACACTATCTACAATACTATACAAGAATTTACAGGAAATAACAAAAACACAGAAATCCCCCTTGCAGGAGGGTCCCACCTTGGTTTCCCCTGCAAACCTCTCTCCCCCTCCTTCCCTTTCCCCTAGTAGTTAATTAGGCGATAAAGGAGAAAGAGAGAGAAAAGGATATTAAGGGAAATTTGTTAGCTCAATGCAGTTGTTAAGAAAGTTAGTTTCTCTTAACTTATCAGTTTCAGCCCAGGATCAGTTGCATGCTCTCAGGCCAAGAAACAAAAAGTCAGAACAGACTGAAGCTGGAGTGAGTGAGAGAAAGAATGTTAGAGATATTTGCTATGGTACATCTCACATCTGACCAATGAAATTAGTTTAGATTTAATCTTTGTTTTGCTTTTTGCACCCAAACATTCAGATAGAGAATTCTGCAGCTGTCTTTTCTTAAAGGCACAGCCTAAACCGGCACAGGAAAAAACAAAACAAAACACAACCACCAAAAAAAAAACCCAAACCCACGATAAAAACTATACAGTCCCTGACAGATTTAGAGACTCACTTTAACATTTTTAAATTTATTAGCATTAATGCATTAGTATACCTTTCTAAATGTTACAAACACGATAGACTTACATATATCACTAAGGAATTGTCCCACTCTCATGCTCTTTACCTCCCTTCTGTCAAGCACACAGTTTACATGAACTTAATTATGTATTTCAAACAACCCTTTGTTTTTTGTTTGTTTCCATCACCCTAATAATTTGAGAAGTCAATTTTTGGGTTTCCATTATCTCCTTTTGAAATTACTGAACATGGAAAAACCATAAGATCATTAAGGGAAAGCCTCTTCATCTTCTTTTTTTTCACCTCTGTTTAATTAATCCTTTCCACATGTTGAAACAGATCTGTGTTCTTACTTCATGCTATGGTCAAAGTGAGCAGTAGCTGATAGACTGGAAGATTAAAAAGTCACTGCAGCATATGCAAGTTTTATGATGCAGTTTACTGTTGCATTGTGTATGACTCCACTATGTCTTTACTTTTCAACTGGTTTATTGAGTTACAAAATTTAATAGTTTGATCAGTGATTAGTGTAAGTAGGTAAAGGCATCTCAGAGTACACTGAAGCTTGGAACTGTAGTTTACTTTCAAGGTGTGGGTGAATTTCTAGAGAAGTCATTTCACTTTGATGAAGGGCCATGCTAGTTGGGGGTTTTCCACATTAAATTTTAAGACAGAGGAAAAATTCTGTGAGAAAATGGTAGGAGGATTCTCTTTTGCTATGGGAAAGGATCTTGGGTCAGTAACAACAGGAGGAGTGAGACACTTTAATCTCTTCTACAGAAATCCCTTAGAAAATTCCTGCTTTTTTTTGGGGCCTACCAAATTCCCCTCATTTTATGTTAGATTTTCTACAGGATTGTTCATCTATTTGTTACAAAACTGCAATCCTCACTGCAACACTGTTTTAAAGTTCATACAGATGAAAGGTTTCTGTGAAGAAAATGCTAACTTGGATTCATGTGTTGAAGCAGCTGTGAATTATCCTGTTGTAATCCCCTGATACTGTTTTTAGCACTCTCATAATCCCTCCAAGAGACACTCTTAGCTGAGATAAAGGAGCAGACCTGGCCTGAATAGCATGTTTCTTAACATTACCATATTCCTTGGAAAAATTGCAAAGTGAGTTTATCCACAGTTTCTAAAACCCATGGGCTGCCATGGGGAAGCTAAGCAAAAAGGCTGTTGAGATGTTAAATACTTAATCACTTCAAGGGGTATGTGATTAATTAAGAAAAAAAAAGTATCACTCTTCAGAGTTCCTAGAATAGTGAAGGGATCAGTGGTGAGTACTTGTGAGTGAACACCTCAGCTATTAAACTCAGATTAGACTGCTTTTGCCTTAAAAATCCTGCGAAGGACAATGAATGAGCACTGAATATCTACATTCTTCCTGAGGCTTCCCAGCAAAGTCATTCCTTTGAGAATGTCCTCTGCTATCCTGCTGTAAATTTGAATACTTAAAAAAACCAAAAGGCAGTATGCTACTTTTGAGTCCATATTGGAACTTTATCAAATCTAATTTCTCTCAACCTGTGTTTTCATATATATTCATAACTGTGTATGCTTCTGTAATGCAAGATCCAGGTACCTGGGTATTACTCATCCCCCTACACTATTAGCCACCTTTTCTTCACATTATTTAATTTTGGCAGCAGTAAACAAAAGAACACTCACTGATCCAGTCACAAATTCTGTTACCAGGACATGATGGGTTTTGGCTTTGGCCAGGGCTCCTGGGTTAATACCAGTATGGTTTAGAATGACAGTCATAGCCTTTGTTGACATATTACTGCATTTCCTGACTGGGAGCATAGTGTTGGGTAATTATCAAAGGTTTCTTTTGACCTCTTGGACAGATACACATCTGGTGAGTACAGCTCCAAGGATTGTCAGCAGATGATTAATTTCTTTTCTACATTTTTCCTGACACACTAATCCAGAACAGAATGGGAAAGACTGCAACAGAAATTCTGGTCTCCAGAATCAAGTTCTCAGCTATCATGACCAGAAACTAAATTGTATACAGAGTCCAAAACTGACAGGTAATTCCTCTGCCCTTAACCCTGCCTTCCTTCTGGAATCCTTATTTACTCATGTTGCATTCCAAGATGGCACAGATAAGACATTGGGAGGTTTTATATACAAAATCTTTCCCTCTATGGGGTAACCATCACCCTCAAGTGCTAATTGTAGTACAATAGCAAGTCTGCTATCACATCTAACATGTTTTATTGATCAGGACCTTAATGAAGATGAATCTTAAGGTGTTAATCAACTTGTTAATCAAATCCCACCATTGTTTAATCTATGGTCATTCATAGTACTTAGCTTCAGATGCCCTTTTATTTGACTGTCCCTGTGAATGCTGGCTGTTTTGCAGATGTGGATATTACTTTTCCCCACACTTTTGGGGTCTTGGTGGTCTTTGCTTGCAAGTTCAGTAAAAAACTACAGAGGGAACCTAGTTACAATACAATACACCACCAGGTTGGAAGAGACCTTCAAGATCATCACATCCAACCCATCAACTAATCCAACCCACCTAAATACAATACAATACAATACAATACAATACAATACAATACAACCCACCTAAACAACTAAACCATGGCACCAAGCACCCCATCAAGCCTCTTCCTGAACACCTCCAATGATGGTGACTCCACCACCTCCAAGGGCAGCCCATTCCAATGGGCAATCACTCTCTCTGTATAGAACTTCTTCCTAAGATCCAGCCTAAACCTCCCCTGGCGCAGCCTAAGACTGTGTCCTCTTGTTCTGGTGCTGCCTGCCTGGGAGAAGAGACCAACCTCTGCCTGGCTACAACCTCCCTTCAGGTAGTTGTAGAGAGCCATAAGGTCACCCCTGAGTCTCCTCTTCTCCAGGCTAAGCAACCCCAGCTCCCTCAGCCTCTCCTCATAGGGCTTGTGTTCGTAACCCCTCACCAACCTTGTTGCCCTTCTCTGCACATGTTCCTGCAACTCAACATCCTTTCTAAATTGAGGGGCCCAGAACTGGACACGGGACTCTAGGTACGGCCTAACCAGTGCAGTGTACAGGGGCAGAATCACCTCCCTGCTCCTGCTGGCCACACTGTTCCTGATGCAAGCCAGGATGCCATTGGCCTTGTTGGCTGCCTGGGCACACTGCAGGCTCATGTTCAGCCTACCATCAACCAGCACCCCCAGGTACCTCTCTGCCTGGCTGCTCTCCAGCCACTCTGACCCCAGCCTGTAGCACTGCATGGGGTTGTTGTGGCCAATGTGCAGGAACCGGCACTTGGATGTGTTCAATCTCATACCGTTGGGTTCTGCCCATCTGTCCAGCCTGTCGAGGTCCCTCTGCAAAGCCTCTCTGCCCTCCAGCAGATCAACTCCTGCCCCCAGCTTGGTGTCGTCCACAAATTTACTGATGATGGACTCAATGCCCTCATCCAGATCACAATAAAGATGTTGAAGAGCATGGGGCCCAGCACTGATCCTTAGGGCATACGACTAGTGCCTGGCCACCAGCTGGATGTGGCACCATTCACCACCACTCTCTGGGCTCGGCCCTCCAGCCAGTTCCTAACCCAACGCAGTCTGCTCCTGTCCAAGCCATGGGCTGCCAGCTTGGCCAGGAGTTTGCTGTGGGGGACAGTGTCAAAGGCCTTGCTGAGGTCCAGGTAGACTACATCCACAGCCTGCCCCACATCCACCAGGCGGGTCACCTGATCATAGAAGGAGATCAGGTTGGCCAGGCAGGACCTGCCCTTCCTAAATCCATGCTGGCTAGGTCTGATCCCTTGGCCATCCTGGAAGTGCTGCCTGATCGCACTCAAGATGACCTGTTCCATAATCTTGCCTGGCACTGAGGTCAGGCTGACAGGCCTATAATTCCCTGGCTCTTCCAACTGGCCCTTCTTGTGGATGGGCACCACGTTGGCCAGCTTCCAGTCTTCTGGGACCTCTCCAGTGAGCGAGGACTGTTGAAAAATGATGGAGAGTGGTTTGGACAGTTCATCTGCCAGCTCTCTCAGCACCCTAGGATGGATTCCATCCGGTCCCAGGGCCTTGTGGGGGTCCAAGCGGCTCAGATGATCTCTAACTACCTCCTGGAGCAGCGGGAAACTATGCAGCTCCCTGGCTCCTTCTGCCAGCTCTGCAGGCCAGCTGTCTGGAAGACATTCTGTCCTGCTAGTAAAAATTGAGGTAAAGAAGGCGTTAAGTACCTCTGCCTTTTCCTCATCCTTTGTTACAACATTCCCCTCCGTGTCAACCAAGGAGTGGAGGTTGTCCTTGCCCTTCCTCTTGCTATTAATGTATTTATAGAAGGACTTTTTGTTGTCCTTCACAGCAGAGGCCAGTCTAAGTTCTAAATGGGCTTTTGCCTCCCTAATTTTCTTCCTGCATGTCCTAGCAACATCCCTGAACATTCCGTAGTTTGCCTCCCCTTTGTTCCAAACATGGTACACCCTCTTTTTTCCCTTAGATCTATTAGAAGTTCATTACCCATCCAGGCTGGCCGTCTGCCCCGGCGGCTCATCTTCCGGCACATTGGCACAGCCTGTTCCTGCACCTTCAAGAGTTCTTCCTTGAAGTAGGTCCAGCTCTCCTGGGCCCCTTTATTTTTAAGGGCTGTATCCCAAGGAACCTTCTGAGTTCCTTGAGTAACCTGAAGTCTGCCCTCCTGAAGTCACTGTATACATATCTCCCCACATAAGCCCATCACATTGCTGATCCAAAGTAGTGCTGGAGGGAATATGAATATTATAAAGGAGCAAGCACTGGTTTGGTTCTTTTCCTGTGTTAAATTATCAACTATTACCAGTACATGCAGTTCACTTCATCTGCTTTGTTGCTCTGATCTAGAAATACTGTGTTCATATCCTGAAATTGTATGTGTGGAAGAACTTACTGTCAAAGCTTATTGATTTCTGAAGGGCTTGCTGCTGATGTCTCTTTTGTCCTCAAAATACTTCCCTGACCCTTTAGTCCATCCTTGTTGCAGTTATTTGGTAACTTCAAATTATTTGGGGAGCAACTCAAATCAAAACTCAAGGGTGTTAGAAAAAAACAAACAAAACAATGAAGCCCATCATGTTTGTGTTATAGGTAAATCTTCTCTTCAAAGCTTCTAACTAATGAACACCCTTCCTGAAGAACATTGTGTCTTTATGAAGTACATTCTCCCTCTCCTTTGGGGTCTCTCTCTGCATTTTCAGCTACAGCCCTAGCTAATAGCTCTCATTTCTGATATGGCCACTGAAGCACCAACCATTATTTAATCCCATAAAAAATGGATAAGCCACGTTCCTCCTTACCAAATGAAGAGGAAGCAGATATGTATCTCTCAGTAACACTCCTGGGCCCTTGACTCTCTGTGCATTTTAGTAAGCTGAAATACACAGTTTTATAGAAAAAGCTAAACAACTTATGCAAACAATTCTCCAGCACCACAAAAGATTTTGGAAGGGAAAAATCCTTTAGAAAGAAAAGAGTGAATTTTGCTGAAGAGGAAATGTTTGTTTCTAAGCAAAGTGAGAACTCTTGGGACAATCTCAGTGCTTTTCATTGAAAATAGCTAAGTTTTCAGAGTCTGATTCTGTATGTGTGAAATCTTTTAATTTTCAGAATGGAAGCAGTAAGCAGCTCAGAGTGTCAAATCTGCAATGTGATATCCAGGATGATAAGGCAGTTTAAGCTATCATGATTTATAAAAGCACTTGAGGTGGATGGATTCAACTTGAGTAACTTTGAAAAGAGGTAGAATTAGATGTTCTGTCTTCTTGGCTTGCCCACACTAGAAACTCAGTGTATTTACTTGTGATCCTTTCTTGCACTGCCTTATCTGTACTAACCATAGCCTGCAAAAATGAATCAGATTTAATTTATTTTGGCTTAAGCAAAATCACAGGGCATGCAGTGTATCAGCAAGAATATTTACAAAGCAGATTCCAGCAGATTACTGGAATGCATTGAGAGTAACTTTTTTAAGCCAGGAAATAGGCAGCCCTATCAGAGGGCGTGCAATACTGGTCCTGATGGCAATCAGTGCAAGTGAGCTAGTGGATGACATTGAGATTGGAGGCAGCTGGTGCTTAGTGATGGTGCACTAAGGGATTTCACAGTCGTGGGGGATATGGGTCAGGTGAAGAGTACAGTCAGGATCCTAAATTTTAGGAAAGCAAAATTCCAGCTATTCAAGGAGTTAGTCAATAGACCTCCCTTGTGTACAAGGGAGCAGAAGAGAGATGGCAGATCTTTAAGGATTTTATGATAAAACTGGGCCCACAACCAGTGCCCTATCACGATGCAAGCACCAAAGAAATAAGTTTCATCATGGTATCATGGAAACCAAATAGGGAAACCATTACCTTTAAACCACCTCCTACACCATTCATGATCTCCAGAGGTTCTTTCCAACACCTATCGTTCTGTGATGCAAACATTTTCTTCCAGAGACCCTTGGAATTGCTAAGGAAATTCCTCTGCCATTTTTGCAGTCTACAAGAATAAATACAGACAGAAAACTAAACCTTTTAAACCTTGAATGATTTGTGTTGGACTTAAGTGTAGCCATATATTTTGGGGATGTATTTGAGTAAAGGCAGATGCCTATCTGAGAAAACACCAACCTGTAGGCAGGGTGCACCTTGTAGTCATGTTCTGCACTAAATGAAAACAAGCTGAACTTCAAGGATAATATCCCCTCTGCTCCCACAAGCCATCATTCTGGGACAGGCCTTCTGCCACAGCACATTGTAAAAGGTCCTTCCCTCAGCTGTGTGCCCCCTGTTAAAAAATAGTTTGGCCCCTGTCAAATTAAATATATTCTACTGTGTTACATTATACTATGTTGTAAATGTTATGTTACAAACACAAGATTTAAAAAACTATACACAAGCGCCTAGAAGTGTGTCAGGGTGGGGAAGAGCAACATCACAGAGTAGGAGCTGACAGGTGGCATCTCTTTATGCATTGCGCACTGCAGAGTTGCTATGGTGCCACCTTTAGGGAGATAACATGCAGCCTTCTTGACTTATTTTCGTCAGAGATATGGCAGCATGGCACTAGGATCTTTTTTTTTTCCTCTCCCTTTCCTATTTTCTTTCTCCACAGTATTCTGCTTACAATAAAATGTCATCAGAATTTGCAAAGCAACACAGAACACCAGTTTAAGCTTTATTCCCAGTCAGCCTATTTATACTGCAAAGCTGTGTCTGCTTGTGTTCATAATTCATACAATAGGGAAAGAAGAAAGGAAAAAAGCAAACAAAAAAACCTGCTATTATGCTTTGATTCCATGTTTTTATAAATATTTGAATCCAGTCACAGAGGTTTATTCAGGAAGCAAAACCACAGTAAACACTCCTAATTTAAATGAAAGATTTTGAAGTAAATCTACTTGAGCTTAAGATATTCATGAAGCAATAAAATCAGTGGTTTTCATTGGGCTGAATCTTTTTGAATAGCTTAAAAATAAATAGTAACAATGATAAAAGCTGTCCTTCTCTGCTATCAGGGTGCTATCTTCCCAATTCTTTTCTGCCAAACTGCCACAAAATGGTATCTGATTCTTATGCAATGAAGCATTCTAGGGTATATAGAATACAAAGAGACTATAAATCCTTTATACTGTCTTATGTAATGCTGTTGTTCTGCTGTTAACTTTCTTTTAAATAAAGAAGTAAAGAATATTAATCTGATTGGAACAGTGCACAAAGATTCCAGCCTTGAACAAAATCTCTGTGTCTTCTAGCCTCAGTGGTCTGTAACTAGATTTATATGAAGAATTACTTTATTTGGGGGGGGGAAATACTACAGCCATGAGAATTTATGAATTATTTTAAGCCAACCTGTGTGTAACAAATAAGAATGAGATGAAAATCAGTAGGCTTCTGAGAACAGTTGTATACAAAAAGTAATGCCAAAGGTGTTTTATTTGCAAGTAGGAAATTCTCAGAAAGAAGTGTTTGGTGCTGTAGTATTTATTTTGAGGTGAAAGAAGACTTAAGGAATGTCCTCATTTTTTGACAGGAGAATTTGTCTTGAGGTGCGATTAGAGAGCTAAGCAAAATTGAAATGCAAGTTTTATAAGAATGGACCTTGGAAACAATAACACTTAAAATATCCTTGCAGGAATCTGGAATCTGATTTATTTAATTCAAAAGTGATGGATCCAGGGATATTTTGTGAACTATTATTTCGTATATAAAAAAAAATGTGAATCCTCAGCCATTCTGTCTGTAAATTTTAACTTTCTGCAGGGGGTAAGCCAAATGCCTGTTGATCAGGAGTCACTGACTGACTTCTTGCCCTGGCATTACCACCAAATTGCCATCTGGCTCTGGTCAAGTAGTCTCCCTTCAGCCTTGTTAAAACACCTGGCTGGTTCTAGACACTAAGCTCTTCCCTGTACAAACAGTTAGTGTAAGGGTTCTTCTCCATCTGAGATGAAGCTGTGTATCATTCTGTAATGCAGTGCCTATCATTACTAATAATGCAGAAAAGGTTTCCAGACTGTTAACTCTCTGCTAGTGAGGAAGAAGTAGAAGTATGCTTCTAAGGAGAAATGGGCAGGTAGAGAAAGGAGAAATATCCACAGACTGCAGGTGCCTGTCTTGATATTTTATAAGCTTCTCTGTTAGAGCTACAGAACTGTTCTCTAGCTTAATGAGAGGATTTTGCTTGTTAAAGCTAGCTATCACTATCAGCAACTTTGCAATTATTCAAGCACCATATATCTTGAAACAACAGATGTCACAGGGTTCATTATAATGGGAAATATATTTTCAGTCTATTAAGTTTCATGTTACTGGAAGGGTATTTCAGTGCAGTCACAACAAACTTACCAAGTCTGCTCCACACATCCACCTGTCAGCACTTTTTAGGTATATATAGTACTTGGATTTTAATACGAGCACAGCTCCCATTCTAGCAGACTCCATTTTCATCCATGTCCCATTGGTGTGCTGTGCTGTAGTTCCTTTCAGCTTGATCAGAGGCCTATGTGCTGGAAGATGAGCCACCGGGGCAGACAGACAGCCTGGTTGGGCAATGAACTTCTGGGTGAATTAAGGGGGAAAAAAAAGGGTGTATCATCTTTGGAAGAAAGGTGAAGTAACCCATGGAATGTTTAAGGATATTGCTAGGTCATGCAGGAAAAAAAATAGAGAGGCAAAAGCCCATTTAGAGTTTAGCCTGGCACTGCTGTGAAGGACAACAAAGAATCCTTCTACGAATATATTAGTGGCAAGAGGAGGGGCAAGGACAACCTCCACTCCTTAGTGGACATGGAGGGGAACATAGTAACAAAAGATGAGGAAAAGGCAGAGGTACTTAACACCTTCTTTGCCTTGATTTTTAATAGATGGATAGACTGTCTTCCAGACAACTGGCCTCCTGAGCTGGCAGATGGAGTCAGGGAGCAGTATAGTTCCCCTGTGATCCAGGAGGAAGTAGTTAGAGATCTCCTTTGCCACTTGGATCACCACAAGTCCATGGGACTGGATGGGATCCATTCCAGGGTGCTGAAAGAGCTGGCAGATGAGTTGGCCAGGCCGTTCTCCATCATTTTTCAGCAGTCCTGGCTCACCAGAGAGGTCCCAGATGCCTGGAAGCTGCCAATGTGATGCCCATCTACAAGAAGGGCCGGTTGGATGACCCAAAAAGGGTTAGAGAGAGAGAGAAAGGCAGTTAAGGAGAAAAATTCTGTTAGCTCAAAGCATATGCAAGGATTAGTTCTCTTATCTGGTTAGCTTTGTTAATTCAAGGTCGGTTCTGTCTGGCAAAGCTGTTGCTTCAGAGGGAGAAACAGGCAAGCCCACACGAACAGAGAGAGAGAAGTACAGACTGAACTGACAGAACTTAAAGTTGCATTCTACCAATGAAATTGGTTTAGACTATCTTGTTGTCATTTAAATATCAATAACATTCAGCCAGAGTGTTCCAGCAATTGTCCCTTTTCTTGAAGGCACAGCCTAAACCGGTCACACTAACAACTCTCTCAATGAAGAACTTTCTCCTCACCTCCAGCCTAAACTTCCCCTGGCGCAGCTTGAGACTGTGTCCTCTTGTCCTTGTGCTGGTTGCCTGGGAGAAGAGACCAACCCTCACATGGCTACAACCTCCCTTCAGGTAGTTGTGGAGAGCAATAAGGTCTCCCCTGAGCCTCCTCTTCTCAAGGCTAAACAATCCCAGCTCCCTCAGCCTCTCCTTGTAGGGCTTGTGCTCAAGGCCTTTCACCAGCATTAGAGAAACAACTTTGCAGACTTCAAAGTCATTGAAAAAGGAGGGGGAGGAGGTGCTTCAAATGCCAGAGCAGAGATGCCCTGCCAGTGCTGGAGCAGGATCCTGGCAAAGCCTGTGCCCACGTTGAACAGAGCTCATGCAGGTTTTCTGGCAGGACCTGTGACACCATAGAAGACCCATGCTGGAGTCATGAAGAGCAGCAGTCTGTGGAAGGGACATACATTGGAGAAGTTCATGAAAAACTGATTCTCAGGGGTAGGGAGGAATGTTAGGAGCAAGAAGGAGCACAGCCAATCTAATGAACTGTTCACAGTTCCTGGTCCTTGTCCTCTGTGGCATTCAGGGAGGGGATGTGGCAGTCTCAGGAGTGAAATTATACTCAGGAAGCACAGAGGGGTAGGAGGGAAGCTGTTTTTAGATCTGTTCTTATTTCTAATTATCCCACTCAGATTTGATTGGTACAAATTAAACTAATTTTCCCCAAATTAAGTGTGTTTTACCCATGATGGGTGACCTCCCTGTCCTTATCTTGACCCATGAGCTTTTTATTGTATTTTCTACCCCTGTCCTGTTGGTGAGGGGTAGTTATAGAGCATCTTAGTAGGCACCTGGTAATCAGTCAAAGTCAATGCATCAACAGCTGCACATTCCAGTGTTTGTGTCATTGAACTCTTGGTTTTATGTCTTTCAGTTGGCTGAATAAAGCTTTACCACTGCAGTGTAAAAGAATCTCAAAATTCCTGTTCTGGCTGGGTGGATTTTATCTGAACAGAAGTTGACTCTAAATGGTATATACTTGGTTTTGGATTGTTGTGTTTTGTTTTGGTTTTGGTTTTATTTTTGACCTAGCAGGCAACCGTATACAGGAAACTGTACAAAATCATTTTATATAACTTCAGAACCATCAATATATAGGGCAATGCATTTGAATAATGGGAAGCATCCATTAATAGACTGAAATAGGATGTGCTTTGGCAGGGGTGTTGGACTCAATGATCTCTGGAGGTCCCTTCCAACCTCTAATGTACTGTGACACTGTGATACATTTCACAAGCAGTGATTCCCATTCAAAATGAAGCCAAGTGGCTTTACTCACTTGGTTTCTATTGCTCAATATAGGATTGCATCTGCTTCTCCTTTGAAGGGAATTTTTGTTTAACTTGGAATTATGTGCAACTATTTGGTTAAAAACTGCACCCAGGGGATGCTTCTCACTAAAACAGATAAATCAACATCATCAACACCTGCCTTCTTTACAATACAAAGGTATAAGGGGTAGGACAACATTCACAAAGACTATCAAGCAGACAACAAGACAAAAAGGGCAGAAGGAGTAGGACAAAATATACAAAGATTCTTGTGTAGAAAACAAGAAGTAAAGGCGAAGAGAATGTAATTACCATGCTGAAGAGAAACAGTTTGATTAGAACAGGTTCTAAGTAACTTAAAAAAACCACATGGGGTAAATTGGGTTATGCTAAGTAGTAATATGATTGTGTTAAGACCATATTCCCCATTATTCTGTCAAAGTCTTTTAAAGAAGGGAGGAAGAAAGCTTCTGGTTTTGTAAAGGTTTTCTTTTAGATACATCAAATGTATTTTTTCTAGAAGAGAAATAATCAGTATTTCAGTGATGTACACTTGCAAGACATAGGTATGCCCAGGTGGCCAAGAAAGCCAACAGCATCCTGGTCTGTATCATCACTAGTGTGGCCAGCAGGACCAGGGAAGTGATCATGCCCTGATAGTCACAACTGGGGAGGCCACACCTTGTATAGTGTTCTGTTTTGGGCCCCTCACTACAAGAAAGAGCATGTCCAGAGAAGAGCAATTAAGCTGATGAAGGGTCAGAAGAACAAGTCTTATGAGGAGAGGCTGAGGAAAAAAAGAGTCTGGAGAAAAGGAGGATGGGGGAAGAGAGCTTAATTTTCTCTACGACTCCCTGAAAAGAAAGGCAAAGAGGTACTGAGGTGGGTGTTAATATCTTCTTCAAGGAGAGGAATGGCCTGATATTGTGCCAGGAGAGGTTTAGGTTGGGTACTAGGAAAAAATTCTTCACTGAATGAGTGGTCAGACATTGGAACAGGTTGCCCAGAGAGGTGGTGGAGTGGCCATCCCTAGAGGTGTTCAAAAAACATGTAGACATGGCACTTCAGAACATGGTTTAATGGCCATGGTAGTGATAGGACAATGGTTGGACTCAGTGATCTTGGGGGTCTTTTCCAACAAAATCAATGCTATGATTCTGTGATTATTGTTTGTGTAAGTGCTGTTAAAACAAAAGACTGTGCCTTGGTTCTCTATCAGTGTGCAAATAGAAAAATAAAGAAATCATGTTGCATTTGAGACAGAGAAGTCAGAAAAACAAATACTGCATGGCTGGTCTCAGAACCAGAACAAGGGAGGGGGTCTCAGTAATCAAGCAATGATGTTACACTCTGCGCATCTCCAGAAGTTCATCTTTGTTTTGCAGTTTCTAAATTGCATCTTTAACCATCAGTGTGGGATTTCTTTCCAATTCTGTGCTTGCTGGGGCTTTATTCAGAGTCGTGTTTCCTTGCAGCTTCACATTGCACACTGCTGCTGAAGCCAGAAAACTGGTGGATTAATTGGACTGCTGATCCTACTCATGTAAATGACAACGTATTACAAAGAGGTTTGCAGGGTGAGAAAGCCTGTCAGGGTAAACAACAATACACTGAGTTTGTCAAAGGAAATAAGCATTTAAAAATTGGAAAATTACTAAAAGTATCAATTAAAATGATGGAACTGAAAACCTGGAAAACTCAGAGAATGGGAAAGGAGGAGGATAAACACAGGAAAATAACTTTTCTAACAGTAAGACCTGTATATAGGAGGGTAAAATCCTCCCCTGTGTGTGAGACAGTCTAGGCATGTAATGTATGGATGTTTCAGTGTTCTGATTTAACACCAGCCAGATCCTTCCAAGTTTCTGCAAGAAGTTCAGATTACCTTCAAAACAATTCACACTGGTAGAGGAACAGCATATGGACAGCGGCTCTGGAGCAGGGGCTCAGACCTGCTATATGGGGTGAAGGACAGGAAAGTGAAAAGCACAATATTCTGATGAATGCTGTCTAAGATAAATAAACAAGCAAGGAAAAAAACAGATCCTCTTGTGTACCTTAGATGATATTGCAGCAGGTTCTGGCAGGCAGGATTTTTTTTTTTTTAAGATACTGTACTGTTTGTTGTTGTTTTTTTCTTCTGGAATTAATGTTCTTCATAGGAGGTTCTATGGTGCTGTGTTGGATTTGTGTTGAAAGCAGCCATGGTAAAACACAGATGTTTTAGCTGTTGCTGAACAGTGCTTACACTGAATCAAAGTCTCTTCTACTTCTCAGACCGCCCTACCAGTGAGTAGGCTGGGACAAAAGTTAGGAGGGAACACACCTGGTACAGCTGACCCCAAATGAACAAGGGATACCCCACACTATATGACACTGTCGTCAGATGTAAGAACCTGGGGAGGAGGAAGCATGCCATTGCTCGGGGACCAGCTATTGGTGAGCAATTGGAAGGGATTTTTTTTGTATCACTTTTATCATGCAATAGCTAAGAGACATTTCTGTTGCATCTTGCGAGATAGATGATGGAGAATTTTTTTTCTTTAAAGAAGTGCAAGTTTCTTTCATCTCTCCTTTCTTTATGAGAAAAGCACCATTCATGAATTAAGGGTGTCTAGTGAAAGAAATTATTGGCTAGACAGGGAGACTGGGCCTGTATTTATATTTGTAATGGAATAACAACCATGGGGCTTTTGTCAGTGCTTAATTTAAGTATCATTATTTTCTTTTGGCTTTAGAACTCTGCAAAACATTTTTGCTTATAAGCACATCAAATAAGCTCTGAAGGGCTCAGTTTTGTCTGTTTTGTTCCCTTGTGTAAGGCTTTTTTTTCGTGTGTGTGCGTGTCAATAATTTCTTTTATGAATAACCTGCAACTATGCATAAAATATTTAAAGCATTATATTTTATGAGAAGGACTGCAGGTGCAGTGCTTTTGGTTTTGAATAGGACTTCTCTTTTAGGGTGAGTGTGTGTCTGCATAAATAATTGCGTGTAGTAACTGCATCACGGAGAGAGAAAAGCTAAGGCTTTTCATGTTGGTCTTCACTCACAAAAGAATTTATTCTTCTGAGGCTTTGTTCTAGGATACTTACACTCAGGTTATAGCTATTCATTTGTCATTTCTCTTTTAAGTAAGAAGGGTATGTCAGCTATTGGACAATTGGCCAACACACGCAGAGAAAACCATCATGATCCCAAGAGTGAGTTTTGTTTCTAATAATATGTTTTTTTCTCTTCCTCATAAGTGAGATGTTTTGAGACAGGATCTGTCGATCACATCAACAGAGTCTTATTACAGCAGGTCTGATGACTTCCTTTTGTCAATCTCAGGTCATGTCCTTTGTTTTTTTAATGAGATCTCTTAATGAATTTAAATTTATTAACTACTTTGTTGTTAAAGCCCCACTGATGCTTGTCAAAAGAACTCAGTGACACTGGTCTACTTAAAAAACATTATTCCCATCTTAACGTTGCTAATTCAAAATGAAAGTGAAAAATTATGTAGTCTGAAACAATTGTGGAATCTGGACTGGGAATAAATTATTTAAAAGATGGGTATAAACTACTTCTGCAGTCCCTGGAAGGTAAGGGTCAGGCTTTACAATGTCTGCGTCAGACAGAGCTTTGGCATGATACTTTTCAAATAAATACTATGCTAGCTGAAATTCTCCATCTCTAGTTTTATTTTGGGCTAAGGGTAGAAGAGGGTCACAAAAGGTAACAAAATGCTGCCAAATCTTAATTTAAGAGGTCAGAGAATCTAATTATTTGGAAAACTGCCTTATGGACATGGACAGAACGAGGGTGAATGCAACAATGAGATAATTAGTGATCTTCACTTGCATAGCTAAAATAAGGCCAAGTGGTATGTTAGAGTCCTGTATGGAGTGCCAGGGTTGATTCTAATTGAATATGGATGCAAAAGTCTAAAAAGTGTGTTAGATTTCATTCAGTCTGTTGCTAACATTGTTATATAACTCCGAGGACTAAACATTCTGGCTTAAATGTTAACTGTGAATAAAAACACATTCTTTTTTACCCATAGATTATGATTTTCAGGTTAGACTACATACCTGTTTTATCTGGACACTGTTAACTTCCTGTTTTGTTGTTGTTGTGGGGGTTTGTGTTTATTTGCCTCTTTGTGTTTGCTTTTGTGTTTTTTTTTAAAAACACTGCTGAAAACTGTAACTGATTTGTGCAGACGTAGGATTTTTTTTCTAATAGAAAAAAGATTCACTCTTCAAATCTTCCTTTGACATGAATCTTGAATAGGCATATGGGATATGTATATTACAATTAGAATTAGAATTAAAATTAGAATTAGAATTAACCAGGTTGGAAAAGACCTTTGAGATCAACGAGTCCAACCTATCACCCAACACCATCTAATCAACTAAACCACAGCACCAAGCACCCCATCCAGTCTCTTCCTAAACACCTCCAGTGATGGTGACTCCACCGCCTCCCTGGGCAGCCCATTCCAATGGCCAATCACTCTTTCTGTGAAGAACTTCTTCCTAACACCCAGCCTAAACCTCCCCTGGGGCATCTTGAGATTGTGTCCTCTTGTTCTGGTGCTGATTGCCTGGGAGAAGAGACCAACCCCCACCTGGCTACAACCTCCCTTCAGGTACTCGTAGACAGTAAGAAGGTCTGCTCTGAGACTTCTCTTCTCTGTATTAGATGAGACATCCTCCTCTGCAATGAAATTTTCCACTGAAATAACATTGTATTGAAAAAAGAGGAAAAAAAAAGTTTTTAAAGGATATTTTTTAACTAGGTAACAATTTTTTAAATAACACCCATTAAAATTATGTCAAATTAGTTTTACAAAGTGGGTAACTATGGCAAACATTACTGCATTAGACATGCATGGAACTTGTCAATGTTTAATTTCAAAAGTGTTTTTTTAACCTAAAGGAAACATGGAGAAAAGTTAAAATAATAGATCTGTGCTTCCAGGTTTTACTTTGTGTCTTAAGTAAACCCAAGTTGTCTCCATTCCTCATCCTCAAGCTCTCCAATTCTGCTAATCAGGGGGAAAAATATGCATTTTAAATCACCATATTTCACAGAAAACATACTTCACAGTTAATTCAGTACTTGTAGTCTAGATACCTGCTCCCTCTCCTTCCAGATTCTTTTTCTTCATGTGAAACCTGTTTTTACTGTTCAAGCATTATCCAACATGTCACAATGAATGTCTGAGCTGCAGAGAGATTTTTGATCAAAGCTTCTCTGTTAGTACATATCTGACACAGGAAGATCTCTATTTGTATGTATCCAACACAGGAAGATCTGTTTTGAAGAAGTCAGATGATTTGTTACTTGTTCTTTCCATATGAACACACTTACTACTTTTTTTATTACATTGCAATTGTCTTTTTGAGGTTTCCACCACTGCAGGAGATGACATTGTTCAGGACCTGGGCAGAACTATGTGTGCTGGACTTTAAAATCTCTCAAGGTTAAAGAGAGAATACCTCCAACAGAACAAGTAGAGAAAGAATTGGCACAAGTAGTGTTTTCAATATTCTAGTGAAGTTTCTTGGTCATTATTAAAAAAAAACCCAACAATTTATGTAGCATGTGGAAGTGCATCCAAAAATAAGTTACTCGGTACAAAACTCTGAAAGACTCAAGCACAAGGAGATTTTTGAGTGGCAACAAAACTTCATATATGATCACAGAGTTCTTCCAAAATAAGATGGGCAAACTGTTTAATTGAGAAAAAAAAAATTATAAAATAATCAATTAAAGTAAATTTTGCTCAGGAACTGTGGTTGGGTGAGAAAATTCTCCCCCACACACAAAGAAACCACAGCTAACTCAGTCGGAAAAGCAAATGAAATAAGCTGTATTTACAAGCAGAAATGGAATGCAATGAATATGTACACAAATATAGAGTATTTACACTATATACAGAAATATACAGCAATGAATGTAATACAGAAGAACTTTTTTCCTCCAGCCGGCCAGAGGACCCCTCTCTCCCTCCCTACCTCCCTTTTTTTTCCCAAAAAGGGTTAGAGAGAGAGAGAAAGGCAATTAAGGAGAAAAATTCTGTTAGCTCAAAGCGTGTGCAAGAATTAGTCTTCTTATCTGGTTAGCTTTGTTAATTCAAGGTCGCTCCTGTCCGGCAAAGCTGTTGCTTCAGAGAGAGAGAAACCGACAAACCCACAGGAACAGAGAGAACAGACTGAACTCAGACAGAACTGACGGAACTTAAATTGAAGTTGCATTCTACCAATCTACCAATGAAATTAGTTTAGACCTCATCTTGTTGATATTTAAATATCAAAAACATTCAGCCAGAGTGTTCAGCAATTGTCCCTTTCTTAAAGGCACAGTCTAAACCGGTCACAGGAATGCAGAGGATAGTAACAGGGGAGACCTTATTACCACGCTGACCAGTACATGAAAGGTTGGCTACCAGGAGGGTAGAGACTCCATTTTTAGAAGGAGTCACTTGCAAAGGACAAGGGGGCAATGGGTACAAGTTATACCTAGGGAGATTCCAATTGGACTCTAGAAGAAATTTTTTTACCATGAGAAGAATTAGACATTGGAATACTCTCCCAAGAGAAGTGGCAGATTCCACTACCTTGGACAGTTTTAAGACACAGGTTGACAGGATGCTGGGACATCTCATTTAAACTACACCATCCTTTCCAACCTGGCCTTCTGTGATTCTGAGGATACATATCTGAAACTATACTTCAGGAGCATAGTAACACAACAATCCCTTTAATTCTCACTCTTTAGAACTCTAGTCCTTTAAAATACCTGCTTTGGTGAATTCCAGATAGTGAGATTGAGACAACTTTACACAGATGAAGAAGAAAATTTTCAAAAAGAGTTTACTAAGTATAAATTTCTTGGATAGATTAATCACATCACTACTTCCACAGACCAATTAAAGTGTTAAAAAACAGAGTAAGACCCAGCTTTCAGTGGTAGTGTTCTTTAAGATGCCTTTTAGGTGCCTTAGTCTGATCCGTTACACTTGGCAACCTGTGTGCCTAAAGTATGAATGCTTCCTGGATCCCCAGCAAAGGATTCTTACATTACTTGGTAGGACAATGTGGTTGGGTGAGAAAGTTCCCACACACACACAAAGAAACCACAGCTAGCTCAGTCGGAAAAGCAGATGAAAGCTATATTTACAGGCAGAAATGGAATGCAATGAATATGTACACAAATATACAATATTTACAATATATACAGAAATACACAGCAATGAACACAATGCAGAAAAGCCTTTTCCCTCCAGCCGGCCAGGGGGGTTCTCTCCCTCCCTCCCTCCCCTTTTTCCCAAAAAGGGTTAGAGAGAGAGAGAAAGGCAATTAAGGAGAAAAATTCTGTTAGCTCAAAGCGTATGCAAGAATTAGTTTTCTTATCTGGTTAGCTTTGTTAACTCAAGGTCACTCCTGTCTGGCAAAAGCTGTTGCTTCAGAGAGAGAGAAGCCGATCAGCCCACAGGACAGAGAAGAACAGACTGAACTCAGCCAGAACCCAGACAGAACTGACAAAACCTAAATCTGCCAATGAAATTAGTTTAGACTATCTTGGTTTTGTTTAAATATCAAAAACATTCAGCCAGAGTGTTCAGCAATTTGTCTCTTTCTTAAAGACACAGCCTAAACCGGTCACAATCCACCTCTTCTAAACAATTTCATTGGCTGTTCATACTGTCCATCCAATCTAAAACAATATCTACAATTTGCAAGTAAAGTTCATAGTCCATTCCAGCTATCCTCAGGTGTAGATAATTCAGAAGTCCAAGAAAATCAAGGACTCTTCATTGTCTGAAGTGTTTTTCCATTGCAGTGAAACTCATTCTTAAGACTCACAGTGCTGATTTGTTTAGAGGCTACCTGATCCATAAGAAACTGCTTTTAGTAATTAATGTATACTTCATAAGAGTAACTAAATAAAGAAATTTTCTCCAATTCTTGATGCCAGAGGGGTTTGAAAACATGTGTCAGCTCCTTCTGCTAGCTGAATGTCACCTGTTACTGAGATCCCAGTTCTTCCTCTCTCACAGATGTTCGGGGGGATTTTTATTTATTTATTGATTACATAAGCTTGTAAAGCAGCTGCTGTAAACCAGGGTAAAGTATCTTTCAGCTCTGATGTTTTAGAGCCTTTAGAAAGTTTTCAAGGTAAATTTCCTATTTTTACCCTTGCAAAGTATATGAGTTACCAAGTGAAATTATATTTGCGATAGTCTGACACGTTCATAATGTCTCTGCTTCACACCCTTGCCTAGAGCAAGATCAGCCACAGCAGTGCATGAGGTTGCTCAGGACTTTATCATGGAATGGAACTCCTGCAAGGAGGGAGGCAGCACCAACTCCTTGGGTCCTGTCCTGGTTGTCAGTTCATCCTCATATTTCTAGCCTCCCTGACCTTTCTCAACTGGCTTCCCTCCAGGGACCAGAACCTTCTCAACAAAGTTGCCCCTGGCTGCCTGCTTATTACTCTTGCCCCAAGTATATAGAGGCCTTTTTGACCCCTTCTTCCCAACAGTCCCAATCCTTCCAGATGTCAGCCCTGTCTTCGTGGGCATCCATTAGATGATCTCTGCAGATACCTTCCAATCCCTACCATTCTGTGTTTCCACAACTGATCTCCACAATTGGCATCGCCTGCAATCCTGCCAAAGTGAATGCTGTGACCTCCCCAGGTCACAGGTAGAGATGCTGAATAGAACATACCCTAGGATATATGCTCTGGGAATCCATGAGGCACCAGAATCCAGTCATACACACTGTAGTGCCTACCCAGCACTGGGCAGTCAACCAACTGGTTGAACACTCTAAATTCCAGCTTGGCTATGAGGAGTTTCTGGGAATGTTGCAATCTTTTGACATTTCCTATTCTCCACTTATCCACAAACCCAGCATTTTTATCACCAGAAGCAATGAGATTAGACAGATAACAGCTCCTGTTCAAAGCACACTGACTGTTCCCATCAGCTTCTCCTTTGTGTGCCCAGAGGTGTTCCCCAGCTTCATAATTCTTTTTTCAGGGACCAAAGTAAAACTGAATGGCTGACTGGTCCCTACAGCACCTTTCTTGACCTTTTTTGAAAACAGATAGGATGCTGACCTTCTTCAGACTGTTGATAATTTTCCCTAGTCCCCACAACTATTCAACAATATTTGACATGGGCCTTACAAGGGACACCAGACATCTTGCTTACCTTCAGCCTCCCCAGGTCCCATGGGAATGTATGGATTGAGTTTGTACAGGTGTCTGGGTCCAGAGAGGGAAAGAGACTCAATTCTTTTGAATATTCCCATGTTATGAAATTAGAGGCACAAACAAGGCCAAAATACCAACAGCCCTTGAGGCCATTTATTAACAGAATGAAGTGGATGGAACAGAAGAACGGAGAGAGAGAGAGGAAAAAACCTAGAAATAGGGAGAAGAGGGAGAGTGCAGGAAAGGGATTATATTGCCAACAGTCAGAGGTGAACAGAGAGAGAGAGTTGTCAGAGTCCAAGTTTTTTGTGTTCCCTGGTGGTGTTTCCAGCATGTGGTGTCGTCTTCTTTCTTCTCATCAGCAAGTATCACTCAAGTCTTTTTATACAGTTTTTTAGTCCTTAGGTATGTGTCCAGGTATTGTCCCCCCAGGAATTCTTCCTCTGTATTCCTTGTATTTGTACAGGGGTCAGGAGGAAGGGGGGGTCTTCGCCTCCTCCTTCTCCATTTACCTGCCTACACACATCAGGGCCAGGTGGTGAATCCACTGTCCTCTCTCCATCCACCCTTTCCGGGGCACTTTTTGGGTGGAGATGATCTTGGCTTGTGCATATTTCAGAGACTATAGATAGCAGTGGCATCTGCCCATTATTTCCAGAGCAGCTGCAGTCTGGTGAGCAATCTTTATCCTTTGCTGGGTGTGATAGTTTAGGCTATGCCTTTAAAAAATTCCGAGCAAATCTACAGTTGGGTGTAAAAAGGAAAACAAAGATTATTCTAAAGGAATTTCATTTGGTCAGATGTGAGATGTACCATAGCAATATCTCTCACATTCTTTTCTCTCAGTCTCACTCCATCTCTTTCTGCTGACATGCATGCTGTCCTGGACAAAGACCTCTTATCAGGAAAACTTGAGATAAGAATTACTGACTTACTAACGACGCTTTTGAGCTAACTAAAAATGCCTCTAATATTTTCTCCTTTTCTCTTTTCTTCTAATTAACCAGAGGAAAAAGGGAGGGGAGAGGTTGGGAGGGAGCAAGGTGGAATCCTCCTGCCCAAGGAGGATTTCTGTGCTGTTTCATTTTTTGTGAATACCTGTATGATATTGTAAATTCTGTATATTTTTGTACATATCCATTGCATTCCATTATTGCTTGTGACATTTCACTTTCCTGACTGGGTTCAGCTGAGCTTTTGTTGATGTGTGTGGGTTAAACCATCACAGATGGGGCACATCTCAGTTCATGATGCAATCACAAGGTGCTTTGCATCCAGGATTTCTAGACAGGATTCCTGCAGGATTCCTACAACAGATAATCTCTGAGTCAACCTTCATCTACTGCTGATCCTTCTTCTTAAATCCTCATTTCTAAATACAGAGGCCTTGGGGATGTTGGTGAAGCCTGCATTTTTATTATTATTTTTTTTAATTAGGTGCCTATTTGCAAGAGTACATGCATGAAAGTTTCTGTTAAATAACAACTCTACTAAAATATGTCTGTCTTTTATGTATGGACATACCCACACATACACAATATATATCTATACAAAATTATGAGTGCTAGATGGAATTTCACACTGGGAAACACCAATTTTCTTGCAAAAATGTTGATAAAAGAACCATTGTAAACTTCACAAAGATACTTCCCCCCCCCACATTTATCATCATATGCACATCCGTATTTTTCTTACAAAAGCTTCCCTTCTTTATATTTGACATGCTGTGAGTATTTTGTTCTATGGAAATAGTTCCAATCTTGGAAGCTTTTGAAAAAACAGACCAAAACCAAATAAACAAAAAGAACTACCCACCAAAACCTGAGTGCCATACAGGAGATATTCTGAAGATGAACAAGCCTGGTTTTTAATTTAATGTATGCAACTACAATACAGGACTTGACTAAAGGCATAAGCATAAGTAAAAGCAACTGAAAATGTTCACAGAGAATCAGATGAAGATCTACACTTTGCAGATGATGTACTACAGTGTGATTGCTTCACACACATCTAATTCATTTCAATGTGCCTAGCCTGAACAGTAAAGGGAAGTAAACTGTATTCTTTTGGTAAACTAGAATTAACATATTGTAAACCACTTACAACCAGAAGTGCTGAGGGCTGAGAAAACTTGTAGACTCTGTTAGGCATTTAGTGAGAACTGCTACTAATGGTTGGCATGGTGACTCAGTAAGAAAGCCAGAGGGTTCACTTGTAAATCACAGTAAACTCCAGAGACAGTGCTTTGATTCCTAGAGCCATCAGTCAAGCTGAGAATCACAGCCATGACAATTAGCAGCATGTTTCCAAAGCTCATCACAGAAAGCAGACTCATTGCTTCTTGGAGTGTTTTGCCTTCCTGAAACCATGATGTACTGGAGGGAGAGAGTATTCAGCATGATCAACAGATTGACAATCAACACGAGTCTGCTATAGGGAATTTCAAACAGGGTTGCAATCTCATTATAAGGCCTTGGCAAGTCACTTGATCCAATTTCCCTACCCCGGGGTTAGAGAAACACAAAGAAAAGCAGGGAAACTGCAGGGGGGTTATTGTGATGATGCTGGTGCAGGAAACTTGACAGCAGAAGTGCAGAATAGTGTTTTCCTGTCCTTTCTGCTCTGACACATGGCATCACTTGGTGCATCATTACAGTATGGGATGAGGAGGGGAGGGAAAGGAAGAGGAGGGAAAGGAAGGGGAAGGGAAGGGGAAGGGGAAGGGAAAGGGATACAATTTCTTTGGAGTTTAATCATCTAGTAGCCAACATGGATTTACCAAGGGGAGATCTTTCTTGTCTAATCTGATAGCCGTCTATGAAACCACGACCAAATAAGTAGATGAGGAAAGAGCAGTGGATGTCATTTACTTTGACTTCAGCAAGGCTTTTGATACTATTTTGATACCCCATGCTGTCATTTACAGGACAATCCTCAATGCAGCTGCACGCAATAAGAAAATTTCAATTTCTTTGTTGCTGAAATATGTGGGGATGAAAAAAAATTAGTATCAGTATCAATTTTCACACATCTCCTGATGTATTACACTCAGTTAAAATTCTTTTGCTTCTACAAAAACCTAAACAGCCAGATCATATTTGTCTCAGATGAAAATCTGAAAGAGAAAGCATAGGGAAAACAATCATTCCTAGGATCTCCTCCAGAGTGTTCTGCAATCAGAGTTTAGACTTGTGCTCATGTGAAGGAAGTATGGATTCAGAATTTCCTGACTGACATTCACCTCAGAGACAAAAAAGAAAACCTTTCCTAATTCTCTCCTTTATTTTGTCTGTGTTCAGTATTGGCTAATTACAGCAATCCCCAAAAGACTCCATCATTTTTTTTAATTGTATCTTAAAACAAAGCATTTCTTGCACTGTTCCACAGGAAGAACTGCAAGTGAACCAAACCAACCTGTTGGCTCCCTGAACTCCCTGGGTTTGGAAGCCCTATGAGGAGAGGCTGAGGGAGCTGGGGTTGTGTAGCCTGGAGAAGAGGAGGCTCAGAGGAGTCTTTATTGCTGTCTACAACTACCTGAAGGGTGGTTGTAGCCAGGCGGGTGTTGGTCTCTTCTCCCACACAACCTGTGACAGAATTGAGAGGACACAGTCTCAAGCTGTGCCAGGGGAGGTTTAGGCTAGATGTTAGGAATAAATTCTTAACAGAAAGAGTGATTGGCCATTGTAATGTGCTACCTAGGGAGGTGGTGGAGTCACCATCACTCGAGGTGTTTAGGAATAGACTGCATGAGGCACTTGGTGCCATGGTTTAGCTGATTAGATGGTGTTGGGTGATAGGTTGGACTCGATGATCTCAAAGGTCTTTTCCAATCTGGTTCATTCTGTATTCTGTATTCTATTCTGTAAGATCACTCTAAAATGGGGTAGGAGTTTTGGTCCTGACTGGTCAATGGTCCTCAGTCCTGTATAGGTTTGGAACTAGATTTCCACATGTAAGCAATTTTTCACATGGAGCAGTATCACACAAGTAAGACTAAAAACTGACTTGAAGAAAAAAAAAAATACACTGAGGCCATTGAATGTTCTTCTTTTAGAAGACCTGGCATCTATTATTAGGGAAACAAATGGGTACCTATTTGCATTTCTGCAATAAGCATGATCCATGGTTTTATGAGGTAGCAGCAGAACCATTGTAATGGAGAAAGTAATAGCATTTTGACTGATAAGAGAGAGAGAAATATTAACAGAATAAGAACTGACAGGGAAGATTAAAAGAGAAGAATGTATATGGGAGGTATCCCAATGAATGAACCACGCAAAAATACTCTTGGCAACACACTGAATCGATAACCTTGAAAGCATGAAACTAAAATTATTATTAGACAAGCTGAAGGGGAAAAATATCCCAAAACATTATGAAGGAAGAGATAAAGAAGGACTTCAGGTAGAAACAAAGCTAAAGGAAGTAAAAAATAATAATTTAATAATGATTTTTTAAAAAATAGATTGAGAATACATTAAGTTAAATGTTTCTGAAAAACAAGGGGAAATTGACAAGACACTTCCTGAGTTCTACAGGAACCTGCATATAATGTGTTAGGAAATAATGAATGAAGGATTTATTTCATGTTCAATAAAACTGGAATGCCCAGAAAAATAATTGACTTTAAAATGTAAAGGAATGAAACTATAGAAGTTATACAGAAATTCTCAAGTATATGATCAATACATTCACCTACTTTATACACACCAGTAATATTTGGTTCAGCTCCATTTTCTCAGGTGCAAGTGGACAATGAGCAGAATCAAAATAGAGGCAGAGAATACACAAATTTCAAAGTCAAGAGCATCATTTTCTAAGGCTGCATATGCAAGAGTCAGATCTGCCAAATCATTTTGGTAGTCATAGGTAAAGACACAAGCACCCTGATGATTTTAGAAGTGTGCAAAATCAGGCTGAGGGTGGTGAGGCCCTGGAATGGGTTATCCAGGGAGGTGGTTGAGGCCCCGTCCCTTGAGGTGTTTAAGCCCAGGCTGGATGAGGCTCTGGCCAGCCTGATCTAGTGTAGAGTGTCCCTGCCCATGGCAGGGGGGTTGGAACTAGATGATCCTTGTGGTCCCTTCCAGCCCTAACTGAAACTATGAAACTATGAAACTATTTGCTGTAACAGTCAACTACATTGCCCATTCAATCTGGCTCTAAGTGTTGGGAAGCTGAAGCAAAATCTGCACACACCCATACTGTGGATTGGCTTTTACCCTCCAAATCCCTTTGCTGTCCAGAAGACAAATACACTATTGTGACAGGCTGATAGCAATAGCTTCATAATGAGAGTTTATGGCTTTGTTAGAGAAAGCCTTAGTTTTCCCAACCTGCTGAAAGTGCAGCTGATGCCCAAGACTTCTCATTACTTGCAGCTATTCTGCCTGGTGGAGTGGATACCTTGCCTTTTCTACCAACCTTATAAACATTTTAAAATTAGAAAAATTAGTGTTAAAGTGCTGGTTTATAAACAACCTTTTGACAGCAGTCATGGTATAAACTGTCATTGCTTCTCCCTGCTAGCTTGTTTGACCACTGTAATAATTCATGCTTTGTGTTCAGACAAGAGTTTTGCCAGTGGTAGATGAACTTCATTTAATATTCAAGAGCTATTGGCTCTGGGGAAGTAACAGGGAGGGAGGGCCTGTGACTTCTTAAACCTGTTTACATCATACATAGGAACCATCTGCAGATTCAAGGAAGAACCCATGTACAACATAAACCCTGATTTACCTCTTTTCTTTCCATTCTTTACATACTACCTATCTTTTCTCTATGACACACTATTTGTACAGCTGCAATGAGGGACAAGACATGAAAAAGCTTTTTCTGAAGATGTAACAAAACAAAACCAAACATGCCTTCTCCCTTATCACCCCTAGGGGTTTGGGTTTTTTTTTGGTGCAAGGAGATATACAACTAATTGGTAAAGTTGAATGGGTGACTGTTACAGCTCAATGTTGAGGTAGAAATATTGAAAGAAAGGTGACAGTGAGGAAGAGGTCAGTGGAAGAAGAGAGAACGTGACACCTTAAACCACTAATGGTGATGTCAGTTGCAGTGTCAACCTACAGCCTCATTTAATACCTAGGTAGAGCAGGCCACGTTAATTTGAGCAACAGGAGATTTTTGGGGGTAAGTCAGGCTATGAGTGTGCACATCCAAAATGAAAGCATTAACTGTGAAATCTCTGCAGGAAAGACCACGGTTAACTGTATGGAGAAAAAGAACACAGAGTACAGCAAGATGTAGAAATGAAGAAGTAAAGAGGGTTTTTTTCTTCACTCTGCCTTTGAAATACAAAATGCTATGCATTTTGCAGCTGCTCAAATGAGCAGCTAAAATGCACTTGTGAAAATTACTTTTCCTTATTTTATTTTGCACATTCTGTCAGAATACAAAGATTCTGGCACATCCAGAGACTTTACTATTACAGTGACATCCTTTGTTTAATACTTCAAGCAGGCAGCATCATTTCGCTCTTTCTAAAGTCCTCTTTCTCTGTCTGCTAGTGCAGCTAATGTCTTCCAGATAAGAGCTTCTGCCTTGGGCTGGCTCTCTAATAGAGGAGAGCAAACCATGAAAAGCAAAAAGTTCAATCTTACAGAAATGTAGGGAAAGATAATGTTAAGGGCTTTTTTCCCTGGTAGCTTTTATAAATAGACGATTTTAGGGCTACATTAGACCGAAAACTGTACTGCACATGCAGCTGCATCCATAATTTAGGCAGGGAGGAAGCCAAACAAGGTGATGTGTGAAGGTACACCTGTGGACAGAGGACAGATGTTCTATCACAAGTGCAGAAGTGGGCTAAAAAACAATACTTGAGATGGTGAATAATGTTTATGACAGGTGTAAAAAAGTGAATCACTGAGCACTGTACTAGCACAAAACCAAATTGTTCTTATGTCACCAGGATGCTCTTGAATGTAAGCAAGGGTACTATCAGGGTCTCAAGATACCTAGCAACGTTCAAGGCCATGACAAGGGAAGGTGGCATTTGCTCCCACCTTAGCTGACTTGAAGGCATCTATCTGCATCATGGCTGAATTTGCATATCCTCTGGTCTCTTGGCTGAAATGCACTGCCTGGAAAATAATAGGCCACATGAGGAGCTGGAGCAAACACAGAACTACTTCTACTCAATGCATAACTTGATTGTGTCAAGGGTGCCTAACTTGATTTCAACGTGGATAGCACTCAGCCATAGCTGGAGAATTAGAAGCAGAGACAGATTACTATAACCTTGGAGCTTTGACAAACGTTCTGAGCAGGCTGATGACTTCATGTTTTCTCCAGCCATCTAGGTAACTAATTGAAAGCCAAGGAAAACAAAGCAAGGGATTTCTTCATCACTTCCCATCAACAGTCAAACCTTCATCCTTCTTCAGGAAAGCAGGGACCCATCATGGGTAATGGTTGCTCGGGGAGACAAATGCCATAACTCTGAACATGGCATTTCCCACCTTTCTTCTTCCCCCGGGTAACATCATGTGAAATGGAATCTCCCTTTGGCTAGCTGTCCAGGGCGTGCTCTACTAGTCTACTCAGTGGTGGTGTGAGGAGCAGAAAAGGCCTTGACTGTGTGTACTTACTGCTCAGCAGAAAATAAAATATCGCTTAATTATCAACAGTGTTTCCAGCTCAAAGCCAAAACACAGCCCCATACAAGCTACTGTGAAGAAATTTAACTCTACATCAGCCAAAACAAGTACACTTCCTCACTTTCCTGTTGTAACCCCTGGCTGACATGCTGTCCAGTAATGGAAGGGTGGGAAAAAAGTTACAGTAATTCCCCTTAAAGCCAGAGGAGTACCGAAGAATGCAAGAAGTCATTTGAGAAGTAAGAAGGACCATGGGAATGCAATAATCCAAGTAGATTTAATCTAAAACCACACAGGAGAAAAAAGAAAAAAGGAAAAGCTGGGGAGGGGACTTTTCAGACTATCAGGGAGTGATAGGACTAGGGGGAATGGAATGAAGCTGGAGGTGGGGAGATTCAGGCTAGATGTGAGGAGGAAGTTCTTCACCGTGAGGGTGGTGAGGGCCTGGAATGGGTTGTCCAGGGAGGTGGTTGAGGCCCCGTCCCTTGAGGTGTTTAAGCCCAGGCTGGATGAGGCTCTGGCCAGCCTGATCTAGTGTAGAGTGTCCCTGCCCATGGCAGGGGGGTTGGAACTAGATGATCCTTGTGGTCCCTTCCAACCCTAACTGAAACTATGAAACTATGAAACTATGAAAAGGAAAAGGAAAAGGAAAAGGAAAAGGAAAAGGAAAAGGAAAAGGGAATGAAGTAGAGGAAGAAGAAGAAGAAAAGGAAGAAGAAGAAGAAGGAAGAAGAAGATGAAGAAAAAGAAGAAGAAGAAAGAAAAAGAAGAAGATGAAGAAGAAGAAAGAAAAAGAAAAAGAAAAAAGAAGGGAAAAAGAAAAGGAAAAAAGAAATAGAAGAAAAATTAAAAAAGAAAGACATGAAAAAGAATAGTTAAAATGAAATTAAATAAAAATTTAAAAACATTTCAAAGCTTGGTTATCTCTAGACCTGTTTCAGAAAAAATTGGTACTCTGTGTGTAACTATGTTTTGCCTGGCCTCCAAAGATGAGCTCTAAATGGTTTATATTTCAAAGCTTCTCCGCTGGACTTTTTTTATCTGGGTGGTTGAAGATGTGTTTATTCTCTGAGGTCTCTTCAACAGCTCATCTGATTGGAAGCAAAGGACATTCTAACCTTGCCATAATCAAGAGACATAATGAGGTAAGACACAGTTAAACAGCATCACTGAAGCAGAGGCTCTCACAGCCACTGGCAAAGTCCCACAACACAGAAGAGTCTACCCCTCCTTGGGAGAACATAATTTTACAGCTCAGATAGGAAGGTATTGAGAAAACCATTTTCAATGAAGATAGTTTGACTGAAGTGAAGAATAATTTATAAAGTTGCAGAGTTAATAACATCGTTCATAACATGATGCCACAGAGATGTTCAGTGTGGAATGATGACAGTATGGTTTTTTATGAATTTTTAAGAATCAGATGGGAAAACTGTAAGCTCAGGGAAAAAATTCAGACTTCTGTTAAAGAGTAGTAGGAGTGATGACTAAACAGACAATGATAATTTAATGTTGAAAGGATCTGACTTTGAGTTTTCAGGCTAGGAAATGATATAAATTCTTGATCTTTTAATATATTTTCTTTATTTAGTAGTCCTCTAAGGGAGGCACTTTTATAACTGTCTGATTTTCTAGGTGTCTTTATAGATGGGGACAAAAGTGAGCTGCAAAACACAGTCTCACTATAGTGTACAGTGTATGCTGTGTGTTAGGTGCAAGAGAAATTGAATTTCTTATGGACCAACAAAGTCCTGGTAATACAAAGTGTTAGACTGGTCTCAGGTTTTTATTTTCAATGCCTTTTTCATCTGTTAGACTGAGACCAGTCTAACAGACATAGGATGAAAAAGGCATTGAAAATAAAAACCCACTACAGTCCAGGCCTCCGAGTTGCCCCTAATAAGATCCTCACAGTCTTTTCTTCACTACTGACAGATACAGCTGCCCAGGCAGGACTTCACAATAACTTGCCCAAGCATGACCGTGAATTATTGATAGCAGAGAAGCCCAGATGTCATCCTTATGATAATATGGGCTCAGTGCTCTCACCTCAGTGCTTGCTCCCTTTCCCTGACCCTCAGGGCAGACAAAGAGAGTTATAGAATATCTCAAGTTGGAACAGACCCATAAGGAGGATCACTGAGTCCAACTCCCCTCTCATTGCAGAACTAACTAAATTTAAGACATATCACTGACAGCAATGTCTAGACACTTCTTGAACTCTGGCAGGCTTGGTGCCATGACCACTTCTGCAACGCACCTGTTTCACCTGTTACTGCAACTGACCACTCTCACAGTATCACAGTATCACAGTATCACCAAGGTTGGAAGAGACCTCGAAGATCATTGAGTCCAACCTGTCACCACAGACCCCATGACTAGACCATGGCACCAAGTGCCACATCCAATCCCCTCTTGAACACCTCCAGGGATGGTGACTCCACCACCCCCCCCTGGGGGCAGCCCATTCCAGTGGCGAACCACTCCCTCGGTGAAGAACTTTCTCCTCACCTCCAGCCTAAACTTCCCCTAGTGCAGCTTGAGATTGCGTCCCCTTGTTCTGGTGCTGGTTGCTAGAGAGAAGAGGCCAACCCCTTCTTGGCTACAACCACCTTTCAGGTAGTTGTAGAGAGCAATGAGGTCTCCCCTGAGCCTCCTCTTCTCCAGGCTAAGCAACCCCAGCTCCCTCAGCCTCTCCTCATAGGGGCTTGTGCTCAAGGCCTCTCACCAGCCTTATTGCCCTTCTCTGTACACCTTCAAGTGTCTCGATGTCCTTCCTAAACTGAGGGGCCCAGAACTGGACACAGGACTCAAGGACAACCGGTGCAGAGTACAGGGACACAATGACCTCCCTGCACCTGCTGGCCACACTATTCCTAATGCAGGCCAGGATGCCATTGTCCTTCTTGGCCACCTGGGCACACTGCTGGCTCATGTTCAGGTGGCTGTCGATCAGCACCCCCAGGTCAATCTCTGTTTGGCAGCTCTCCAACCAGTCCCACCCCAGCCTGTAGCTCTGCATGGGGTTGTTGTGGCCAAAGTGCAGCACCTGGCACTTGGACTTGTTGAATGCCATCCCATTGGACTCCGCCCATCTGTCCAGCCGGTCAAGGTCCCTCTACAGGGCCCTTCTGACCTCTAACTGGCCAACATCTGCTCCCAACTTGGTGTCATCTGCAAATTTGCTGATGACGGTCTCAATCCCCTCATCCTGATCCCTGGGGGACGCCACTGGTGACTGGCCTCCAGCTGGATGTGGCACCATTGACCACCACTCTCTGGGCCTGGCCCTCCAGCCAGTTCCTAACCCAGCGCAGAGTGTTGCTGTCCAAGCCACGAGCTGACAGCTTAGCCAGCAGTTTGCTGTGGGTGATGGTGTCAAATGCCCTGCTGAAGTCCAGGTAGACCACATCCACAGGCCCTCCCCACATCCACCAGGCAGTCACCTGATCATCACTCTCAGTGAGGAACCTTTTCCTAATGTCCACTCAGATCTTCCCCTGAATTCCATTTTCTCGTGTCCTGTCACTGCTCACCAGAGAGAGGAGATCAACACTTCTGCCTCTGTTCCAGCGGGAATCTTGCTCGGGAGCACACTGCGACCAGCAGCCTCAGGAACACCAGCTGCTTTCCTTTCCAACCTACGGGATCGGCAGGGCACCCCCGGGCTCTCGGCACTCGGCTGGATTCGGCGCGGCCGTTTCTCCACGTGCTTGCTGCTCAGGAGCGCTCGGGCTCTCCTCGTCACTGGCGGTGCTTTAAAAGCCGGCGGCACCCCGCGACCAGCAGTCTCTGTTCCGGCGGGAACCTTGCCGCCTTCTCTTGCTCGGCCCCTGTCCCGCAGGTCAGGCGGGCAGGGCAGGCAGGGTGGGAACGCGCCGCAATAGCTCCTTCAAAAAATCAGTCTCGACTCAGACTGAGGGGGAATACAAGCAGGTAGGCATGTGCCATAAGCAAGAGGTGGGTGTCCAGGCATATGGCTGCAGAGAGTGCTGGAGCCTGGCACTTGAGATGCAGGGTAGTGGGGACAACTCCTGCACCAGGTGTGAGCAGATCGACTATCTGCTTCACCTGGTGGCCAGATTGAAGGATGAGGTGACTAGACTTAGAGGGGAATGGAAGAAGGTTCCTCTCAAAAGACACAAATTCAAACCTCCTCGTCTCCCCTCACCTTCCCCACTGCCCTTGGAAAACAAGTATGGGGCACTGGAGGTCGAGGGGGAGATGATTCTGATGCCAGAAGACACACCAGCTGGGGTTTTCCCTGAGGCAAAACAGCCCGAGGTGAAGCAGCCCAAGGTGAAGCAGCCTGAGGTGAAGCAGCCCGAGGTGAAGTAGCCTGAGGTGAAGCAGCCTTCCCCTGGCATCAAGACTTGCTCCCTTTAAAAAAAGAGGAGGGTAATTGCGATTGGTGATTCCCTCCTGAGGGGAACAGAAGGCCCCATATGTCGGCCAGACCCTACTCACAGGCAACTTTGTTGCCTCCCAGGAGCTCAAGTTAGCGATGTTACCAGAAGGCTGCCTAGTCTGGTGCAGCCCTCTGACTACTATCCCTTAATAGTTATGCAGTTAGGGAATGATGATGTTGCAACCAGAACTCCCAGGGCTATCAAGAATGACTTCAAGGCCCTGGGGGATCTGGTGGAGGGGTCAGGTGCACAAATAATTTTTTTGTCTCTACCCTTAGTTGCAGGAGGGAATACAAGAAGGAACAGGACAGCAGCTGTAGTCAAGAAGTGGCTTAGAGGCTGGTGCAGTCAGAAGAATTTTGGGGTTTTCGATCTTGAAAAACTTTCTACTGCAGCAGGTCAGCTGGTAACAGATGGAGTACATATGTCCCAGAGGAGGGGGAAGGTCACAGTACATGAGAATGGCCTGTCCCCCAAAGGGAAAAAGATTCTGGGAAGGGAATTTGCAGGCCTCATTGACAGGGCTTTAAGCTAGCTTCGAAGGGGGAAGGGGCTGAAACCAGTCCCCCCAGACAGGAGTCTGAGGGTGGTAAGCTGGAGTAAGGGGCGAAACCAGCAGCCCGGCTGCAGTGCATGTACACTAATGCATGAAGCATGGGCAACAAACATGAGGAGCTGGAAGCCTTGTTGCAGCAGGAAAGATATGATGTAGTTGCCATCACAGAGATGTGGTGGAACGACTTGCATGACTGGAGCGCTGCAATTGATGGCTACAGGCTCTTCAGGAGAGACAGGCAAGGAAGAAGGGGTGGAGGGGTAGCCCTGTACATCAGGGAGGCACTTGATGCCGTTGAGCTAGAGATCAGGGACGATCGGGTTGAGTGCTTGTGGGTGAGAATTAGAGGGAAGACCAGCAGGGCAGACATCCTGGTTGGAGTCTGTTATAGAGCACCCAACCAGGAGAAAGATGTTGATGAAGCATTCTATAGGCAGCTTAAGGCTGTCTCAAGATCCCCTGACCTTGTTCTCATGGGTGACTTCAACTTGCCTGATATCTACTGGGATCACAACATAGCAGAAAGGAGGCAATCTAAGAGGTTCTTAGAGTGCATGGGGGACAGCTTCTTATCCCAGGTGCTGCGCGAACCTACCAGGGGTAAGGCTCTGCTTGACCTCTTCACCAACAGGGAAGCGCTGGTGGGTGATGTGGTGGTTGGAGGGTGTTTAGGCACCAGTGACCATGAGATAATTGAATTTTCTGTATTCAGCCAAGCTAAGAGGGGCAGCAAGAAGACCTCCACTCTGAACTTCCGGAGGGCAGACTTCAGGCTACTCAAGGAACTAACTCAGAAGGTTCCTTGGGAAACAGCCCTTAAAAATAAAGGGGTCCAGGAGAGCTGGACCTACTTCAAGGAAGAGCTCTTGAAGATGCAGGAACAGGCTGTGCTGATGTGCTGGAAGATGAGCCGCCGGCAGACGGCCAGCCTGGATGGGTAATGAACTTCTAAAGGAACTAAGGGAAAAAAAGAGGGTGTATCGTCTTTGGAAGAAAGGGGAGGCAATCCATGGAATGTTTAGGGAAGTTGCTAGGTCTTGTAGGAAGAAAATTAGGCAGGCAAAAGCACATTTGGAGCTCAGACTGGCCTGTGCTGTGAAGGACAACAAAAAATCCTTCTATAAGTATATTAATAGCAAGAGGAAGGGCAAGGACAACCTCCACTCCTTGGTTGACATGGAGGGGAACGTTGTAACAAAGGATGAGGAAAAGGCAGAGGTACTTAACACCTTCTTTACCTCAATTTTTACTAGCAGGACAGAACGTCTTCCAGACAGCTGGCCTGCAGGGCTGGCAGAAGGAGCCAGGGAGCAGCATAGTTCTCCTCTGTTCCAGGATGGGATAGTTGAGAGATCTTCTCAGCTGCTTGCACCCCCACAAGTCCATGGGACCGGATGGGATCCATCCTAGGGTGCTGAGAGAGCTGGCAGATGAGCTGTCCAAGCCACTCTCCATCATTTTTCAGCAGTCCTGGCTCACTGGAGAGGTCCCAGAAGACTGGAAGCTGGCCAACATGGTGCCCATCCACAAGAAGGGCCGGTTGGATGAGCCAGGGAATTATAGGCCTGTCAGCCTGACCTCAGTGCCAGGCAAGATTATGGAACAGGTCATCTTGAGTGCGATCACGCAGCACTTCCAGGATGGCCAAGGGATCAGACCTAGCCAGCACGGATTTAGGAAGGGCAGGTCCTGCCTGGCCAACCTGATCTCCTTCTATGATCAGGTGACCCGCCTGGTGGATGTGGGGAGGCCTGTGGATGTGGTCTACCTGGACCTCAGCAAGGCCTTTGACACCGTTCCCCACAGCAAACTCCTGGCCAAGCTGGCAGCCCATGGCTTGGACAGGATCACATTGCATTGGGTTAGGAAGTGGCTGGAGGGCCGAGCCCAGAGAGTGGTGGTGAGTGGTGCCACATCCAGCTGGTGGCCTGTCACTAGTGGTGTGCCCCAGGGATCAGTGCTGGGCCCCATGCTCTTCAACATCTTTATTGATGATCTGGATGAGGGCATTGAGTCCATCATCAGTAAATTTGCGGACGACACCAAGCTGGGGGCAGGAGTTGATCTGCTGGAGGGCAGAGAGGCTTTGCAGAGGGACCTCGACAGGCTGGACAGATGGGCAGAGCCCAAGGGCATGAGACTGAACACATCCAAGTGCCAGGTGCTGCACATTGGCCACAACAACCCCATGCAGTGCTACAGGCTGGGGTCAGAGTGGCTGGAGAGCAGCCAGGCAGAGAGGGACCTGGGGGTGCTGGTTGATGGGAGGCTGAACATGAGCCTGCAGTGTGCTCAGGCAGCCAAGAGGGCCAATGGCATCCTGGCCTGCATCAGGAACAGTGTGGCCAGCAGGAGCAGGGAGGTGATTCTGCCCCTGTACACCGCACTGGTTAGGCCACACCTAGAGTACTGTGTCCAGTTCGGGGCCCCTCAATTTAGAAAGGATGTTGAGTTGCAGGAACATGTGCAGTGAAGGGCAACAAGGTTGGTGAGGGGTTAGGAACACAAGCCCTATGAGGAGAGGCTGAGGGAGCTGGGGTTGCTTAGCCTGGAGAAGAGGAGACTCAGGGGTGACCTTCTTGTTCTCTACAACTACCTGAAGGGAGGTTGTAGCCAGGCAGAGGTTGGTCTCTTCTCCCAGGCAGGCAGCACCAGACCAAGAGGACACAGTCTCAGGGTGCACCAGGGGAGGTTTAGACTGGATGTTAGGAGGAAGTTCTATACAGAGAGTGATTGCCCATTGGAATGGGCTGCCGGTGGAGGTGGTGGAATCACCATCACTGGAGGTGTTCAGGAGGAGACTTGATGGGGTACTTGGTGCCATGATCTAGTTGTTTGGGTGGGTTGGATTGGTTGATGGGTTGGACACGATGATCTTGAAGGTCTCTTCCAATCTGGTGTATTGTATTGTATTGTATTGTACTGTCCTCTTTGAGGAAGCTGTAAACTGTGATGAGGTCACATCTCAATCTTCATGCTGAACAAACTAAGTGACCTCAGCCAGTCCTTGCAAGCTTTGTCCTCAAAGCATGTCACCATTTTGGTCATCCTCCTCTGATCACATTCTAATAGTTTCATGTCCTTTATATGTTGAGGTGCTCAAAACTGCACAGAGGACTTGAAGTGGGGCCAGTGCAATGCAGAGTGGGAGAGTCACCTTCCCTGACCAGCCAGCTATGCTACACACTTTAGATGATTGTCTCTTTTGGTTGCTAGGGCACTGCTGACTCACATTCGGTTGCCATCAACTCAAGCCCCCAGACCTTGACTTCAGCAAGGCTTTTGATACTGTTTGCCATAACATCCTCATAGAAAAGCTCAGGAAATGTGACACAGACAGCTGGTCCATGAGGTGGATTGCAAACTGGCTCCACAAGAGAGTTCAGAGGGTTGCCATCAGTGGCACAGAGTCAACTTGAAGGCTTGTGGCCAGTGGTGTTCCCCAGGGATCAGTAGTGATTGCAGTTTTGTTCAATATCATTGTCCTGGATGAAGAGATTGAGTGTACCCTCAGCAAGTTCACTGATGACACAAAACTGGGGGTTGGCTGACACCCCTCAGGCTGTCCAGCCATCCAGTGAGATCTGGGCAGGCTGAGAGTGGGGTGAAGTGAACTTCATGAAGTTCAATAAGGACAAGCACAGGGTCCTGCATCTGGGAGGAAAAACAGGCATCAATACAGGTTAGGAGCTGCCCTACTGGAAAGCAGCTCCATGGAGAAAGACCTTGGAGTGCGGGTGGACAGCAAGTTCTGCATGGGTCAACAATGTGCCCTTAGGGCCAAGAGAGCAAATGGCATCCTGGGATGCATCAAGGAAAGTGTGTCCAGCAGATCTAGGGTGGTTCCTCTCCACCTCTACTGTCCAGTTTTGGGCTTCCCAGTTCAAGAGAGAGAACTGCTGGAAAGAATCTAATGGAGAGGTACAAGGATGATTAGGGGACTTGAGCATCTCCCCTGTGAAGAGAGACTGAGAGCCTTGGGGCTGTTTAGTCTTCAGAAGACTGAGAGGGGATCTGATCAATGTCTATTAATATCTGAGGGGTGGGTGTCCAGTGGAGGGGGCCAAGCTCTTTTAGGTGGTGTGCAGTAATAAGACAAGAAACAACAGGTTCAAGCTTGAACATAGAGGATTTCACCTCGACATGAGGAGAAACTTCTTTACAGTGAGGGTGACAGAGCACTGGAGCAGGCTGCCCAGAGATTGGCCTCCTGAGATGGGTGATGGGGTCAGGGGGCAGTGGAATGCCCCAGAAATCCATGAGGAATTAGTTTGGGAGCTGCTAAGGCACTTGGACACTCACAAGTCCATGGGATGGGATGGGATGGGATCCATCCTAGGGTGCTGAGAGAGCTGGTAGATGAGCTGGTCAAGCCGCTCTCCATCATTTTCCTCCAGTCCTGGCTCACAGGTGAGGTCCCAGATGACTGGAAACTGGCTAATGTGATGCCCATCCACAAGAAGAGTCGGATAGAGGAACCCAGAAATTACAGGCCAGTCAGCCTGACCCCAGTGCCAGGGAAAATGATGGAGCAGATTATCCTGGCGGCAATAACTGCGCACCTGAAGGACGGGCAAGGGCTCGGGTCCAGCCAACATGGATTTAGGAAGGGCAGATCCTGCTTCTCCAACCTGATCTCCTTCTATGATCAGGTGACCCACCTGGTGGATGTGGGGAGGCCTGTGGATGTGATCTACCTGGACTTCAGCAAGGCCTTAGACACCATCCCCCACAGCAAAGTGCTGGCTAAGCTGTCAGCTTGTGGCTGGGACAGCAACATTCTGCGCTGGGTTAGGAACTGGCTGGAGGGCCAGGCCCAGAGAGTGGTGGTCAATGGTGCCACCTCCAGCTGGAGGCCAGTCACCAGTGGCGTCCCCCAGGGATCAGTGCCGGGCCCCATCCTCTTTAATATCTTCATTGATGATCTGGATGAGGGGATTGAGACAGTCATCAGCAAATTTGCAGATGACACCAAGTTGGGAGCAGATGTTGGTCAGTTAGAGGTCAGAAGGGCTCTGCAGAGGGACCTTGACCGACTGGACAGATGGGCGGAGTCCAATGGGATGGCATTCAACAAGTCCAAGTGCCAGGTGCTGCACTTTGGCCACAACAACCCCATGCAGAGCTACAGGCTGGGGTGGGAGTGGCTGGAGAGCTGCCAAACAGAGATTGACCTGGGGGTGCTGATCGACAGCCGCCTGAACATGAGCCAGCAGTGTGCCCAGGTGGCCAAGAAGGCCAACGGCATCCTGGCCTGCATTAGGGACAGTGTGGCCAGCAGGAGTAGGGAAGTCATTGTGCCCCTGTACTCTGCTTTGGTTAGGCCACACCTTGAGTCCAGTGTCCAATTCTGGGCCCCTCAGTTTAAGAAGGACATCGAGACACTTGAATGTGTCCAGAGAAGGGCAACGAGCCTGGGGAGAGGCCTTGAGCACAAGCCCTATGAGGAGAGGCTGAGGGAGCTGGGGTTGTTTAGCCTGGAGAAGAGGAGGCTCAGGGGAGACCTTCTTGCTGTCTACAACTACCTGAAAGGTGGTTGTAGCCAGGAGGGAGTTGGCCTCTTCTCTCTAGCAACCAGCACCAGAACAAGAGGACACAGTCTCAAGCTGCGCCAGGGGAAGTTTAGACTTGAGGTGAGGAGAAAATTCTTCACTGAGAGAGTCATTCACCATTGGAATGGGCTGCCCAGGGAGGTGGTGGAGTCGCCATCCCTGCAGGTGTGCAGGAGGGGACTGGACATGGCACTTGGTGCCATGGTCTAGTCATGGGGTCTGTGGTGACAGGTTGGACTCGATGATCTTCGAGGTCTCTTCCAACCTTGGTGATACTGTGATACTGTGAGGGGTTGTGGAGTCTCCTTTTATGAAGATTTTCGAAACCCACCTGAATGCATTCCTGTGCGGACTACCCTCGATGATCCTGCTTTGGCAGGGGGGTTGGGCTCAATGATTTCTTGAGGTCTCTTCCAACCTCTAATGTACTGTAACACTATCATACTGTGATCTCTTTCCATGTGGCTGCTTTCTAGCCCCTCATCCCTTAGCTGGTAGGTACAATCAGGATTACCCTGTGCCAGGTAGAGAATATAGCACTCATTACATTTCATGTTGTTGGTGACTGACCAGCTCTCAGTCTGAGTGGATGTCTCTGTAAGGCATCTATGCCCTGAGGAGAGTCCAAAGCTCCTTCTTGTTTAGTATCATCACCCAAGGTTCTATGGACTTGTCTATCTGTGTGTTGGCTATTTTGTCCAGAAGGGCATTTCAAGAGACAATACAAAAGATTTTGCTAAAATCTGAAAACACCACATCTACTGGCTTGTTTTGGTGAAACAGAGGGGTGACTTTGTCATAAAAGGAAATTAGTTTGGATGAAAAGGAGTTTCCCCTCCTGAACCCATGCTTAGTATGACCAGTAACTTCATTGCCTCTCAAGTGTTCTTCAGTAACTCCCAGAATAACCTTCTCCATAATTTTATCAGGCTCTGAAGTGAGATAGACAGGCCTGTAATTACCTTACCCTTCTCGAAAACTAGGAAAATATTTGCCAATTTCCAGTCCACTGTGACCTCTGCAGGCTCTCGACCATTGAAAAATAATGAAAAGAGGTCCTGTGGTAATATCAAGCAGCTCTTTCAGTACCTTGGGAGGAATCCCATCAGATCCCATAGACCTGTGAACATCCAGGTGCAGCAAGTGTTGAACACATTCAGAGGTAGCCCGGACCTTACCATGGCGTGTGGCAATAGGGCAAGTGGCAATGGTCCTAAACTAGAGCAGGGTAGATTTCGATTGGACGTTATGAAAATGTTTACTGTGAGGGTGGTGAGACACTGGAAAGGGTTGCCCAGAGAAGCTGTGCCTGTATCATCCCTGGAAGTGTTTAAGACTAGGCTGGATGAGGCTTTGAGCAACCTGGTATGGTGAGAGGTGTCCCAGCCTATAGCAGGGGGGTTGGAAGTAGATCTTCAAGGTCTCTTCCAATGCAAGCAATTCTGTGATTCCACAATTCTGTGATTCCACAATTCTGTGATCATCATCTCAGTCAAGAGTCTTCCTGCACACAACTACAGGGGTCTCAGAGTCCATCATCGGTGTGGAACACAAAGAAGATATTAAGTATGTCTGCTTTGTGTATGTTTCTGTTTGTGGGGTGGCAGACCTCATTAAGTAATGAACCAGTGTTATTTATGACTTTTCTATTGCTGTTAACATTTACAAAACCCTTTTTGTTGTTATTCACAGTGCTAACCCACTTGAACTTCAACTGAGCCGTAGCCACACAAACTTGCTTGCTACAGTGGCAAAGAGCATCTCTCTAGTGCTCCTATCTGATCTATTGGTGAGTTGGATCTAGATGTTCATCAGTGGCATGTTGGCTCTCCCATCACAGGGCAGATGGGACAAGAAGAATTGCTTCAACATTTGTATTCAGCAGATGTCTCTTTGGAAAACAAAGTGCTTGTTACATTTGGACCACTGCTTAAAGGCAATTTTCCCTCATAATAAGAAAGATTTGACAATGATTTGACAGTATTTCCCTTTTATTTTCCTGCTTTCTTTCTTTTATTTTATGCCACTCCCCCTGCCCCTCAACAACTTGCTTGATCATAAACTCCTAGAAATGTTGGCATATGTTCACTGTTCCACTGCTGGTGAAGCCAGTGAACCTCTGCACTCCTGGAAATGTTGGTGTATGTTCCCTGTTCCACTGCTGGTGAAGCCAGTGAACCTCTGCACTCCTGGAAATGTTGGTGTATGTTCCCTGTTCCACTGCTGGTGAAGCCAGTGAACCTCTGCACTCCTGGAAATGTTGGTGTATGTTCCCTGTTCCACTGCTGGTGAAGCCAGTGAACCTCTGCACTCCTGGAAATGTTGGTGTATGTTCCCTGTTCCACTGCTGGTGAAGCCAGTGAACCTCTGCACTCCTGGAAATGTTGGTGTATGTTCCCTGTTCCACTGCTGGTGAAGCCAGTGAACCTCTGCACTCCTGGAAATGTTGGTGTATGTTCCCTGTTCCACTGCTGGTGAAGCCAGTGAACCTCTGCACTCATACAGCCAAGGGCTACACAGAGAATGCACGTTTTCCCATTTTGAGCCTCTTTTTGCCTTACAGGAGAAAGTGACTTGCTGCCTTTTGCCAATGTTTTTTTGATCTCTCTGAGGCTTTCTACCTCTTCTGTGTCTGTTTATGTTCCTTGTCATTCATATTCTGTCAGTGTTTGTTCAAATTGTTCCCCTGCAGGACCTGTCATCTGTTCTGTAGAGGATGTGCACTCTTCCCTTAAGTGGCAAGTTAATTTGTTGTAAAAAAAGAAGAGTGTTTATATATGGGCAATTATAGCAGAAATGTAAATGGACTACTCTTTATGTTTTAAAGAGAGATGAATGGATTAAGAATGAATCACTTGCTATTTTCCAGAGAGACCTGATAACAGCCTTCCAGTACCTGAAGGAGGCTTACAAGAAGGCTGCCGAGGGACCATTTACAAAGGCCTGCAGTGATAGGATGAGGGACAATGGTTTGAAACTAGAGAATAGTTTGGATGTTAGAACAAGTTCTTTACCATGAGGGTGATGGAACACTGGAACAAGTTGCCCAGGGAGGTAGTTAAGTCCCCATCCCTAGAGATGTTCAAGATCAGACTTTAACAAGGCTCTGAGCAACCTGATGTAGTAGATGATGTCCCAGCTTAATATGGAGGAGTTGGACTAGATGACCTTTGGAGATCCCTTCCAATCCAAACTATTCCATGATTCTATAATTTAAAATAAAATAAAATATAATAATAATAATAATAATAATAATAATAATAATAATAATAATAATAATAATAATACCACACAAAAAAACCCAACCAAACACAAACCCCACCACAAACACAGTTTTAACAGTTCTCAAATAGAAAAGGCATCTTTCTTTGGCCTCTACACTTTGTAACTCTGTAGGACTCAAGGTGCCTGATATTTATTTTCCTTAAAAGTGCCAGAAGATCCTTTTTTAAGGGCAAGAATATTTCTGAGAGCAATAAAGGATGGAATTTGTTCTCCCCTAAAACTTTCCACTTCTCTCCTCCCTTCTCCCATTCCTCCTTTCATTTTGCTGACAGTCAGTGCTTTTAGCTACATTTTCCCCCTCTGCAGGGAGATAAAACATAAGGATTTGTTTGCACACAGAGAAATACAGATGTCTAAAATCTAAATAACGTATGAGTTGCATGTGGCAGCACAATATATATTGTGAAATTGTGCGTAATTTTCATTCTACTTCTTTTTTTGTTGGGGGGGTGTGTGTGGTTTGTTTTTTTTTTAATGGAGAGGAGGAGGAGAAGTGGGGAGAGAGAGGTCCTGAAACACTGTGGAGCAAAGGGACGAATATCTGACTTCTTTCAAGAGATACTGACATGGAGTGCTCAGCCATTATAATTTTAGGAACAGGACTGTTGCTAAGCAACATTTCACATAATCTTGCTCAGCTTTTGTATCTGAAGAAAATTGAGGCAAGGAAAAGTTTGGAAAGCTAATGAGGGAAAAATAGCTTCAGTGCAGAACAATCAATAGTGCACCTGACCAGAAAATAAACTATTAATGGGGACAGAGATACCAAAGCTACTTATAGATACTTAAAAGCAAATTTATTATTATCAGGTATGTTTAATTGGTTTCCTACTGGTTTTCCTATATCTCTGTGTGTTTTAAGGAAGGCAGCACTGCCTCCTTGGCTGTGATTGCTATAGCATACACAAACCTTCCTGCTCAGTAAGTTTTAAGAGTATATAGAAGTATTTCTTTTCCTTTATATGATTTAAGTATTCAATAAACTCCACACAGCCTGCAGAAGCACTGAGAAAATGAGTGCTATCACTTTTCAATTTTGCATGGGTGCCTACAATGAAAGCTTAAAGCAGGGAATAATTCCCAGATACCTTTTAAAGTCAATAACCATGTATTGACTTAAATACATACTACTGTGTCCGGTGTACTATGTACACTGTGTCTGGCAAAGTACATGGAGTCACCATATTATTTTCATCTTCTTCTTTAATTCAGTGATAATAGTATCAAGCCCGATATTGTATCATCATATTACTCTTACTCAGGTGTAATAATCTAAAGAATCCAGCCTGCCATAGTACAAAACCATGAAACATGTTTTGTGTTATGAAAATCATAGGTCAGATGAGTGACTGCTCTTCAACATCTTTAGTGATGATCTGGATGAGGGCATTGAGTCCATCATCAGTAAATTTGCGGACGACACCAAGCTGGGGGCAGGAGTTGATCTGCTGGAGGGCAGAGAGGCTTTGCAGAGGGACCTCGACAGGCTGGACAGATGGGCAGAGTCCAAGGGCATGAGATTGAACACATCCAAGTGCCGGGTTCTGCACGTTGGCCACAGCAACCCCATGCAGTGCTACAGGCTGGGGTCAGAGTGGCTGGAGAGTGGCCAGGCAGAGAGGGACCTGGGGGTGCTGGTTGATGGGAGGCTGAACATGAGCCTGCAGTGTGCCCAGACAGCCAAGAGGGCCAATGGCATCCTGGCCTGCATCAGGAACAGTGTGGCCAGCAGGAGCAGGGAGGTGATTCTGCCCCTGTACACCGCACTGGTTAGGCCACACCTAGAGTCCCGTGTCCAGTTCTGGCCCCCTCAGTTTAGGAAGGAGGTTGACTTGCTGGAACGTGTCCAGAGAAGGGCAACAAAGTTGCTGAGGGGTTTGGAAGACAAGCCCTATGAGGAAAGGCTGAGGGAGCTGGGGTTGCTCAGCCTGGAGAAGAGGAGACTCATGGGAGACCTTCTTGCTCTCTACAAGTACCTGAAGGAAGATTGTAGCCAGGCAGAGGTTGGTCTCTTCTCCCAGGCAGCCAGCACCAGAACAAGAGGACACAGTCTCAGGCTGCGCCAGGGGAGGTTTAGACTGCATGTTAGGAGGAAGTTCTATACAGGGGGAGTGATTGCCCATTGGAATGTGCTGCCCAGGGAGGTGGTGGAGTCACCATCATTGGAGGTGTTCAGGAGGAGACTTGATGGGGTACTGGGTGCCATGATCTAGTTGTTTAGGTGGGTTGGATTGGTTGATAGGTTGGACACAATGATCTTGAAGGTCTCTTCCAACCTGGATTTATTGTATTGTATTGTATTAGTGCTGTCAATTGTAACTGTAATATCAACTCCTGTTGTTTTTTATTGATCTTACAGTGAGAGTAGTGTTTTAGATGCTACTCAGGTGGCTGTATTCTTTCTGCTGACTTACATCAGCTACTATAGCAGAGTAAATGTGACACCGGAATAGTAAGTGCAGCTTGACAGTCTGACAGGAAAGAGCTTTCATCTTAAAAAGACCAAACATAATTCATAATGTTGAGGAAGGCAAAAACAGAGAACAAAATTGATCCAGGGAATCATACTTAAGCACACATTGACACAAAATCTCTACCATGCTATAGCAGACAAATTGATTTAAAAAAACACAGGAAAATAAACATTAGTGGTCATTAATCATTATTATAAGTTTATTAAAGAAGAAATAAAGGAAAAAATGAAAAAGGACACAGGCACATAATAATTCCATTAGTTATGAACATTCTTATGTCTTCCTGTGTAGAAGATTTCAGCAAGGCTTAAACTTTTTCTTTCATAAAGACTTGTTTTTGGGGAAAAAAAAAATAACCAAGAATCTTATTCCCCAACCCAATAGATGTTCCCACTTCGCAGTACAGGTTTTGAGTCTTTAAGGTTGATGGACATGATCTACCCTACTTTCTCAGAAGAAATAATTGATGGAAGAGTCTTGGGATATAAGTGAGCATTAAGACTGCTGACTTGCAATCAATCTTATTTCTCAAATTTGTCATGAGCCTCCCTGTCTGTGCAACTAAGTCCAAGACATCTTCCTAGATGGATAGGCCATCGGTATACTATAAACAATTCAGTATCAGATTAAAGTGATGATAATGAAAACAACAATCTCATTTGCTATCAGCTATATGGCAAAATCCATCACTCTGTGGCACAGAAGGGTGCTTTTTCTTGCTGTTCTCTGTTTATCTTTGTTCAGTCTCATTGCTGTTGTTAGTGGCTTGCTGGCAGAGATGGACAGAATGAGAAAGACCTGTGTTGTGAAGTTGAGTGATGGGATCAGATCAAAATGTTCATTGCTGAACATTTTACATTCCTTTTTTCTGGAAAGTGGAAAGTGTATTTCCATCATGGCTTCCCAAATTTAAAACATCCGTGGCTGTCATCCTTTTATTTTCTCAGCACCTTCATGAGATTGCTTGGGTAGTTTTAACTCATGAAAACATGCTCTGCTTCTCTGTATACCAGCATATGATTTTTCCTCAACTTGAAGGTTTTCTTGTTTTGACTTTATAACACAATATTCCAGGATATATTCAAAAGTACCTTATCTCAAAATTAAACTCAGATTTCCTTTTAGGTTTATCAACATTTAGTAGGAGTCGAAATCTCAGGTTTATCTTTTTGTTCTTACTTTGTATGCAAAGCTATTCTGACATCATAGCTTCTTTGTGGTACAACCCTTAAATAGAATCTTTAGCCTTTGTTAAAGAAGGCATCATCTCTTCTTAATTGCTTTTGTAGAGGAGTTTATTATCTCCTTTTGATAGAGGAATTGTTAAACCACTGCTAGATGACTAATTCTTTGCCTTATTTAATTTCTACACTTTATGATAAAACTGGTTACTTAAAGAAGAAGTTGTTTAATTCACCCTGATACATTTGTGTATCTCATAGCTACAAAAGAAAAAAAAAAGAACAGATGTTCATGGGAATCACAAATTATTTTATCAGGGAGCTTCTTTATGGTAGGTTGACCCTTGCTATACAACCCAACCTGTACAATGTAAATTCCATTATCTCAGCCAGTATCTGACCAGCTGTGCAAGAAAATACTCTGTCAACAGAGCAAGAAAACAGGATTCGAAATCGTGCTTATGCTGAACTACTTACTCTAAAATGCAAATGAACTGCAGCAATTATCAGTGTTTAAGGGACAGGTCTCAAAAATGTAATTTTGGAGAACAGAATGGTTGGTAGCATATGTGCACCACTGGCAACAAGCCATATTTTACCTCAGAAACCAAAGAATATTAATGTTCAGTACAGTAACACAGGCCTGACAAGGCATAGGGGCAGTTAGTAAGTGCTCAATTTATGTTAGCAAGACTTCACAGTATCTCACCAGGCCTGGACAAATAAAATCTATGTTGGTTGTTTCTCCTGTCTTATTCAGGTGTCCCTCTTGGTTTAATGATAGTTTTAAATAGTAAGCAAACATGCTTAGTCTTATTAAACAAATGAGCATCAAAACTATTCCCAATCTGCCTTTTGTTTAACTAACTTAGCATGAGTGTTAGGACAGTGTTTTCTAATATTTCCTGTAGAATTGTTTACAAATGCCTAGTTGAAAGATTATTTTTTTCTGCTTTTTTTACACCTTGCATGCAACATTGCAGTTATTGGATAGCGTTAGATGGAAGTTAGTTTTTTATTAATTTCTGAGGTGAGGCAATTAAGAGCCTTTACAGTCTGATTTTCTGGGCCCCTCAATTTAAGAAGGACATTGAGATTCTTGAACATGTCCAGAGAAGGGCAGTGAGGCAGGTGAGAGGCCTTGAGTACAATACAATACAATACAATACAATACAATACAATACACAATACACCACCAGGTTGGAAGAGACCTTCAAGATCATTGCATCCAACCCATCAACCAATCAAACCCACCTAAATACAATACAATACAATACAATACAATACAACCCACCTAAACAACTAAGCCGTGGCACCAAGCACCCTATCAAGCCTCTTCCTGAACACCTCCAATGAAGGTGACTCCACCAACTCCACGGGCAGCCCATTCCAATGGGCAATCACTCACTCTGTATAGAACTTCTTCCTAAGATCCAGTCTAAACCTGCCCTGGCGCAGCCTGAGACTGTGTCCTCTTGTTGTGGTACTGGCTGCCTGGGAGAAGAGACCAACCTCTGCCTGGCTACGATCTCCCTTCAGGAATTTGTAGAGAACAAGAAGGTCACCCCTCAGTCTCCTCTTCTCCAGGCTGAGCAACCCCAGCTCCCTCAGCCTTTCCTCATAGGGCTTGTGTTCCAAACCCCTCGCCAACTTTGTTGCCCTTCTCTGGACATGCTCCAGCAAGACAACATCCTTCCCAAACTGAGGGGCCCAGAACTGGACACAGGACTCAAGGTGTGGCCTAACCAGTGCAGTGTACAGGGGCAGAATGACCTCCCTGCTCCTGCTGGCCACACTGTTCCTGATGCAGCCCTGTGAGGAGAGGCTGAGGAAGTTGGAGTTGTTTAGCCTGGAGAAGAGGAGGCTCAGGGGAGACCTTATTGCTGTCTACAACTACCTGAAGGGAGGTTGTAGCCAGGTGGTAGTTGGTCTCTTCTCCCAGGCAACCAGCACCAGAACAGGAGGACACAGTCTCAAACTGCACCAGGGGAAGTTTAGGCTCGAGGTGAGGAGAAAGTTCTTCACAGAGAGAGTTGTTAGCCATTGGAATGTGCTGCCCACGGAGGTGGTGGAGTCACTGTCCCTGGAGGTGTTCAAGTTGGACTTGGCACTTGGTGCCATGGTTTAGTAGTCATGAGGTGTTGGGTGACAGGTTGGACTTGATGATCTTTGAGGTCTTTTCCAACCTCATTGATTCTATGAGTCTATGATTTTTCCACCCATATTATTGCCATCTCAAATGTTACAGCATGATGAGGGCAGTGAGTGCGACAGCTGAGAGAGAAGGAGGATGTGACACAGAAGAAACATCCTCTGTGGAATTCCCCATGCATCCAACACTCATGGCTCCTGGAAAGCACCAAGCAGCCTGAAGATACAAAAAGATAGTTCTGTCACTGAGATCTTTGCTTCCCAGTATGACTCAGCCACCTGTGCACGAAAAAAAGATAATTTATGTTTTTTTCACCATTGGGCAACTGAATTGTTTCAGTCATCAGCTCAACTATGCTATGTGACTTTGGGTACTCATAGCACATTCATCTGACATAATTCATCTTATTACAAAGAAGCTGTTTTGGATGCTGATTTTATGCTAGTCTTTAATAAACTTAACCCACTTCTGATTTAAGAAGGGGAATATTCAAAACAATTAAGGACATTACAGAAATCCTAGTCATTATCTACTCTGCAGAGAGAACAACTTTGCTGAACTAATTATTGCTATGAAGTCCCAGGCCAGGCAAATTCTCCATAAATCACTTTAGAGATGCAACACTATACATATTTTTATATTACACTATGCATCTCCTTACTTCTTGTCTTATTCCTTATTTATGTTTTGAAATCTTTTATGTAAATTACTGTATTTCATTTTATAAATTTATTTCAGTCTATATTTGAAATTAGATTTCCACTATTATTTATTTATCAGCTGATCCCTTCAGCTGTGGACTCAGTAAAGATGTTGCCTTCTGACAACCAAGTGGATGTCTAGCAATCATTTCTCAACTGTCCAAATGATAACCACATCATAAGTAATCCGTGATCTACAGCTGGCCATAGTAATAGACACATTCTAACACCCACTTTTTCTTTGAAAGAAAAAAAGCAGCCTTGGACCAGGAGACATGCCACTCAGACTGAAAAGGAAACAATTTCCTTCACTTTCATTGTCATCCATTTCCACAGGGATGTTTTCTATCACCTCCTCCCCAGTCTGTATTGACAGTGAGGATTGTTCCAGCCCAGATGCAGAACCCTGCACTTGCTCTTTTTGAACCTCATGAAGTTCACTTAGTTTCATAGTTTCAGTCAGGGTTGGAAGGGACCACAAGGATCATCTAGTTCCAACCCCCCCGACATGGGCAGGGCACTTGGGCACTTGGCCACTTGGGCACCACCTTGCCAGCTTTTCCAGGTCCCTCTAAATGCCATCCTGTCTCTCTGGTGTATCAACAGCACCACTCAGCTTGGTGTCATCTGCAAACTTGCTGATGGTGCACTGGATCCCACTGCCTACAGCAGGGATAAAAACATGAAACAGCACAGGTCCCAGTATGGACCCCTGAGGGACACCACTTGTCACTGCTCTCCAACTGGACTTCAAAGCATTGAGCACCATCCTCTGGATGCAACCATCCAGGCAATTACTTATCCGCTGAACAGTCCACACATCAAATCCCTATCTCTCCAACTTGGTGAGCAGGATGTTGTGGGGGACTGTGTCAAAGGCCTTGCAGAAGTCCACATCCATAGTTCATCCCTTACCCACTGACATAGTCACTTGATTGTGGAAAGCCACAAGGGTAGTCAGGCAGGACTTGCCTCTAGTAAAGCCATGCTGGCTGTCTTGAATCACCTCCTTGTCCTCCATGTGCCTTACTATGAATCCAGGAGGCTGCAGAGCCAGTTGGGACTGGCACCCTAGCCTTCCTGCTGCTCAGATAAATTTTTTGTTTTGTTTGTTTTTTTTTAATAACTATCAATAAAGCTCTGAACCATGGTTGTCACTTGGACGAAGGCTAGGAAAACAGTGTGTACCCAGACAAGGTTGGTGTGTCAGCACACAGGAGTCCAGGCTGCTGGCTGCAGAGAGTGCTGGAGCCTGGCACTTGGAATGGTGGGGGAAGGAGAGAACACCTGTGTCAGGTGTGACCAGGTGAACTTTCTCCACAATCTGGTGGCAGAACTGAAGGATGAAGTGGCCAAGCTGAAGGATGAAGTATCTAGGCTCAGGTCAATAACGGAAAGCGAAAGGCAGTTAGATATGTGGGAGCAGGCTCTGCAGATCTCCCCTGCTGAGGAAAGTGTCCCTGGAAACAGGGAGGGACGGATACAGGTCCCTGTCAGGGGCAGCAAGGGAAATCCATCCCGGCCCTCTCCTCTTCGGCTGCCCTTGTGTAATAAGTTTGAGGCTCTGCAGGCTGAGGGCAGTGGGGATGAGAGGGCTGAGGAGCAGCCATCTAGGGAGGTGCCTAGGGTGAAGCAGTCCCCACCAACTGTAACAACTAGCTCCACAAAGAAAAGGACAAGGGTTGTAGTTATTGGTGACTCTCTCCTGGGGGGTACTGAGGGACCCATATGTCATCCCAATCCATCCCACAGGGAGGTCTGCTCCCTACCTGGGGCCTGGGTAAGGGACATCACAAGGAGACTCCCAAAGCTACTCCAGCCCTCTGACTATTACCCATTGCTGGTAATATAAGCTGGAAGTGATGAAATTAATAAGAAGGGCTCCAGGGCAATTACAAAAGAACTCAAGGCCCTTGGACAATTGATTGATGGGGCAGGAGCTCAAGTGGTGTTCTGCTCAGTTCCCCTAGTGGCAGGAGTGTGCGCTGAGCAGAACAGCAGAACCCATGCCATCAACAACTGGCTCAGGGGTTGGTGCCACCAGCGGAATTTTGGGTTCTTTGATCATGGGGAAACTTTTACTGCACCTGACTTGCTGGGTCCTGATGGGGTGCAATTATCTAGAAAGGGTAAGAGAGTCCTAGCACTAGAGTTGGCAGGGCTCATTAAGAGGTCTTTAAACTAGGTCTGAAGGGGGTAGGTGAGGAAATCAGTCCCTCTGTAGATGAAGAATTGGGGCATAGATTAGGGTCAATAGAGAAGTCGAGAGCCCAGCTGAAGTGCATGTACACCAATGCATGCAGCATGGGCAATAAGCAGGAGGAGCTGGAAGTCCTGGTCCACCAGGGTGACTATGATATAGTCACCACCTCAGACCGGTGCGTGGGATGACACGCACGACTGGAGTGCTGCACTGGGGGGTTACAGGCTCTTCAGGAGAGACAGGCAAGGGAGAAGAGGAGGAGGGGTGGCTCTGTATATTCGGGAGTCACTCCCTGCCACAGAACTTGAGGTGGAAAATGAAGGGATTGAGAGCCTGTGGGTTAAAAACAGGGGGCAGCCTAACAAATCTGACATCCTGGTTGGGGTCTGTTATAGACCACCCAACCAGGCTGAGGAGGCGGACGAATTATTCTATAAGCAACTGGAGGCTGTCTCAAGATCATCAGCTCTTGTCCTTGTGGGTGACTTTAACCTGCCAGATATCTGCTGGGAACTTAACTCAGCAGAGAAGAGGCAGTCCAGAAGATTCCTGGAGCGCATGGAGGACAACTTCCTGATGCAGCTGTTAAGTGAGCCTACAAGGGGTCAGGCTCTGCTTGACCTGCTGTTCTCCAATAGAGAAGGGCTGGTGGGAGATGTGACCGTGGGAGGCTGCCTGGGGTGCAGCGACCATGAGATGGTGAAGTTTTCAATATGCAGGGAGATAGGGAGGAGCACCAACAGAACCCTCACCGTGGACTTCCAGAGGGCAAACTTCAGCCTGTTTAAGAAAATTACTTGCAAAGTTCCCTAGGTATCAGCCCTCAAGAACTGAGGGGTCCAGGCTGGTTGGACCTATTTCAAACAGGAGCTCTTGAGGGCACAGGAACTGGTGGTCCCCATGTGTCGAAAGATGAGCCGGCGGGGAAGGCGACCGGCCTGGATGAGCAAGCAGCTCCTGGAGGAACTAAGGGAAAAAAAGAGGCTGTATCACCTTTGGAAGGAGGGGAAGGCTTCTCGAGGTATGTTTAAGGAAGTTGTTAGATTATGTAGGAAAAAAATTAGAGAGGCAGAGGCCCAGTTGGAACTGAGGCTGAACACCTCTGTGAAGGATAACAAAAAGCATTTTTACAAATATGTTAATGCCAAAAAGAAGGGCAAGAAGAACCTGCACTGCCTATTGGACCTGGAGGGGAACACGGTGACTGAAGACGAGGAAAAGGCTGAGGTCCTGAACACCTTCTTTGCCTCCATTTTTAACAGCAAGGCAAGAGGAGTTCAGGACAAGTGGCCTCCTGAGCTGGGTGATGGGGTCAGGGAGCAGTGTATTGCCCTGGAAATCCATGAGGAAAAAGTTTGGGACCTGCTGAGCCACTTGGGTACTCACAGGTCTATGGGGCTGGATGGGATCCACCCTAGGGTGCTGAGAGAGCTGGCAGATGAGCTGGCCAAGCCGCTCTCCATCATTTTCCACCAGTCCTGGGCTGACTGGTGAGGTCCCAGATGACTGGAAACTGGCCCATGTGGTCCCCATCCACAAGAAGAGTCGGATGGAGGAACCTGGAAACTATAGGCCAGTCAGCCTGACCTCAGTGCCAGGGAAAATGATGGAGCAGGATTATCCTGGCGGCAATAACTGCACACTGGAAGGATGGCCAAGGGCTCAGGTCCAGCCAACATGGATTTAGGAAGGGCAGGTCCTGCCTCTCCAACCTGATCTCCTTCTAGGATCAGGTGACCCGCCTGGTGGATGTGGGGCAGGCTGTGGATGTGGTCTGCCTGGACTTCAGCAAGGCCTTAGACACCATCCCCCACAGCAAAGTGCTGGCTAAGCTGTCTCCCACTCAGGCACCTGAAAGATCCTGCCCAGCTGCCCCTCCTCCCCTTTTTAGGTCCCCCAGTGTTGGGAAGTCCCTGCTCACCTAAAAATTAAAGACAAGTAAGGGCTGCTCCACTAGAGCTGTAGCCAGAGCTAGTCCCAGTGCCACAAAAACAAACAAGCAAACAAAACAAAGTGTTGGTTGTCTGTACGTTTAAACCAATCTGTATCCCATTACAAAACCTTCACATTCAGGAACAGTAGATGAGTGAAACACTTTCAGACTGTTTGCACAAGCTATTTTGGAAAGAAATCAAAATGTCTTGATGAATCTGGGCTTCTTTCTCTGAAAGCATTGGGCTCATTTCCACTTGCAGCACTCCTGACTGCAGACTTGAAGATTTCCAGCTACCAGTGTGACTATTGTCTACATACATAATAGATGAGATGTAATACAGTATATAGAGAGGTTTACCTGAATAAAGACTCAGCATCAAGATGCAGATCTGCCCTTTACATGGAGACTGAAAGTTTCCAAGCTCACTGCTACAGGGATGGCGCAAACCAGTGTAACCCACAGCCTCATCTGAGGCTACACCAGACTCCAGCAACGGGACCATACTTAAAACAAACGAATGAAGAATTAGTTTCTGTTGCACCATTTAGACATACACAGGTCTGTGGAGGTGGAAAGGAGGCTTGGGGGAGATCTCATTGCTCTCCAGAACTAACTGAAATGAGATTGTAGTAAGGTGTGTTTTGGTCTCGTGTAGCGCCAGGGGAGGTTTAGACAGGATATTACAGGGAAGCTCTGAACGGAAAGAGATCTCAAGCACTGGAACAGCCTGTCCGAGGAAGCAATGGCTGACTCCCCAGCACTGCAGGCGTTTCAAAGGTGTGCAGATGCTGTGCTAAGGGACATGGTTTAGCATCAGACTTACTAGTGTTAGCTTAGTGGTTGGAATCAAAGACCTCAAAGGCGTTTTCCAAAGACAACAACTACTTCATTGCTTCTGACGCAGTAAGATAGCAAGGTTGGGTTTTGTGTGTGACAAATGAAGAAGTAGAAAGCTGACAGTGAAGATTTTCTATCCTTATCTGAAAGAGCAAAGCCTGCCTGTAGGTGCCATCTAGTTTGTGTATGAATGTGTACGTGCACAGATCTGAAACTTCTGGCCAGGCATGTTGTTCACAGGTTTGCTTCTTCCAACAGTTCTTTCCAACATTTGAGCATCCTCTGGTTTGGACTTTTCCCCCTAGATTCGTCTTCCTCCACTCTGTCTGGACTGCTGTAGAATGATGAGAGCTAACTCATCCGGGGACGGAATTCTGGAAAAGGAAAAAGAGATCCCTTTCTGATATTATTAGAAAGAAATTCAGACACCAGTTCTGCAATGGGTCTTCTTCACAGTGCTTATCTGACAGCCAGAAGGACCACACCTGGTGAACATGAGGTGTCAGAGCTGGTTCTGCTCTCCCCCGATACCTCAGTGCTGATGGTAGGAACCGTAAACACATCTTTACCAATTCCAGCAGAAAAAGGTCACTGCAGCTAATAGTACCATAACTTTAGGAGCTTTGCAGACCTTGAAGTTAGACAAGAAGGTGTGACGGGTTTTGGAAGCAGAACACACTGAGGTTGATTTCCACAGTTCTGATCCAAGGCAACTGGTGTATATTAGAAAGATAGAAGAAACCTTACAGCAGCATTTCCACAGATAGGCACTGGAGAAACATGACAAAGTACTGGAGAAACCTGACACCTAGATGAAAAGGATCTGTTGTTCCTTTAAGCTACTTTCACCGTTTCCCAGCACACAGACAAGCTTGTCCATCTGAGATATGGAGGAGTAACATTCCAAGACTTTCCTCGTGAGCAAATCACTGCCTAGCTACTCAGCACTGCACCGTGACACTTCCCTCTGCAGTACCTGCCTCAGACTAATATTTAGAATAGAAATTAGAATAGAATAGAATAGAATAGAATAGAATAGAATAGAATAGAATAGAATAGAATAGAATAGAATACTAGGTTGGAAGAGACCGTCACCCAACACCACCTAATCAACTAAACCATGCAACCAAGCACCCCATCAAGTCTCCTCCTGAACACCTCCAATGAAGGTGACTCCACCACCTCCACGGGCAGCCCATTCCAATGGGCAATCACTCTCTCTGTGTAAAATTTCTTCCTAACCTCCAGTCTGAATCTCCCCTGGCGCAGCCTGAGACTGTGTCCTCTTGTTCTGGTACTGGCTGCCTGGGAGAAGAGACCAGCCTCTGCCTGGCTACAACCTCCCTTCAGGTAGTTGTAGAGAGCAAGAAGGCCTCCCCTGAGCTTCCTCTTCTCCAGGCTAAGCACCCCAGCTCCCTCAGCCTCTCCTCACAGGGCCTGTGTTCCAAGCCCCTCGCCAACTTTGTTGCCCTTCAGCACCAAGATGTGGATCTGCCCTTTACGTGGAGACCGAAAGATGAAAGCTTCCAAGCTCACTGCTACAGGGATGGGCCCAAAGCATTGTAACCCCCAGCCTCTTCTGAGGCTACACCAGGCTCCAGCAACGGGACCGTACTTCAAACAGATGAATGAAGAATTAGCGAGTTTTCTGGAGGTGGTGCTAAAGCCCACCTGCAACACCAACGTGGAGAGCAACCCTAAAACTCATGCTTCACAGTGGTTAAAAGATCCTACAAGAGTGTGCTCTACTGCATACTCTACAAAACCAATCTCAGGACCTTTGAACAGATTCTTCCTTGCTCCACATATCTCTGGCCCACATTTGTTTTCACAAAGAATCAGGGAATCAAGCAGGCTGGAAAGGACCTCAGAGATGAGCGAGTCCAACCTATTACCCAACACCACCTGGCAACTAAACCATGGCTCCAAGTGCCACATCCAATCCTTTTTATGGACACCTCCTGATAGGGGCATTATCTTGTGGTTTTCATGGCATTTTTCTCATTCAGAGGGCTACTCTCGTTACAGCAATCCTTTGTAAACACCTTGCAGGCAGGCAGATTCTTTTCCACTCAGGATTTAAAGGGAAAAAATAATAGCATTAGGCAAATAACTGAACAGTAGCCACAGAAGAGGGTTTTGTTTCCCTTCTCTTAGTCAAAATGCATTAGATTTGGAAAAGATGGCGTTTTGACAAGGCATTAGCCACACAAGACTGAAAAAGGAGACAGGGATTGCACCCAATGCATTGAAGTGATGGAAGAGCATATTCCACATGTATAGGAGACCTCTTGTAGGTCCGTGTCTTGCACCGCTTTGGACATTAAGATTAAATAAAGTCAGTCCCTGGTCCAACTCTAGACAAAGAAATATTTCTTAAACCATTCCTTGAACAACTGAAAACATCATTCATGCATGGATTAAAAGAAGCACCTAAAGTAGAAAATCTATAGGAAAAGAATTAAACATTTAAAACATACTAAACAATAAAAGTTGTAACTCTCACTGCTGAGAGAAGAGGAATTAGCAGGTAGGATGATTTTGCTATCACAAACAGCGCTCCTTAAGAAAACACAATGTAGTATGTCGACAATACATGCATAATGAACCTGAAATTCTAACAATGAAGATCCAAAATCCAGGCAGCCGGCTTGGGGACACGTTCCAACCTCTACCACAGCCAGGTCTCATGTCCGAGCGGGAATAACAGCATTACCACTCTCTCATCAGGCTTGTGAAGGCACGAAGAGTACGACCACGACATCAAGTACAGAGCCCATTCCCTCTGGGGCATTATCCTGTGCTAAAGTGCCACTAAATGCCACGCTGGAGGAAATGCTGAATCTCGGTCTGTGCGTCGAGGAAAGGCTGTTGCGGCGGCTGTGTCAGGAGGCGTTACAGAAGTCCAGATAGACACTGGCTGTCTCGAACCACCTCCCCGTCCCCAGGAAGCTTGATCAGAGCTTCTGGGAGGATCTCTTCCACGTTCGGCATGGGCACCGAGTTGGGGCTGACTGGTTGGAAATGTCCAGGGTCCTCTTTTCTACTCTTGTTAAAACCGGGCACAACGGTTGCATTCCCTTGGAGCCTGGGCTCTTTCTCGAGGCTGTCCCTTCGCCTGTCTCGGGGAGCTCAGAGCTCCGTGTGGATGCACCACGGAGGACCTGCCCTCTCTTCCCCCGGTGGGCACTAGGGCAGAGCCTCCTCGCCCCCGCTGAGCTTACCGGCTTACACGTGGAGCTGACAGAGAGGCTTCGTCCTGCCCGTGCCAGCTGCCGCGCCGCCGCCCCTTGACCCGCCCCGCTCCCGGGGCTCGGTGCCGCCGGCGCTCTCGGCGCCGTTTAAAACCAGCGGCTGCTGCCGGCTCGGCCAGCTGCGTGTCGCCTCAGGTCCGGCCAGGACCGAGCTCGGACTCCGGCGGCCGGTAACGGACGCCTCCCTCCGCCGCGCAGCACCTCTCGCCACTGCCGTGGAGGCCGAGCCGACAGCGTTCAGCTACTGACTGCGCTGACTGAAGCACTTCAGGAGCCCCCCCCACAGGATGCATCTCAGCCCCTCAAGAAAATCAGCGAATTATCCACTGACACGATTCTGCACTTATGCAGCAGGAGAGGCTTTTGCAAGGAGGCTTGTGAGAGAGACTCCAGTCCTCACCTGGACACTGACCGCCCTTGCCTCTTCCAAGGTTCCATTCCTTCCTCCATGCACAGCTGTAAATAAAGGTTGTGTTTGAGCAAGTGCTGCTTCTGTTTCTGTGCTTCGGTTGGTTGGGAAACTTGGGAGTGGGGTGGCATTGCCTGAGGCACGGCAGCACAAAATGAAGGTGCCGCCCTCCGCCAGTGCTCCTGCCAGCTGCAGCTGACAAGGGACTCCAGGAGGCTTTCTATCCTGGGCTGCTCTTTGGGGTGCAGCAAGGTGATACAGACATTTTCCCCAAGCAGCCAGACTGCAGAAGACACCTGTGCCCCGCACGCAGTGTGCACTAAGAGCTGCGCTGAGGCAGAGGGCAAGTTCTTCAGCCACATGGCCAGACAGGCCCCACGTAGGCCTCAGCCATGAATGCTCACCCAAAGGCATGTGCCCACTGTAACAGTAAAGAGGTAGAGACAGGTTAAGAAAAAAGCAAAGTATTTTTTCCATCAGATGTTCAACACAGGACTTCAGCATGGCCTTTGACACCATCCCCCAGGGCAAACTGCTGGCTAAGCTGTCAGCTTGGGGCTTGGACAGCAACACTCTGTGCTGGCTTAGGAGCTGGCTGGAGGGCCGAGCGCTCAAGGAGCAACAACAAGTCCAAGGATCACGTCACCTGTGATGATTTTCGTAAGACTCTATGGGGGCTTCAGTCTGCCTGGCAAAGTAATTCACAGGGAACTCTGTTCTCCAAGGGGTGTTTCCACAGTGTAGGGGTGAGGGCGTTGGCTCTCTTGGGTGTCTGTGAGTCACCCAACTGTGCCAGTGATTGTGGCATCACCACCTTGCATGGTTTGTGACATCACGATGGGTGAGCAGCTATAAACGTGGCACTGGGCAGCAGTGCCTCAGTAGAGCTTCAGTAGAGAGAGAGGAGGACTGGATATAGGGAGAAGAAGGAGAAAGCAGGCAAGGGATTATATTAGCAACGGTCAGAGGGGGAGAGTGCATTGAGTGGCCTGGGCAGATAATGCTGTCCAGGAGCCAGGTGGTGAAGGGGCTGGTGGATGACCTCCTGCAATTCTTGCGAAGGTGCCCGTCCCAGAGTTTCGTGCCGGTGCTGCAGCCTGCCATAGGTGTGGGCAGCGCCTTCGAAGGCTGGAGTCCCTGTGAGGCAGACGATGCTGTCTACCAACTGCTTGTGCCCCTGGAGCCCCCTGCTGGCCACAGCTTCCACCGGGAGCTTGCCACGTTGGGGCCGATTCCAGCCACGGACTACCGCATCCGTGTGGTGCCGGAATGTGCCTGCAGGGTCCGGAACATGCTGTGCTTCATCCACAGCACCAAGCGTCACGTGCGCGTGAAAAATCAGCCACCGTATATGCTAGACTTCCTCTGCAGCCACTCGTACCTAGATGTGGAGAAACTTGCCCACTGGTTCCGCGGGCTGGTGCAGCAAGCCTGGGTGGCATTGCCTCAGGCACGTCACTACAAGATGGAGGTGCTGCCATACAGCCAGCGCACCTGCCAGCTGATGCTGACAAGCGACTCTGGAAGTCCCCTCTATGTTGAGCTGCTCCTTGGGGTGCAGCTAGAATATACAGACATCTTCCTCACCGGCCAGAGTGCAAATGACATCTACACCGAAAGCACGATATGGCAACAGAGCTGCGCTGTAGCAGAGAGCAAGTTCTTCAGCTATATGACCAGACAGGTCCCACATGGCAGTGTCCATCTCAGCAGCCTACATCTCTGCACACCGCATGCTGAAGGGCACAGACTCTCTCCCTACACCTTGAAGACGATTGTCATGCACTTACTGAACACCAGGCCCGTGTCAAGCTGGCGCACAAGGTCTGCTTCCTGCAGGTGGTGGATATCCTAAAATGCCTGGACCACTGTGTGGAGCGGAAACAGCTCAACCACTTCTTCTATGGCAATAAAAACATGCCCGAGGAGATCTTCTTGCCCAAGTGCTTCCAAGACTCTGAGCCATGCAACATACTGCAGCACCTGGTGCAGAATCCGAATGCCCACGCCAGGGCATTGAGACAGTGTGAGGAGCTTCAGAAGGAGCTCATGGAAATGCTCCTCGACTGATGTCATGGACACCACAGCTGTGTGTCACCATCTGGACAGTGAATGTCAGCTCTTCTATGGTGTCCATGCCTTCCAGCATCTCTCCTCTGTACACAGCTGGAAATAATTGTTGTGTTTGAGAGAAAGAAACATAGTGTTTGAGCAAATGCTCCATCTGTGCCTGTGCTTTGCTTTGGTAAGAAATGTGGGCATAGGGCACTGACTGCTCAGGTGCCAGAGAGTCAGGCTGACAGGCCCGGCTTGGGTCAGGCACCCCCACCCACAGACACCTTCCACTAGATCAGGCTGGCCAGAGCCTCATCCAGCCTGGTCTTAAACACCTCCAGGGACAGGGACTCTGCTTGTCACTGGCCTCCACTGGGACATGGACCTGTTGACAGCCACTCTTCGGGTGCGGCCATCAAGCCAGTTCTTTATCCATCTAGTGGTCCATCCATCCAACCCGTGTGTCACCAGCTTGGAGACCAGGATGTGGTGTGGGACAGTGTCAAAGGCTTTGCTCAGGTCCAGGTAAATGACATCAGTTGCTCGCCCCTCATCTATTAATTGTGTATGAATGTGTACGTGCACAGATCTGAAACTTCTGGCCAGGCATGTTGTTCACAGGTTTGCTTCTTCCAATGGTTCTTTCCAACATTTGAGCATCCTCTGGTTTGGATTTTCCCCCTAGATTCGTCTTCCTCCACTCTGTCTGGACTGCTGTAGAATGATGAGAGCTAACTCATCCGGGGACGGAATTCTGGAAAAGGAAAAAGAGATCGCTTTCCGATATTATTAGAAGAATTCAGACACCAGTTCTGCAATGGGTAGAATAGAGTAGAGTAGAATAGAATAGAGTAGAATAGAATAGAGTAGAATAGAGTAGAGTAGAGTAGAGTAGAATAGAATAGAATAGAATAGAATAGAATAGAATAGAGTAGAATAGAATAGAATAGAAGAGAAGAGACCTTCAAGATCATCGCGTCCAACCCGTCACCCAACAGCACCTAATCAACTAAAACCATGGCACCAAGCACCCAATCAAGTCTCCTCCTGAACATCTCCAATGACGGTGACTCCACCACCCCCCCGAGCAGCCCATTCCAATGGGCAATCACTCTCTCTGTGTAAAATTTCTTCCTAACTCCAGTCTGAATCTCCCCAGGCTGACAGGCCCGGCTTGGGTCGGTCACCCCCACTCATAGACATCCTTGCACCTACTCATACTCAGACGTCCAGAAACTTGCCTGCTGGTTCCAGGGTCTGGTGAAGGAAGCCTGGTGGCATTGCCTCAGGCACGTCTCTACAAAATGACGGTGCTACCCTCCAGTCAGTGCTCCTGCCAGATGCAGCTGACTAGCAACTCAGGGAGAACTCTCTTCTCTTGAGATGATGTTTGGGGTGCAGCAAGATGACTCCGACATCTTCACCAGCCACACTGCAGAAGACACCAACACCCCAAGCACGATATGGGCAGAGCTAGACTGTGGCAGAGGCAAGGTCTTCTGTGGGCCACAGAGGTCCCACATGGCAGCTTCCACCTCAGATGCCTACATCTCTGCACCCACATCCTGAAGGGCACAGGCTTCTCTCCCTACACCTTGAAGACAGTTTTCAGCACCTTGGGAACAGCACACCCACGTCAGGCTGGTGTGGAAGCGAGTGCCTCATGTGGCTGGCAGATATCCTGAGCTTCCTGCTCTGCTGCCTGGCACACAAACACATCAGCCACTTCTTCTTTGGCAATACAGACATGACAAAGGAGACAAGCCCCCACATGTCCAACGGTGTCAGCTGGGCAACGTATTGCAGCATCTGCTGCAGAATCCATCTGCCCGGAGCAAGGCATTGAGATCGTTCGGGAGCTTCAGGATGGCTCATGACGGGGCTGTATACGGGTACTCTAAAAGACAGTCATGCTGAGAGCTGTGCCACCACAGGTGTGTCACCCCCTGGACAGTGACAGTCCTCGGATCTTCCATGGTGGCCATTCCTTCTGGACGTAAGACTTTGCCCCAGCCAGTATGTTGTGCATGCGCTGCTTAGGATTAGTGAAGTCACTCTTTTCTGGGTTCCTGACTCCTCTGCTGTGCATCAGTTGACACCCACACTGCCCACTGCCTGCTCCTGGCCTCTAGAGCTCCACGCTATTGTGTAGTTGCACCTAGGAAGGCATGGTGGGCAGGGAGAGGGTTCACTTGCCTCCACGACTGGGACAGGTGTCCACTCATTGCTTACCACTGGAGCCCTGCGTACCTCCTGATGGGGGAAGGATGCAGGATTCCTTTGATCCTGGGCTCTTCCTAGTGCCTCTTTCCAAGGCATGCTCCTGCCTTGGAAAGCTCAAAGCGTGGATCCAGCAGTCTCTCTCTTGCTCCCACTCCATTGTGCCCCTCAGCCTATTGACCTCTGTCTTAGCTCTAGCACCAGTCGGAGCATGTAGCCCAAGTTCTCTCACTCACACAGGCACCTCCTCGAGAGGCTGTGAGACTCTCTGCAGCCAGACACCTGGATGGCTGCATGCTTTGGGGGAAGCTCAGTTGGAGGCAATGCATCCCTTGGTGGCAAGCTCGGACAACGTGTCCTTCTTCCAGGCAGACACTAGGGCTAAAATCCTCACAGCAGATGAGCTTACCAGCTTACATGTTGAGCTGGCAGAGAGGCTTCATTCACCCTGTCTGTGCCAACATGAGTCCCACTGCTCCGCTTTGAGCTTTAAAAACTCTTTGGTGGGCACTGTTTTATTCAACAGTGCCCCAGAACCTCTTCATCTGCTTGTCTCAGTGTCTAGCAGCACTGAAGAAGCACGTTCGGTAAGCATTGCAGTAACATGCCCTTTAAATGAGTGCATGAAAACCCCATTTCAGACAGCATGCTTCAAGGTAGAATGGGACCCTGGGGCTCTGGAAACTGAGGGCCAAGTACTTAGTAAGGTGGAAACCATTGGGAATGTGGGGCAGTTGAAAAAAATCAACATTATCAGGGATTAAACATGTTTCAGATAGTGCTGCAGATAACAAAAGCATGAGGGTTTGTGTTCCTAGAGACTCTTAGCATAGCATAATTTAAGGAAGTTACTAGATGGAGGTGCTGCCATACAGCCAGCGCACCTGCAGCTGATGCTGACAAGCGACTCTGGAAGTCCCCTCTATGTTGAGCTGCTCCTTGGGGTGCAGCTAGGATATACAGACATCTTCCTCACCAGCCAGAGTGCAAATGACACCTACACCGAAAGCACGATATGGCAACAGAGCTGCGCTGTAGCAGAGAGCAAGTTCTTCAGCTATATGACCAGACAGGTCCCACATGGCAGTGTCCATCTCAGCAGCCTACATCTCTGCACCCGCATGCTGAAGGGCACAGACTTCTCTCCCTACACCTTGAAGACGATTGTCATGCACTTCCTGAACACCAGGCCCGTGTCAAGCTGGTGCACAAGGGGCTGCTTCCGGCAGGTGGTGAGCGATATCCTAAGCTTCCTGCATCAGTGTGTGGAACGGAAACAGCTCAACCACTTCTTCTATGGCAATAAAAACATGCCCGAGGAGATCTTCTTGCCCAAGCGCTTCCAACACCCTGAGCCATGCAACATACTGCAGCACCTGGTGCAGAATCCGGATGCCCACGCCAGGGCATTGAGACAGTGTGAGCAGCTTCGGAAGGAGCTCATGGAAGTGCTCCTCGACTGATGTCATGGACACCACAGCTGTGTGTCACCATCTGGACAGTGAATGTCAGCTCTTCTATGGTGTCCATGCCTTCCAGCATCTCTCCTCTGTACACAGCTGGAAATAATTGTTGTGTTTGAGAGAAAGAAACATAGTGTTTGAGCAAATGCTCCATCTGTGCCTGTGCTTTGCTTTGGTGGGAAATGTGGGCATAGGGCACTGACTGCTCAGGTGCCAGAGAGTCAGGCTGACAGGCCCGGCTTGGGTCAGGCACCCCCACCCACAGACACCTCACACTAGATCAGGCTGGCCAGAGCCTCATCCAGCCTGGGCTTAAACACCTCCAGGGACAGGGCCTGAACCACCTCCCTGGATAACCCATTCCAGGGATTCACCACTCTCATGGGGAAGAACTTCCTCCTCACATCTAGCCTGAATCTCCCCACCTCCAGCTTCATTCCATTCCCCCTAGTCCTATCACTCCCTGATAGCCTGAAAAGTCCCTCCTCAGCCTTCTTATATGCCCCCTTCCGATACTGGAAGGTCACAATGAGGTCACCTCAGAGCCTTCTCTTCTCCAGACTGAACAGCCCCAACTCCTTCAGTCTGTCCTCATAGGAGAGGTGCTCCAGCCCTCTGATCATCCTCATGGCCCTTCTCTGGACACCTTCCTGCACCTCCAGATCCCTCTTGGAATAGGGGCTCCAGAACTGGACGCAGGACTCCAGGTGGGGTCTCACCAGAGCTGAGTAGAGGGGGAGAATCACCTCCCTTGACTGCTGGACACACTTCTCCTGATGCAGCCCAGGATCTGATTGGCTTTCCAGGCTGCAAGTGCACATTGAGAGCTCATGTTGAGCTTCTCGTCCACCAGCACCCCAAGGCTCTCTCCTCTGGGCTGCTCCCCAGCCAGTCCCTGCCCAGCCTGGATTTGTGCCTGGGATTGCCTCGACCCAGAGGCAGGACCCTGCACTTGGTCTTGTTGAAGCTCATGAGGTTGGCTTGTGCCCACCTCTCCAGCCTGTCAAGGTCCCTCTGGATCGCCTCCCTTCCCTCCAGCGTGTCTGCTGCACCACACAGCTTGGTGTCATCAGTAAACTTGCTGAGGGTGCACTCAATACCACTGTCCATGGCACCCACAAAGATGTTGAACAAGACTGGTCCCAGGACTGATCCCTGAGGGCCTCTGCTTGTCCCTGGCCTCCACTGGGACATGGACCCGTTGACAGCCACACTTTGGGTGCGGCCATCAAGCCAGTTCTTTATCCATCCAGTGGTCCACCCATCCAACCCATGTGTCACCAGTTTGGAGGCCAGGATGTGGTGTGGGACAGTGTCGAAGGCTTTGCTCAGGTCCATGTAAATGATATCAGTTGCTCGCCCCTCATCTATTAAATGTCATGACCTGTTCATAGAAGGCCATCAGGTTTGTCAGGCAGGATTTGCCCTTGGTGAAGCCATGCTAACTGTACCTAATCAGCTCTTCACCATTCTTCTGAGTCAATAGTGCCTCCAGGAGGATCTGCTCCATGATCTTTCCGGGCACAGAGGTGAGACTGACTGGCCTGTAGTTCCCTGGTTCCTCCTTCTAACCCTTTTTGAAAGTGGGAGTAATGTTTCCCCTTTTCCAGTCTGTGGGGATTTCCCCAGACTGCCATGACTTTTGGAACATAATAGAGAGGGGTTTAGTTATTTTAGTAATAGAGAGAGGTTATAGTGTCAGATTTTTATCTCTCAATCTGTGTTGTCACTGGCCATCATTGTCTCAGGAAATCTGTAAGTACTAGCCCAAAGTACTCCCTAGGCAGAACACAAGGCTATAACAGGGTCTCTGACAGAAAGTGGGGAAGAGTCTCTTTCCTCGTAGGGCCAAATGCAGACTTTGAACAGAGCTTTTCTAATTTAAGACAAACTACAATTCCTCTTATTCTCACAACTAAATCCTTAAAGAGGAACGAGATGTTAATCTTGGTACTGTAAGATTGACTCAGTTGCTGTTCCCAGCATGGGCGATGACTTACATTGGAGCAGTGAAAATAAAGCAGCTCATTGTTCCCTGCAATGCGTCCTCAGAGCATTCTGAGGCGGGGGTCAGCAGAACTGCACCCTTGGGCTTCCAGCAGGCAGACTTTGACATCCTTTGGAAACTGTTTGCCTGACAGAGTCCATTCAGAGGCAGTTTTGAAGGGGCATTGGAAGTCAAGGAAGGGTGGGCATTGTTAAGGAGGAAATTCTGAAGGCACAGCAACAGGCTGCCCACATGTGCCTGAAGGTGAGTCCCAAGGAAGAAGGCCAGCAGCAGGGCTGAAGAGAGAGGATTTTTTGTGAGTCAGAGAACAAAAGGAGAGGCTGTGGCCGTTGGAAGAAGGGCCAGGCCACTCAGGACGACTACAAGATTGTCATGGGGCTGTGCATGGTGAAAATCAGAAGGACCAAAGAGCAGCTAGAAATCAACCTGGCTTCAGCTGTTAAAGACGAGAAAGAAATGAAGGATGAAGGAGGATCTGCATCCTTGATTGGATGCAGGGGGGAACATAGTGCTAAAGGATGAGCCGAGGTACTGAATGCCTCCTTTACTTCAGTCTTCACCAGGAAGGGCAGTCGTTTACTGGACAGCAGACCTGTGAGCTGGAAGACAGCGATGGGGAGCAGAATGAAAGCCCCCACAACCCAAGAGGAGGTGGTTAGTGATCTGTGGCACCATTTAGACATACACAAGTCTGTGGAGGTGGAAAGGAGGCTTGGGGGAGATCTCATTGCTCTCCAGAACTAACTGAAATGAGATTGTAGTAAGGTGTGTTTTGGTCTCGTGTAGCGCCAGGGGAGGTTTAGACAGGATATTACAGGGAAGCTCTGAATGGAAAGAGATCTCAAGCACTGGAACAGCCTGTCCGAGGAAGCAATGGCTGACTCCCCAGCACTGCAGGCGTTTCAAAGGTGTGCAGATGCTGTGCTAAGGGACATGGTTTAGCATCAGACTTACTAGTGTTAGCTTAGTGGTTGGAATCAAAGACCTCAAAGGCGTTTTCCAAAGACAACAACTACTTCATTGCTTCCGATGCAGTAAGATAGCAAGGTTGGGTTTTGTGTGTGACAAATGAAGAAGTAGAAAGCTGACAGTGAAGATTTTCAATCCTTATCTGAAAGAGCAAAGCCTGCCTGTAGGTGCCATCTAGTTTGTTTCATAGTTTATAGTTTCAGTCAGGGTTGGAAGGGACCACAAGGATCATCTAGTTCCAACCCCCCCTGCCATGGGCAGGGACACTCTACACTAGATCAGGCTGGCCAGAGCCTCATCCAGCCTGGGCTTAAACACCTCCAGGGACGGGGCCTCAACCACCTCCCTGGATAACCCATTCCAGGGCCTCACCACCCTCACGGTGTGAAGAACTTCCTCCTCACATCTAGCCTGAATCTCCCCACCTCCAGCTTCATTCCATTCCCCCTAGTCCTATCACTCCCTGATAGCCTGAAAAGTCCCTCCCCAGCTTTCCTGTAGGCCCCCTTCAGATACTGGAAGGTCACAATGAGGTCACCTCGGAGCCTTCTCTTCTCCAGACTGAACAGCCCCAACTCCCTCAGTCTGTCCTCATAGGAGAGGTGCTCCAGCCCTCTGATCATCCTCGTGGCCCTTCTCTGGACACCTTCCTGCACCTCCAGATCCCTCTTGGAATAGGGGCTCCAGAACTGGAGGCAGTACTGCAGGTGGGGTCTGACCAGAGCTGAGTAGAGGGGGAGAATCACCTCCCTTGACCTGCTGGCCACACTTCTCCTGATGCAGCCCAGGATCTGCTTGGCTTTCCCGGGCTGCAAGTGCACATTGAGAGCTCCTGTTGAGCTTCTCCTCCACCAGCACCCCCCAAGTCTCTCTCCTCAAGGCTGCCCCCCAGCCAGTCACTGCCCAGCCTGGATTTGTGCCTGGGATTGCCTCGACCCAGAGGCAGGACCCTGCACTTGGTCTTGTTGAAGCTCATGAGGTTGGCTTGTGCCCACCTCTCCAGCCTCTCAAGGTCCCTCTGGATGGCATCCCTTCCCTCCAGCGTGTCTGCTGCACCACACAGCTTGGTGTCATCAGCAAACTTGCTGAGGGTGCACTCAATGCCACTGTCCATGGCACCCACAAAGATGTTGAACAAGACTGGTCCCAGGACTGATCCCTGAGGGATTCCGCTTGTCCCTGGCCTCCACTGGGACATGGACCCGTTGACAGCCACTCTTTGGGTGCGGCCATCAAGCCAGTTCTTTATCCATCTAGTGGTCCACCCATCCAACCCGTGTGTCACCAGATTGGAGACCAGGATGTGGTGTGGGACAGTGTCAAAGGCTTTGCTCAGGTCCAGGTAAACGACATCAGTTGCTCGCCCCTCATCTATTAATTGTGTATGAATGTGTACGTGCACAGATCTGAAACTTCTGGCCAGGCATATTGTTCACAGGTTTGCTTCTTCCAACAGTTCTTTCCAACATTTGAGCATCCTCTGGTTTGGATTTTTCCCCCTAGATTCATCTTGCTCCACTCTGTCTGGACTGCTGTAGAATGATGAGAGCTAACTCATCCGGGGACGGAATTCTGGAAAAGGAAAAAGAGATCCCTTTCTGATATTATTAGAAAGAAATTCAGACACCAGTTCTGCAATGGGTCTTCTTCACAGTGCTTATCTGACAGCCAGAAGGACCACACCTGGTGAACATGAGGTGTCAGAGCTGGTTCTGCTCTCCCCCGATACCTCAGTGCTGATGGTAGGAACCGTAAACACATCTTTACCAATTCCAGCAGAAAAAGGTCACTGCAGCTAATAGTACCATAACTTTAGGAGCTTTGCAGACCTTGAAGTTAGACAAGAAGGTGTGACGGGTTTTGGAAGCAGAACACACTGAGGTTGATTTCCACAGTTCTGATCCAAGGCAACTGGTGTATATTAGAAAGATAGAAGAAACCTTACAGCAGCATTTCCACAGATAGGCACTGGAGAAACATGACAAAGTACTGGAGAAACCTGACACCTAGATGAAAAGGATCTGTTGTTCCTTTAAGCTACTTTCACCGTTTCCCAGCACACAGACAAGCTTGTCCATCTGAGATATGGAGGAGTAACATTCCAAGACTTTCCTCGTGAGCAAATCACTGCCTAGCTACTCAGCACTGCACCGTGACACTTCCCTCTGCAGTACCTGCCTCAGACTAATATTTAGAATAGAAATTAGAATAGAATAGAATAGAATAGAATAGAATAGAATAGAATAGAATAGAATAGAATAGAATAGAATACTAGGTTGGAAGAGACCGTCACCCAGCACCACCTAATCAACTAAACCATGCAACCAAGCACCCCATCAAGTCTCCTCCTGAACACCTCCAATGAAGGTGACTCCACCACCTCCACGGGCAGCCCATTCCAATGGGCAATCACTCTCTCTGTGTAAAATTTCTTCCTAACCTCCAGTCTGAATCTCCCCTGGCGCAGCCTGAGACTGTGTCCTCTTGTTCTGGTACTGGCTGCCTGGGAGAAGAGACCAACCTCTGCCTGGCTACAACCTCCCTTCAGGTAGTTGTAGAGAGCAAGAAGGCCTCCCCTGAGCTTCCTCTTCTCCAGGCTAAGCAACCCCAGCTCCCTCAGCCTCTCCTCACAGGGCCTGTGTTCCAAGCCCCTCGCCAACTTTGTTGCCCTTCAGCACCAAGATGTGGATCTGCCCTTTACGTGGAGACCGAAAGATGAAAGCTTCCAAGCTCACTGCTACAGGGATGGGCCCAAAGCATTGTAACCCCCAGCCTCTTCTGAGGCTACACCAGGCTCCAGCAACGGGACCGTACTTCAAACAGATGAATGAAGAATTAGCGAGTTTTCTGGAGGTGGTGCTAAAGCCCACCTGCAACACCAACGTGGAGAGCAACCCTAAAACTCATGCTTCACAGTGGTTAAAAGATCCTACAAGAGTGTGCTCTACTGCATACTCTACAAAACCAATCTCAGGACCTTTGAACAGATTTCTTCCTTGCTCCACATATCTCTGGCCCACATTTGTTTTCACAAAGAATCAGGGAATCAAGCAGGCTGGAAAGGACCTCAGAGATGAGCGAGTCCAACCTATTACCCAACACCACCTGGCAACTAAACCATGGCTCCAAGTGCCACATCCAATCCTTTTTATGGACACCTCCTGATAGGGGCATTATCTTGTGGTTTTCATGGCATTTTTCTCATTCAGAGGGCTACTCTCGTTACAGCAATTCCTTTGTAAACACCTTGCAGGCAGGCAGATTCTTTTCCACTCAGGATTTAAAGGGAAAAAATAATAGCATTAGGCAAATAACTGAACAGTAGCCACAGAAGAGGGTTTTGTTTCCCTTCTCTTAGTCAAAATGCATTAGATTTGGAAAAGATGGCATTTTGACAAGGCATTAGCCACACAAGACTGAAAAAGGAGACAGGGATTGCACCCAATGCATTGAAGTGATGGAAGAGCATATTCCACATGTATAGGAGACCTCTTGTAGGTCCGTGTCTTGCACCGCTTTGGACATTAAGATTAAATAAAGTCAGTCCCTGGTCCAACTCTAGACAAAGAAATATTTCTTAAAACCATTCCTTGAACAACTGAAAACATCATTCATGCATGGATTAAAAGAAGCACCTAAAAGTAGAAAATCTATAGGAAAAGAATTAAACATTTAAAACATACTAAACAATAAAAGTTGTAACTCTCACTGCTGAGAGAAGAGGAATTAGCAGGTAGGATGATTTTGCTATCACGAACAGCGCTCCTTAAGAAAACACAATGTAGTATGTCGACAATACATGCATAATGAACCTGAAATTCTAACAATGAAGATCCAAAATCCAGGCAGCCGGCTTGGGGACACGTTCCAACCTCTACCACAGCCAGGTCTCATGTCCGGAGCGGGAATAACAGCATTACCACTCTCTCATCAGGCTTGTGAAGGCACGAAGAGTACGACCACGACATCAAGTACAGAGCCCATTCCCTCTGGGGCATTATCCTGTGCTAAAGTGCCACTAAATGCCACGCTGGAGGAAATGCTGAATCTCGGTCTGTGCGTCGAGGAAAGGCTGTTGCGGCGGCTGTGTCAGGAGGCGTTACAGAAGTCCAGATAGACACTGGCTGTCTCGAACCACCTCCCCGTCCCCAGGAAGCTTGATCAGAGCTTCTGGGAGGATCTCTTCCACGTTCGGCATGGGCACCGAGTTGGGGCTGACTGGTTGGAAATGTCCAGGGTCCTCTTTTCTACTCTTGTTAAAACCGGGCACAACGGTTGCATTCCCTTGGAGCCTGGGCTCTTTCTCGAGGCTGTCCCTTCGCCTGTCTCGGGGAGCTCAGAGCTCCGTGTGGATGCACCACGGAGGACCTGCCCTCTCTTCCCCCGGGTGGGCACTAGGGCAGAGCCTCCTCGCCCCCGCTGAGCTTACCGGCTTACACGTGGAGCTGACAGAGAGGCTTCGTCCTGCCCGTGCCAGCTGCCGCGCCGCCGCCCCTTGACCCGCCCCGCTCCCGGGGCTCGGTGCCGCCGGCGCTCTCGGCGCCGTTTAAAAACCAGCGGCTGCTGCCGGCTCGGCCAGCTGCGTGTCGCCTCAGGTCCGGCCAGGACCGAGCTCGGACTCCGGCGGCCGGTAACGGACGCCTCCCTCCGCCGCGCAGCACCTCTCGCCACTGCCGTGGAGGCCGAGCCGACAGCGTTCAGCTACTGACTGCGCTGACTGAAGCACTTCAGGAGCCCCCCCCACAGGATGCATCTCAGCCCCTCAAGAAAATCAGCGAATTATCCACTGACACGATTCTGCACTTATGCAGCAGGAGAGGCTTTTGCAAGGAGGCTTGTGAGAGAGACTCCAGTCCTCACCTGGACACTGACCGCCCTTGCCTCTTCCAAGGGTTCCATTCCTTCCTCCATGCACAGCTGCAAATAAAGGTTGTGTTTGAGCAAGTGCTGCTTCTGTTTCTGTGCTTCGGTTGGTTGGGAAACTTGGGAGTGGGGTGGCATTGCCTGAGGCACGGCAGCACAAAATGAAGGTGCCGCCCTCCGCCAGTGCTCCTGCCAGCTGCAGCTGACAAGGGACTCCAGGAGGGCTTTCTATCCTGGGCTGCTCTTTGGGGTGCAGCAAGGTGATACAGACATTTTCCCCAAGCAGCCAGACTGCAGAAGACACCTGTGCCCCGCACGCAGTGTGCACTAAGAGCTGCGCTGAGGCAGAGGGCAAGTTCTTCAGCCACATGGCCAGACAGGCCCCACGTAGGCCTCAGCCATGAATGCTCACCCAAAGGCATGTGCCCACTGTAACAGTTAAAGAGGTAGAGACAGGTTAAGAAAAAAGCAAAGTATTTTTTCCATCAGATGTTCAACAAACAGGACTTCAGCATGGCCTTTGACACCATCCCCCAGGGCAAACTGCTGGCTAAGCTGTCAGCTTGGGGCTTGGACAGCAACACTCTGTGCTGGCTTAGGAGCTGGCTGGAGGGCCGAGCGCTCAAGGAGCAACAACAAGTCCAAGGATCACGTCACCTGTGATGATTTTTCGTAAGACTCTATGGGGGCTTCAGTCTGCCTGGCAAAGTAATTCACAGGGAACTCTGTTCTCCAAGGGGTGTTTCCACAGTGTAGGGGTGAGGGCGTTGGCTCTCTTGGGTGTCTGTGAGTCACCCAACTGTGCCAGTGATTGTGGCATCACCACCTTGCATGGTTTGTGACATCACGATGGGTGAGCAGCTATAAACGTGGCACTGGGCAGCAGTGCCTCAGTAGAGCTTCAGTAGAGAGAGAGGAGGACTGGATATAGGGAGAAGAAGGAGAAAGCAGGCAAGGGATTATATTAGCAACGGTCAGAGGGGGAGAGAGGGTTTTCGGAGCCCAAGATCTGTGGTGTTGCCCTGTGATGTTTCCAGCGTGCGGGGCCATCTCCTTGCTTCTGCCTTGCCAGTATCGCTCAAGTCTTTTTATAGAGTTTTTAGTCCTTCGGGAAGTGTCCAGGTATCCTTCCCCAGGAAATTGTCCCAGGAAATCATCCTGAGGTAAGTATCCAGGTATCCTTCCCCAGGAAATCGTCCCAGGAAATTTCCTGGGGGAGGATACCTGGATCGTCCCAGGAAATATTGCTCCCATTTTCAAAAAGGGTAAGAAGGAGGAACCAGGCAACTACAGGCCAGCCAGTCTCACCTCTGTGCCCGGAAAGATCATGGAGCAGATCCTCCTGGAGGCACTACTGACTCAGAAGAATAGTGAAGAGGTGATTTGGAACAGTCAGCATGGCTTTGCCAAGGGCAAATCCTGCCTGACAAACCTGGTGGCCTTCTATGAACAGGTCATGACATTAATAGATGAGGGGCGAGCAACTGATGTCGTTTACCTGGACCTGAGCAAAGCCTTTAACACTGTCCCACACCACATCCTGGTCTCCAAACTGGTGACACATGGGTTGGATGGATGGACCACTGGATGGATAAAGAACTGGCTTGATGGCCGCACCCAAAGTGTGGCTGTCAACGGGTCCATGTCCCAGTGGAGGCCAGGGACAAGCGGAGTCCCTCAGGGATCAGTCCTGGGACCAGTCTTGTTCAACATCTTTGTGGGTGCCATGGACAGTGGCATTGAGTGCACCCTCAGCAAGTTTGCTGATGACACCAAGCTGTGTGGTGCAGCAGACACGCTGGAGGGAAGGGATGCCATCCAGAGGGACCTGGACAGGCTGGAGAGGTGGGCACAAGCCAACCTCATGAGCTTCAACAAGACCAAGGGCAGGGTCCTGCCTCTGGGTCGAGGCAATCCCAGGCACAAATCCAGGCTGGGCATCAATTCACAAGATGATTTGCATCCAGGATTGCTAGACAGGATTCCGACAGGAGGGAGGGTGGAGGAGAGCCAAGGCAGAGAGGTAGCTCCCTGTGGGGCAGGAGGCCTCACCCTGCACTGACAGACCAGCTGCTCGCAGGAGCACCCTGAGCTGGGTGCTGCTGATGCTGGGCTGGATGTAGAGCCTTGCAGCATCCCAGCTGCCTGCAGCCCTTCAGGTCCTACCTGTGCCCAGATTTTCTGCTCCTGTGCTTGGTCTCCACCACTAATTCCCTCCTTCCCAGCCCCACTGAATCCCTTCTCTCCCTTCTCCTGCAGGCCATGGCTGCTGCAAAGTTCCTCACTTTGCTTCTGCAAGGCCTCATCCTGTTCTCGGGGACGGTTCTCGAGCAGCTGGATGAGGCTGCTTGGAAGCGCATGGAGGAGCACGAGAAGCAGATGAATGAGATGAGTCGCCTGATGGAGGAGATGGAGAGGAGAAGCCAGCTGCGCAGGAACCTGGTGCCCATGATCATGCAGCAGAGGCCTGAGGAGCAGAGCATCACGACCTGGGGAGCTGTGCTCTTTGCTGCCATTGCTGGAGTCCTTGTCCTCCTGTTTTGGCTCTGTCGGTGGCTCAGGAAAACAAGCCCTGAAGCAGACTCTGGCTGCAGCGAGAAGGAGCTCTTGGCCATCAGCAGAGACAAGGAGGACAAGGAAGAAGAGGAAGGCAGTGATGTAGAAGGTCTGGAAAATAGGCAGCAAGTAAAGAGGATTGCTTCTGGGTGCATTGAGTGGCCTGGGCAGATAATGCTGTCCAGGAGCCAGGTGGTGAAGGGGCTGGTGAATGACCTCCTGCTATTCTTGCGAAGGTGCCTGTCCCAGAGTTTCGTGCCGGTGCTGCAGCCTGCCATAGGTGTGGGCAGCGCCTTCGAAGGCTGGAGTCCCTGTGAGGCAGACGATGCTGTCTACCAACTGCTTGTGCGCCTGGAGCCCCCTGCTGGCCACAGCTTCCGCCGGGAGCTTGCCACGTTGGGGCCGATTCCAGCCACGGACTACCGCATCCGTGTGGTGCCGGAATGTGCCTGCAGGGTCCGGAACATGGTGTGCTTCATCCACAGCACCAAGCATCACATGCGCGTGAAAAATCAGCCACCGTATATGCTAGACTTCCTCTGCAGCCACTCGTACCTAGATGTGGAGAAACTTGCCCTCTGGTTCCGCAGGCTGGTGCAGCAAGCCTGGGTGGCATTGCCTCAGGCACGTCACTACAAGATGAAGGTGCTGCCATACAGCCAGCGCACCTGCCAGCTGATGCTGACAAGCGACTCTGGAAGTCCCCTCTATGTTGAGCTGCTCCTTGGGGTGCAGCTAGAATATACAGACATCTTCCTCACCAGCCAGAGTGCAAATGACACCTACACCGAAAGCACGATATGGCAACAGAGCTGCGCTGTAGCAGAGAGCAAGTTCTTCAGCTATATGACCAGACAGGTCCCATATGGCAGTGTCCATCTCAGCAGCCTACATCTCTGCACCCGCATGCTGAAGGGCACAGACTTCTCTCCCTACACCTTGAAGACGGTTGTCATGCACTTCCTGAACACCAGGCCCGTGTCAAGCTGGTGCACAAGGGGCTGCTTCCGGCAGGTGGTGAGCGATATCCTAAGCTTCCTGCATCAGTGTGTGGAACGGAAACAGCTCAACCACTTCTTCTATGGCAATAAAAACATGCCCAGGAGATCTTCTTGCCCAAGCGCTTCCAACACCCTGAGCCATGCAACATACTGCAGCACCTGGTGCAGAATCCGGATGCCCACGCCAGGGCATTGAGACAGTGTGAGCAGCTTCGGAAGGAGCTCATGGAAGTGCTCCTCGACTGATGTCATGGACACCACAGCTGTGTGTCACCATCTGGACAGTGAATGTCAGCTCTTCTATGGTGTCCATGCCTTCCAGCATCTCTCCTGTGTACATAGCTGGAAATAATTGTTGTGTTTGAGAGAAAGAAACATAGTGTTTGAGCAAATGCTCCATCTGTGCCTGTGCTTTGCTTTGGTGGGAAATGTGGGCATAGGGCACTGACTGCTCAGGTGCCACAGAGTCAGGCTGACAGGCCCGGCTTGGGTCAGGCACCCCCACCCACAGACACCTTCCACTAGATCAGGCTGGCCAGAGCCTCATCCAGCCTGGTCTTAAACACCTCCAGGGACAGGGACTCTGCTTGTCACTGGCCTCCACTGGGACATGGACCTGTTGACAGCCACTCTTCGGGTGCGGCCATCAAGCCAGTTCTTTATCCATCTAGTGGTCCATCCATCCAACCCGTGTGTCACCAGCTTGGAGACCAGGATGTGGTGTGGGACAGTGTCAAAGGCTTTGCTCAGGTCCAGGTAAATGACATCAGTTGCTCGCCCCTCATCTATTAATTGTGTATGAATGTGTACGTGCACAGATCTGAAACTTCTGGCCAGGCATGTTGTTCACAGGTTTGCTTCTTCCAATGGTTCTTTCCAACATTTGAGCATCCTCTGGTTTGGATTTTTCCCCCTAGATTCGTCTTCCTCCACTCTGTCTGGACTGCTGTAGAATGATGAGAGCTAACTCATCCGGGGACGGAATTCTGGAAAAGGAAAAAGAGATCGCTTTCCGATATTATTAGAAAGAAATTCAGACACCAGTTCTGCAATGGGTAGAATAGAGTAGAGTAGAATAGAATAGAGTAGAATAGAATAGAGTAGAATAGAGTAGAGTAGAGTAGAGTAGAATAGAATAGAATAGAATAGAATAGAATAGAATAGAGTAGAATAGAATAGAATAGAAGAGAAGAGACCTTCAAGATCATCGCGTCCAACCCGTCACCCAACAGCACCTAATCAACTAAACCATGGCACCAAGCACCCAATCAAGTCTCCTCCTGAACATCTCCAATGACGGTGACTCCACCACCCCCCCGAGCAGCCCATTCCAATGGGCAATCACTCTCTCTGTGTAAAATTTCTTCCTAACCTCCAGTCTGAATCTCCCCAGGCTGACAGGCCCGGCTTGGGTCGGTCACCCCCACTCATAGACATCCTTGCACCTACTCATACTCAGACGTCCAGAAACTTGCCTGCTGGTTCCAGGGTCTGGTGAAGGAAGCCTGGGTGGCATTGCCTCAGGCACGTCTCTACAAAATGACGGTGCTACCCTCCAGTCAGTGCTCCTGCCAGATGCAGCTGACTAGCAACTCAGGGAGAACTCTCTTCTCTTGAGATGATGTTTGGGGTGCAGCAAGATGACTCCGACATCTTCACCAGCCACACTGCAGAAGACACCAACACCCCAAGCACGATATGGGCAGAGCTAGACTGTGGCAGAGGGCAAGGTCTTCTGTGGGCCACAGAGGTCCCACATGGCAGCTTCCACCTCAGATGCCTACATCTCTGCACCCACATCCTGAAGGGCACAGGCTTCTCTCCCTACACCTTGAAGACAGTTTTCAGCACCTTGGGAACAGCACACCCACGTCAGGCTGGTGTGGAAGCGAGTGCCTCATGTGGCTGGCAGATATCCTGAGCTTCCTGCTCTGCTGCCTGGCACACAAACACATCAGCCACTTCTTCTTTGGCAATACAGACATGACAAAGGAGACCATCTTGCCCCCACATGTCCAACGGTGTCAGCTGGGCAACGTATTGCAGCATCTGCTGCAGAATCCATCTGCCCGGAGCAAGGCATTGAGATCGTTCGGGAGCTTCAGGATGGCTCATGACGGGGCTGTATTACGGGTACTCTAAAAGACAGTCATGCTGAGAGCTGTGCCACCACAGGTGTGTCACCCCCTGGACAGTGACAGTCCTCGGATCTTCCATGGTGGCCATTCCTTCTGGACGTAAGACTTTGCCCCAGCCAGTATGTTGTGCATGCGCTGCTTAGGATTAGTGAAGTCACTCTTTTCTGGTGTTCCTGACTCCTCTGCTGTGCATCAGTTGACACCCACACTGCCCACTGCCTGCTCCTGGCCTCTAGAGCTCCACGCCTATTGTGTAGTTGCACCTAGGAAGGCATGGTGGGCAGGGAGAGGGTTCACTTGCCTCCACGACTGGGACAGGTGTCCACTCATTGCTTACCACTGGAGCCCTGCGTACCTCCTGATGGGGGAAGGATGCAGGATTCCTTTGATCCTGGGCTCTTCCTAGTGCCTCTTTCCAAGGCATGCTCCTGCCTTGGAAAGCTCAAAGCGTGGATCCAGCAGTCTCTCTCTTGCTCCCACTCCATTGTGCCCCTCAGCCTATTGACCTCTGTCTTAGCTCTAGCACCAGTCGGAGCATGTAGCCCAAGTTCTCTCACCTCACACAGGCACCTCCTCGAGAGGCTGTGAGACTCTCTGCAGCCAGACACCTGGATGGCTGCATGCTTTGGGGGAAGCTCAGTTGGAGGCAATGCATCCCTTGGTGGCAAGCTCGGACAACGTGTCCTTCTTCCAGGCAGACACTAGGGCTAAAATCCTCACAGCAGATGAGCTTACCAGCTTACATGTTGAGCTGGCAGAGAGGCTTCATTCACCCTGTCTGTGCCAACATGAGTCCCACTTGCTCCGCTTTGAGCTTTAAAAACTCTTTGGTGGGCACTGTTTTATTCAACAGTGCCCCAGAACCTCTTCATCTGCTTGTCTCAGCGTCTAGCAGCACTGAAGAAGCACGTTCGGTAAGCATTGCAGTAACATGCCCTTTAAATGAGTGCATGAAAACCCCATTTCAGACAGCATGCTTCAAGGTAGAATGGGACCCTGGGGCTCTGGAAACTGAGGGCCAAGTACTTAGTAAGGTGGAAACCATTGGGAATGTGGGGCAGTTGAAAAAAATCAACATTATCAGGGATTAAACATGTTTCAGATAGTGCTGCAGATAACAAAAGCATGAGGGTTTGTGTTCCTAGAGACCTCTTAGCATAGCATAATTTAAGGAAGTTACTAGATGGAGGTGCTGCCATACAGCCAGCGCACCTGCCAGCTGATGCTGACAAGCGACTCTGGAAGTCCCCTCTATGTTGAGCTGCTCCTTGGGGTGCAGCTAGGATATACAGACATCTTCCTCACCAGCCAGAGTGCAAATGACACCTACACCGAAAGCACGATATGGCAACAGAGCTGCGCTGTAGCAGAGAGCAAGTTCTTCAGCTATATGACCAGACAGGTCCCACATGGCAGTGTCCATCTCAGCAGCCTACATCTCTGCACCCGCATGCTGAAGGGCACAGACTTCTCTCCCTACACCTTGAAGACGATTGTCATGCACTTCCTGAACACCAGGCCCGTGTCAAGCTGGTGCACAAGGGGCTGCTTCCGGCAGGTGGTGAGCGATATCCTAAGCTTCCTGCATCAGTGTGTGGAACGGAAAGAGCTCTACCACTTCTTCTATGGCAATAAAAACATGCCCGAGGAGATCTTCTTGCCCAAGCGCTTCCAACACCCTGAGCCATGCAACATACTGCAGCACCTGGTGCAGAATCCAGATGCCCACGCCAGGGCATTGAGACAGTGTGAGCAGCTTCGGAAGGAGCTCATGGAAGTGCTCCTCGACTGATGTCATGGACACCACAGCTGTGTGTCACCATCTGGACAGTGAATGTCAGCTCTTCTATGGTGTCCATGCCTTCCAGCATCTCTCCTCTGTACACAGCTGGAAATAATTGTTGTGTTTGAGAGAAAGAAACATAGTGTTTGAGCAAATGCTCCATCTGTGCCTGTGCTTTGCTTTGGTGGGAAATGTGGGCATAGGGCACTGACTGCTCAGGTGCCAGAGAGTCAGGCTGACAGGCCCGGCTTGGGTCAGGCACCCACACTCATAGACACCTCACACTAGATCAGGCTGGCCAGAGCGTCATCCAGCCTGGGCTTAAACACCTCCAGGGACAGGGCCTGAACCACCTCCCTGGATAACCCATTCCAGGGATTCACCACTCTCATGGGGAAGAACTTCCTCCTCACATCTAGCCTGAATCTCCCCACCTCCAGCTTCATTCCATTCCCCCTAGTCCTATCACTCCCTGATAGCCTGAAAAGTCCCTCCTCAGCCTTCTTATATGCCCCCTTCCGATACTGGAAGGTCACAATGAGGTCACCTCAGAGCCTTCTCTTCTCCAGACTGAACAGCCCCAACTCCTTCAGTCTGTCCTCCTAGGAGAGGTGCTCCAGCCCTCTGATCATCCTCATGGCCCTTCTCTGGACACCTTCCTGCACCTCCAGATCCCTCTTGGAATAGGGGCTCCAGAACTGGACGCAGGACTCCAGGTGGGGTCTCACCAGAGCTGAGTAGAGGGGGAGAATCCCCTCCCTTGACCTGCTGGACACACTTCTCCTGATGCAGCCCAGGATCTGATTGGCTTTCCAGGCTGCAAGTGCACATTGAGAGCTCATGTTGAGCTTCTCGTCCACCAGCACCCCCAAGGCTCTCTCCTCTGGGCTGCTCCCCAGCCAGTCCCTGCCCAGCCTGGATTTGTGCCTGGGATTGCCTCGACCCAGAGGCAGGACCCTGCCCTTGGTCTTGTTGAAGCTCATGAGGTTGGCTTGTGCCCACCTCTCCAGCCTGTCCAGGTCCCTCTGGATCGCCTCCCTTCCCTCCAGCGTGTCTGCTGCACCACACAGCTTGGTGTCATCAGCAAACTTGCTGAGGGTGCACTCAATGCCACTGTCCATGGCACCCACAAAGATGTTGAACAAGACTGGTCCCAGGACTGATCCCTGAGGGCCTCTGCTTGTCCCTGGCCTCCACTGGGACATGGACCCGTTGACAGCCACTCTTTGGGTGCGGCCATCAAGCCAGTTCTTTATCCATCCAGTGGTCCACCCATCCAACCCATGTGTCACCAGTTTGGAGGCCAGGATGTGGTGTGGGACAGTGTCGAAGGCTTTGCTCAGGTCCATGTAAATGATATCAGTTGCTTGCCCCTCATCTATTAATGTTGTCACATGTTCATAGGAGGCCATCAGGTTTGTCAGGCAGGATTTGCCCTTGGTGAAGCCATGCTAACTGTACCTAATCAGCTCTTCACCATTCTTCTGAGTCAATAGTGCCTCCAGGAGGATCTGCTCCATGATCTTTCCGGGCACAGAGGTGAGACTGACTGGCCTGTAGTTCCCTGGTTCCTCCTTCTAACCCTTTTTGAAAGTGGGAGTAATGTTTCCCCTTTTCCAGTCTGTGGGGATTTCCCCAGACTGCCATGACTTTTGGAACATAATAGAGAGGGGTTTAGTTATTTAGTAATAGAGAGAGGTTATAGTGTCAGATTTTTATCTCTCAATCTGTGTTGTCACTGGCCATCATTGTCTCAGGAAATCTGTAAGTACTAGCCCAAAGTGCCAGAGCCTTACCTTGCAATTGTCCATGCTCTGTGAGGAATCACAAGCCTCTCTTGGAAGCCAAGCTGTGTTTCAGTCTACCCAGACAGGGCTGCAAAACCCCCTCGCTATATTAGCATTGCAAAGCCCAGGAGCAGACAGACACGTCTTGCCAGGCTGAGAGGTGAACCCCCAAAGGAGCTGAGTCCCCAGGACAGTTTTGTTTTATTGGAAGAAGTGATGAGTGCTGCCAGAGGATTGCAGCAGAAGAACCTCTTTTCTACAAGGCTTCCAGCTACAAAGTCTTCAGGAATAAATCCTGTCTCAGCAATAAGCTGCAGACGCCAACAGAAAGTGAAACTCTGCTCCTGCAGCTTCCATGTGGTCGATGGCATTTTGATTTTGTTTAAATTCCTATGCGTGCCACAGGGTACCACGATCAGTGAGTAACTATGAAATCTGATCTTTATAAGCATCTAATGAATGTCTGTTGCCCTAGGGAACAGATTTCCACCACCACCACCTTGGGGGCAATCTCTGGCTTCGTTGCCAATGTTTCCTTTCTTTTCTTTACAGTTTAAAGTGCCGTTTGTTGTTTCTGGATTTTTGTACATATTGTTTAAATTGTTACTTGTCCCTGATGGTGAGATATCTGTTCCACAACTGAGTATTTTGAACCAGTAAATAGGTTTTATTAGTATTTTCTGCGCAACTTTTTTTTATTTATAAAGTTATTAACATTCTTAATGTTCTGACTATTTAATATTACCAGCCTTCATAACAAGTATTCTGAATGCATTTCAGGCCAGATACAGGAAAGCACACGTATGATCTCTTGATTCCATTCTGTCATCGGATTTTCATCACACTGGGCATTTTGGGCCTGACCACACCTATGTACAAGATCAAGTATTTCAGTAGGCTTAAGAAGTGAGCCAGTGCCAATTGCAGGAGTTTCAGCAAGTCAAAGTGCGAGCTCCTGCCTCTGGGTCAGGCCAATCCCAGGCACAAACACAGGCTGGGTGCAGAGTGGGTTGAGAGTAGCTGTGAAGAAGGAGACTTGGATGTATTGATTAATAAGAAGCTCCAGATGAGCCTGCAGTGCGCTCATGAGGCCAGAAAGCAAATTGTATGCTAGGCTGCATCAAGAGTGTGGTCACGACAGGTCATTTGCCTCCCTTACTCTGCTCCTGCGAGACTCCATCTTGAATGCAGTATCCAGTTCTGGTGTTGCTGCCTTGAGGTGTGCAAGCAGCTGGCCATGAGAAGCTGAAGTTAGTTGAGAAGGTTCCCTGTCCATGGCAGGGAGGTTAGATGATCTCTACAAGCTAAGCCACTCTATGATTCTATGACAGAATGGCTTGAGCTGGAAGGGACCTTAAAGGGATCTCATTCGAAACACCTACCACTAGCTGGACACCTCCTACCAGACCAGATTGCTCAGTCTCATCCATCCTGCTCTTCTACAATGCGATACAACACAATACAATACAATAAAATACAATACACCTGGTTGAAAGAGACCTTCAAGATCATTGCGTCCAACCTATCAACCAATCCAACCCACCTAAACAACTAGACCATGCAGCCAAGCACCCCATCAAGTCTCCTCCTGAACACCTCCAATGATGGTGACTCCACCACCTCCCAGGCAGTCCGTTCCAATGGGCAATGACTCTCTCTGTATAGAACTTCCTAACATCCAGCCTAAGCCTCCCCTGGTGCAGCTTGAGACTGTGTCCTCTTGTTCTGGTGCTGCCTGCCTGGGAGAAGAGACCAACCTCCACCTGTCCACAACCTCCCTTCAGGTAGTTGTAGAGAGCAAGAAGGTCACCCCCGAGTCTCCTCCAGGCTAAGCAACCCCAGCTCTCTCAGCCTCTCCTCGTAGGGCTTGTGTTCCAAACCCCTCACCAACCTTGTTGCCCTTCTCTGCACATGTTCCAGCAAGTCAGCATCCTTCCTAAACTGAGGGGCCCAGAATTGGACACAGGACTCCAGGTGTGGCCTAACCAGTGCAGTGTACAGGGGCAGAATGACCTCCCTGCTCCTGCTGGCCACACTGTTCCTGATGCAGGCCAGGATGCCATTGGCCCTCCTGGCTGCCTGGGCACACTGCAGGCTCATGTTCAGCCTACCATCGACCAGTACCCCCAGGCCCCTCTCTGCCTGGCTGCTCTCCAGCCACTCTGACCCCAGCCTGTAGCACTGCATGGGGTTGCTGTGGCCAATGTGCAGAACCCGGCACTTGGATGTGTTCAATCTCATGCCCTTGGATTCTGCCCATCTGTCCAGCCTGTCGAGGTCCCTCTGCAAAGCCTCTCTGCCCTCCAGCAGATCAACTCCTGCCCCCAGCTTGGTGTCGTCCGCAAATTTACTGATGATGGACTCAATGCCCTCATCCAGATCATCAATAAAGATGTTGAAGAGCATGGGGCCCAGCACTGATCCTTGGGGCACACCACTAGTGACAGGCCGCCACCCGGATGTGGCACCATTCACCACCACTCTCTGGGCTCGGCCCTCCAGCCAGTTCCTAACCCAACGCAGTGTGCTCCTGTCCAAGCCATGGGCTGCCAGCTTGGCCAGGAGTTTGCTGTGGGGGACGGTGTCAAAGGCCTTGCAGAGGTTCAGGTAGACCACATCCACAGACCTCCCCACATCCTCCGGGCAGTCATCTGATCATAGAAGGACATCGGGTTGGTCAGGCAGGACCTGCCCTTCCTAAATCCATGCTGGCTGGGCCTGATCCCTTGGCCATCCTGGAAGTGCTGTGTGATGGCACTCAAGATGCCCTGTTCCATAATCTTGCCTAGCACTGAGGTCAGGCTGACAACAGTTTGACAGTTAAACAGTTCCACAGATGAGGTTGTGGTGAAGTTTGCTTATGCCCAGAATTATACCTAGTTTCATAGTTTCAGTTAGGGTTGGAAGGGACCACAAGGATCATCTAGTTCCAACCCCCCTGCCATGCGCAGGGACACTCTACACTAGATCAGGCTGGCCAGAGCCTCATCCAGCCTGGGCTTAAACACCTCAAGGGACGGGGCCTCAACCACCTCCCTCGACAACCCATTCCAGTGACTTAGAGAAAGACACAAGAGACTCAGTGAGTTTCTTGTATTATGCTTCTATTTAGGCGCCTGACACAGGTAGAATCATTTCAAAAGACCTGTGTGTCCTCAGAGGGTTTTGGACAAACCTTTATACAAAAAGTTATCTGTCTGAAGTCACAGAGGTATGTCAATATTTCACAGAAAGAGTCCAGGTGTTTCCTATCTATACATAGGTCATCTACCTAAAAATAACAAAAACATACGTATCATCCAGATGTCCTTTATCTTACACAAAAGATCATCTTGTCTAAGACTAACAGAAGTAAATTACTGAAGAATCCTGCTATTCCTTATCTATGTACAAGGCTGTCTGCCAACTCCTCTCCCCCTTTCCTGCATTCCAGCATTTCAGCTAACGAGAGAAAGTTTAACAACACTGTTAGTCTGTTAAAAGAAGAGTTTTCTGTTTATCAATTCCCCCCTTTCTTACAGCAAATAGTATATTCCTATACTATGTTTTCTTAAAATAATGTCCTGTTTCCAGCTCATGCCTGAGTTTATCAATTTTATACTTGTGGTAGGATTCCATACCACTCTTTCCAGTACACATAATTATCTTAGTCAAAACTAACAATAATATGATTAATACAATGATTATTACAATTCCCAGCAACAACTGTTTAAGCCATAATATATTGGGCAGCCATGAGGTTAACTCTTCCCAGAGGTCTGATAACCCATATGATGTATCATCCTTGCTCACCTCATGTAATACTTTCCCCCCTGTTCCCATATATTTAATACATCAGTTTGAATTTGTCCTGACTTATCTACATAGGTACAACAAGTGGTGTTTATCAAGGTACACACCCCTCCCATTTCAGCTGTAATAATATCCAGAGCCAGCCTGTTTTGCAGTGAGACACTGCTCACAGATTTAACTTCCACCTGCAGGTTCTGCACCGCATCAGCTGCTGAATTAGCGATGATTTCCATTGTAGCTGATATATTTACTATTGCTTTTTCAAGTTGTGCAACACCTAATGCAGGGATCAATGCTCGAACAAAACTGTGGTATCCAGTATTGTATCTAACAAGGGGGTTTGCTGTCCTTCTATGTCTTCTCCAAAGAGTTCTCCAATATCCTCTAGGCAGGGTCTCATGATGGACCGTGATTTGTGGGGTTAAGTAGCCTGCAGTGCAAACTCCTGTCCATTTTTGGGGTAAGCTTTTTCTGGCATACCCGTCCCCACATAACCACCAATATCCATAAGGGAGTAAGCAACTAGCTTGACTTAATAAGGCTACACCAGCCCCCACAACATCCAGCCTGTTTTCTTTAGAAGAAGTACAGCCATTTCCCTGAACCCATGGACTGGCACCTGAGACTTCTCCAGGGGAAGAGTAATTCCAGCTGCAGCCCAGCCCTGTTAAATTTCGCCATCCTACCTTATTTTCACTACTTTCATTACTTTCTACAAAAAGGGTGCGTGAAGGATCTACAATCAATAAGTCAAATTTTGGACCCAGGCTCTCTGAGCTATCTTTCCCATGCTGACAATTATGGAAGTTACTAACAGATGTAGTCACCCAGTCTGATGGCCCCCAAGTCCAATTCATTGAGGCTACTCCAAATAAAGGGGTCCTCATTTGGCCTCGAGGAAGTTCAGTACATATCCAACAGTTAGAGAGATTAGTTTGCAAAGCCAATTCTTGACTAACATTTAAATACATATTTCCTTCCCATCCCTCAATAGTATCTACCAACAAACAAATCACAATTATCGATATAACTTGAGCTTCAGGGGTCCCTGGGATTCGAGTTTCCATTCTCTCGCTGAGGTCTTCTTGACCCTGGTGTGGTGAATCCAAGCAGCTTGTTCCTTAATTTTGATGGCTGTGAAGGATGTCAGTAACACTTGATATGGTCCAGTCCACTTGGGCTCTAGAGGGTTCTCTGAAAGAGATCTGACATAGATATAATCTCCAGGTTCCACATCATGGACTGGTCTGTCTAACCCTCTCACATTGGTTCCAATCACCTGTTTATTAACAATGCTCAGGTTCTTATAAATCTGCTGAACATACTTGTTCAACATTTCCTCTCTGAATTGCCCTGGTTCTGAAGGGTCCATAGTTCCTACTACATAAGGTCTTCCAAACAGGATTTCAAATGGGCTCAACCCTTCCTTTATTCTTTGCTTAGTTCGAATTCGCAACAGGGCAATTGGTAATGCTTGTGGCCAAGGAAGGTTTGCTTCCTGCCCAATTTTTACTATCTGATTTTTAATTAAATGGTGCCCGGCTTGGGTCGGGCACCCCCACTCATAGACATCCTTGCACCTACTCATACTCAGACGTCCAGAAACTTGCCTGCTGGTTCCAGGGTCTGGTGAAGGAAGCCTGGGTGGCATTGCCTCAGGCACGTCTCTACAAAATGACGGTGCTACCCTCCAGTCAGTGCTCCTGCCAGATGCAGCTGACTAGCAACTCGGGGAGAACTCTCTTCTCTTGAGATGATGTTTGGGGTGCAGCAAGATGACTCCGACATCTTCACCAGCCACACTGCAGAAGACACCAACACCCCAAGCACGATATGGGCAGAGCTAGACTGTGGCAGAGGGCAAGGTCTTCTGTGGGCCACAGAGGTCCCACATGGCAGCTTCCACCTCAGATGCCTACATCTCTGCACCCACATCCTGAAGGGCACAGGCTTCTCTCCCTACACCTTGAAGACAGTTTTCAGCACCTTGGGAACAGCACACCCACGTCAGGCTGGTGTGGAAGCGAGTGCCTCATGTGGCTGGCAGATATCCTGAGCTTCCTGCTCTGCTGCCTGGCACACAAACACATCAGCCACTTCTTCTTTGGCAATACAGACATGACAAAGGAGACCATCTTGCCCCCACATGTCCAACGGTGTCAGCTGGGCAACGTATTGCAGCATCTGCTGCAGAATCCATCTGCCCGGAGCAAGGCATTGAGATCGTTCGGGAGCTTCAGGATGGCTCATGACGGGGCTGTATTACGGGTACTCTAAAAGACAGTCATGCTGAGAGCTGTGCCACCACAGGTGTGTCACCCCCTGGACAGTGACAGTCCTCGGATCTTCCATGGTGGCCATTCCTTCTGGACGTAAGACTTTGCCCCAGCCAGTATGTTGTGCATGCGCTGCTTAGGATTAGTGAAGTCACTCTTTTCTGGTATTCCTGACTCCTCTGCTGTGGATCAGTTGACACCCACACTGCCCACTGCCTGCTCCTGGCCTCTAGAGCTCCACGCCTATTGTGTAGTTGCACCTAGGAAGGCATGGTGGGCAGGGAGAGGGTTCACTTGCCTCCACGACTGGGACAGGTGTCCACTCATTGCTTACCGCTGGAGCCCTGCGTACCTCCTGATGGGGGAAGGATGCAGGATTCCTTTGATCCTGGGCTCTTCCTAGTGCCTCTTTCCAAGGCATGCTCCTGCCTTGGAAAGCTCAAAGCGTGGATCCAGCAGTCTCTCTCTTGCTCCCACTCCATTGTGCCCCTCAGCCTATTGACCTCTGTCTTAGCTCTAGCACCAGTCGGAGCATGTAGCCCAAGTTCTCTCACCTCACACAGGCACCTCCTCGAGAGGCTGTGAGACTCTCTGCAGCCAGACACCTGGATGGCTGCATGCTTTGGGGGAAGCTCAGTTGGAGGCAATGCATCCCTTGGTGGCAAGCTCGGACAACGCGTCCTTCTTCCAGGCAGACACTAGGGCTAAAATCCTCACAGCAGATGAGCTTACCAGCTTACATGTTGAGCTGGCAGAGAGGCTTCATTCACCCTGTCTGTGCCAACATGAGTCCCACTTGCTCCGCTTTGAGCTTTAAAAACTCTTTGGTGGGCACTGTTTTATTCAACAGTGCCCCAGAACCTCTTCATCTGCTTGTCTCAGCGTCTAGCAGCACTGAAGAAGCACGTTCGGTAAGCATTGCAGTAACATGCCCTTTAAATGAGTGCATGAAAACCCCATTTCAGACAGCATGCTTCAAGGTAGAATGGGACCCTGGGGCTCTGGAAACTGAGGGCCAAGTACTTAGTAAGGTGGAAACCATTGGGAATGTGGGGCAGTTGAAAAAAATCAACATTATCAGGGATTAAACATGTTTCAGATAGTGCTGCAGATAACAAAAGCATGAGGGTTTGTGTTCCTAGAGACCTCTTAGCATAGCATAATTTAAGGAAGTTGCTAGGTTATGTAGGGAAAAAATTTGAGAGGCAAAGGCCCAGTTGGAACTGAGGCTGGCCACCTCTGTGAAGGACAATAAAAAAGCATTTTTACAAATAGATTAACGCTAAAAAGAAGGGCAGGAAGAACCTGCACTCCCTATTGGACCTGGAGGGGAACACGGTGACTGAAGACGAGGAAAAGGCTGAGGTCCTGAACACCTTCTTTGCCTCCATTTTTAACAGCAAGGCAGGAGGAGTTCGGGACGAGTGGCCTCCTGAGCTGGGTGATGGGGTCGGGGAGCGGTGTAATGCCCCGGATATCCATGAGGAATTAGTTCAGGACCTGCTGAGCCACTTGGACACTCACAAGTGCATGGGGCCGGATGGGATCCATCCTAGGGTGCTGAGAGAGCTGGCAGATGAGCTGGCCAAGCCACTCTCCATCATTTTCCTCCAGTCCTGGCTCACAGGCCAGTCAGCCTGACCTCAGTGCCAGGGAAAATGATGGAGCAGATTATCCTGGCGGCAATAACTGCACACCTGCAGGATGGCCGAGGGCTCGGGGACAGCCAACAAGGATTTAGGAGGGGCAGGTCCTGCCTCTCCAACCTGATCTCCTTCTAGGATCAGGTGACCCGCCTGGTGGATGTGGGGAGGCCCGTGGATGTGGTCTACCTGGACTTCAGCAAGGCCTTTGACACCGTCCCCCACAGCAAACTGCTGGCTAAGCTGTCAGCTTGTGGCTGGGACAGCAACACTCTGCGCTGGGTTAGGAACTGGCTGGAGGGCCAGGCCCAGAGAGTGGTGGTCAATGGTGTCACATCCAGCTGGAGGCCAGTCACCAGTGGCGTCCCCCAGGGATCAGTGCCGGGCCCCATGCTCTTCAATGTCTTCACTGACAATCTGGATGAGGGGATTGAGACAGTCATCAGCAAATTTGCAGATGACACCAAGTTGGGAGCAGATGTTGGTCAGTTCAAGGGTTGGAGGGCCCTGCAGAGGGACCTCGACCGACTGGACAGATGGGCGGAGTCCAATGGGATGGCATTCAACAAGTCCAAGTGCCAGGTGCTGCACTTTGGCCACAACAACCCCATGCAGAGCTACAGGCTGGGGTGGGAGTGGCTGGAGAGCTGCCAAACAGAGAGGGACCTGGGGGTGCTGGTTGACAGCCGCCTAAACATGAGCCAGCAGTGTGCCCAGGTGGCCAAGAAGGCCAACGGCATCCTGGCCTGCATTAGGAATAGTGTGGCCAGCAGGTTGTCCTTGAGTCCTGTGTCCACTTCTGGGCCCCTCAGTTTAGGAAGGACATCGAGACACTTGAACGTGGCCAGAGAAGGGCAACGAGGCTGGGGAGAGGCCTTGAGCACAAGCCCTATGAGGAGAGGCTGAGGGAGCTGGGGTTGTTTAGCCTGGAGAAGAGGGGGCTCAGGGGTGACCTCATTGCTCTCTACAGCTCCCTGAAGGGAGGTTGTAGCCAGGAAGGGGTTGGCCTCTTCTCTCTAGCAACCAGCACCAGAACAAGAGGACACAGTCTCAAGCTGCGCCAGGGGAAGTTTAGGCTGGAGGTGAGGAGAAAGTTCTTCATGGAGAGACTCATTCACCATTGGAATGGGCTGCCCGGGGAGGTGGTGGAGTCACCGTCCCTGGAGGTGTTCAAGAGGGGATTGGACGTGGCACTTGGTGCCGTGGTCTAGTCATGGGGTCTGTGGTGACAGGTTGGACTCGATGATCTTCGAGGTCTCTTCCAACCTTAGTGATACTGTGATACTGTGATAGGAGAGAAGGAAGAAAACCTTACAATGTCTTGCCTGTGGAGCAATCTTCCTGAACACTTGTCCCTGATGATTCTGCTTTAGCCCCCCTTGGACAGGATGCGAGATCCCTTCTAACTTTGTACTTGCCCTACAAGACTTGGGCCAGAACGGTGCCTCTTGAAAACCTGGAGATGTATTTGCTGGTTTCGAGACAATCAAGGTGTCCTGTCCTGGCAAAGGCTCTCTCCCTGTTTGATTTCAATGGTCACACCCTCTTTGCCACTTTGCTCAATGTCTGGCTTAGCTGGAGTTTTCAATAAAATTAGGAAACTGAGAATAGATGTAAAGCAAAAAATACTGTCATCTCAGAAACTTTTCCCGGTGAGGTTTTCAGAGTGTTCTTGCAGTCTCAAGCAATTTCTCGTGAATCTAATGTTTTACCATACCTTGTAGGAATACTGAGATCCACAGCACAAGAAGCAGCTGTAAAAGGTGCTCCCTACTGAGGCAATGTTTAGTTTCTCCCTAGGCAGAACACAAGGCTATAACAGGGTCTCTGACAGAAAGTGGGGAAGAGTCTCTTTCCTCGTAGGGCCAAATGCAGACTTTGAACAGAGCTTTTCTAATTGAAGACAAACTACAATTCCTCTTATTCTCACAACTAAATCCTTAAAGAGGAACGAGATGTTAATCTTGGTACTGTAAGATTGACTCAGTTGCTGTTCCCAGCATGGGGGATGACTTACATTGGAGCAGTGAAAATAAAGCAGCTCATTGTTCCCTGCAATGCGTCCTCAGAGCATTCTGAGGCGGGGGTCAGCAGAACTGCACCCTTGGGCTTCCAGCAGGCAGACTTTGACATCCTTTGGAAACTGTTTGCCTGACAGAGTCCATTCAGAGGCAGTTTTGAAGGGGCATTGGAAGTCAAGGAAGGGTGGGCATTGTTAAGGAGGAAATTCTGAAGGCACAGCAACAGGCTGCCCACATGTGCCTGAAGGTGAGTCCCAAGGAAGAAGGCCAGCAGCAGGGCTGAAGAGAGAGGATTTTTTGTGAGTCAGAGAACAAAAGGAGAGGCTGTGGCCGTTGGAAGAAGGGCCAGGCCACTCAGGACGACTACAAGATTGTCATGGGGCTGTGCATGGTGAAAATCAGAAGGACCAAAGAGCAGCTAGAAATCAACCTGGCTTCAGCTGTTAAAGACGAGAAAGAAATGAAGGATGAAGGAGGATCTGCATCCTTGATTGGATGCAGGGGGGAACATAGTGCTAAAGGATGAGCCGAGGTACTGAATGCCTCCTTTACTTCAGTCTTCACCAGGAAGGGCAGTCGTTTACTGGACAGCAGACCTGTGAGCTGGAAGACAGCGATGGGGAGCAGAATGAAAGCCCCCACAACCCAAGAGGAGGTGGTTAGTGATCTGTGGCACCATTTAGACATACACAAGTCTGTGGAGGTGGAAAGGAGGCTTGGGGGAGATCTCATTGCTCTCCAGAACTAACTGAAATGAGATTGTAGTAAGGTGTGTTTTGGTCTCGTGTAGCGCCAGGGGAGGTTTAGACAGGATATTACAGGAAGCTCTGAACGGAAAGAGATCTCAAGCACTGGAACAGCCTGTCCGAGGAAGCAATGGCTGACTCCCCAGCACTGCAGGCGTTTCAAAGGTGTGTAGATGCTGTGCTAAGGGACATGGTTTAGCATCAGACTTACTAGTGTTAGCTTAGTGGTTGGAATCAAAGACCTCAAAGGCGTTTTCCAAAGACAACAACTACTTCATTGCTTCCGACACAGTAAGATAGCAAGGTTGGGTTTTGTGTGTGACAAATGAAGAAGTAGAAAGCTGACAGTGAAGATTTTCTATCCTTATCTGAAAGAGCAAAGCCTGCCTGTAGGTGCCATCTAGTTTGTTTCATAGTTTATAGTTTCAGTCAGGGTTGGAAGGGACCACAAGGATCATCTACTTCCAACCCCCCTGCCATGGGCAGGGACACTCTACACTAGATCAGGCTGGCCAGAGCCTCATCCAGCCTGGGCTTAAACACCTCCAGGGACGGGGCCTCAACCACCTCCCTGGATAACCCATTCCAGGGCCTCACCACCCTCACGGTGTGAAGAACTTCCTCCTCACATCTAGCCTGAATCTCCCCACCTCCAGCTTCATTCCATTCCCCCTAGTCCTATCACTCCCTGATAGCCTGAAAAGTCCCTCCCCAGCTTTCCTGTAGGCCCCCTTCAGATACTGGAAGGTCACAATGAAGTCACCTCGGAGCCTTCTCTTCTCCAGACTGAACAGCCCCAACTCCCTCAGTCTGTCCTCATAGGAGAGGTGCTCCAGCCCTCTGATCATCCTCGTGGCCCTTCTCTGGACACCTTCCTGCACCTCCAGATCCCTCTTGGAATAGGGGCTCCAGAACTGGAGGCAGTACTGCAGGTGGGGTCTGACCAGAGCTGAGTAGAGGGGGAGAATCACCTCCCTTGACCTGCTGGCCACACTTCTCCTGATGCAGCCCAGGATCTGCTTGGCTTTCCAGGCTGCAAGTGCACATTGAGAGCTCCTGCTGAGCTTCTCGTCCACCAGCACCCCCAAGTCTCTCTCCTCAAGGCTGCCCCCCAGCCAGTCACTGCCCAGCCTGGATTTGTGCCTGGGATTGCCTCGACCCAGAGGCAGGACCCTGCCCTTGGTCTTGTTGAAGCTCATGAGGTTGGCTTGTGCCCACCTCTCCAGCCTGTCAAGGTCCCTCTGGATGGCATCCCTTCCCTCCAGCCTGTCTGCTGCACCACACAGCTTGGTGTCATCAGCAAACTTGCTGAGGGTGCACTCAATGCCACTGTCCATGGCACCCACAAAGATGTTGAACAAGACTGGTCCCAGGACTGATCCCTGAGGGATTCCGCTTGTCCCTGGCCTCCACTGGGACATGGACCCGTTGACAGCCACTCTTTGGGTGCGGCCATCAAGCCAGTTCTTTATCCATCTAGTGGTCCACCCATCCAACCCGTGTGTCACCAGATTGGAGACCAGGATGTGGTGTGGGACAGTGTCAAAGGCTTTGCTCAGGTCCAGGTAAACGACATCAGTTGCTCGCCCCTCATCTATTAATTGTGTATGAATGTGTACGTGCACAGATCTGAAACTTCTCGCCAGGCATGTTGTTCACAGGTTTGCTTCTTCCAACAGTTCTTTCCAACATTTGAGCATCCTCTGGTTTGGATTTTTCCCCCTAGATTCATCTTGCTCCACTCTGTCTGGACTGCTGTAGAATGATGAGAGCTAACTCATCCGGGGACGGAATTCTGGAAAAGGAAAAAGAGATCCCTTTCTGATATTATTAGAAAGAAATTCAGACACCAGTTCTGCAATGGGTCTTCTTCACAGTGCTTGTCTGACAGCCAGAAGGACCACACCTGGTGAACATGAGGTGTCAGAGCTGGTTCTGCTCTCCCCCGATACCTCAGTGCTGATGGTAGGAACCGTAAACACATCTTTACCAATTCCAGCAGAAAAAGGTCACTGCAGCTAATAGTACCATAACTTTAGGAGCTTTGCAGACCTTGAAGTTAGACAAGAAGGTGTGACGGGTTTTGGAAGCAGAACACACTGAGGTTGATTTCCACAGTTCTGATCCAAGGCAACTGGTGTATATTAGAAAGATAGAAGAAACCTTACAGCAGCATTTCCACAGATAGGCACTGGAGAAACATGACAAGGTACTGGAGAAACCTGACACCTAGATGAAAAGGATCTGTTGTTCCTTTAAGCTACTTTCACCGTTTCCCAGCACACAGACAAGCTTGTCCATCTGAGATATGGAGGAGTAACATTCCAAGACTTTCCTCGTGAGCAAATCACTGCCTAGCTACTCAGCACTGCACCGTGACACTTCCCTCTGCAGTACCTGCCTCAGACTAATATTTAGAATAGAAATTAGAATAGAATAGAATAGAATAGAATAGAATAGAATAGAATAGAATAGAATAGAATACTAGGTTGGAAGAGACCGTCACCCAACACCACCTAATCAACTAAACCATGCAACCAAGCACCCCATCAAGTCTCCTCCTGAACACCTCCAATGAAGGTGACTCCACCACCTCCACGGGCAGCCCATTCCAATGGGCAATCACTCTCTCTGTGTAAAATTTCTTCCTAACCTCCAGTCTGAATCTCCCCTGGCGCAGCCTGAGACTGTGTCCTCTTGTTCTGGTACTGGCTGCCTGGGAGAAGAGACCAGCCTCTGCCTGGCTACAACCTCCCTTCAGGTAGTTGTAGAGAGCAAGAAGGCCTCCCCTGAGCTTCCTCTTCTCCAGGCTAAGCAACCCCAGCTCCCTCAGCCTCTCCTCACAGGGCCTGTGTTCCAAGCCCCTCGCCAACTTTGTTGCCCTTCAGCACCAAGATGTGGATCTGCCCTTTACGTGGAGACCGAAAGATGAAAGCTTCCAAGCTCACTGCTACAGGGATGGGCCCAAAGCATTGTAACCCCCAGCCTCTTCTGAGGCTACACCAGGCTCCAGCAACGGGACCGTACTTCAAACAGATGAATGAAGAATTAGCGAGTTTTCTGGAGGTGGTGCTAAAGCCCACCTGCAACACCAACGTGGAGAGCAACCCTAAAACTCATGCTTCACAGTGGTTAAAAGATCCTACAAGAGTGTGCTCTACTGCATACTCTACAAAACCAATCTCAGGACCTTTGAACAGATTTCTTCCTTGCTCCACATATCTCTGGCCCACATTTGTTTTCACAAAGAATCAGGGAATCAAGCAGGCTGGAAAGGACCTCAGAGATGAGCGAGTCCAACCTATTACCCAACACCACCTGGCAACTAAACCATGGCTCCAAGTGCCACATCCAATCCTTTTTATGGACACCTCCTGATAGGGGCATTATCTTGTGGTTTTCATGGCATTTTTCTCATTCAGAGGGCTACTCTCGTTACAGCAATTCCCTTGTAAACACCTTGCAGGCAGGCAGATTCTTTTCCACTCAGGATTTAAAGGGAAAAAAATAATAGCATTAGGCAAATAACTGAAAAGTAGTCACAGAAGAGGGTTTTGTTTCCCTTCTCTTAGTCAAAATGCATTAGATTTGGAAAAGATGGCATTTTGACAAGGCATTAGCCACACAAGACTGAAAAAGGAGACAGGGATTGCACCCAATGCATTGAAGTGATGGAAGAGCATATTCCACATGTATAGGAGACCTCTTGTAGGTCCGTGTCTTGCACCGCTTTGGACATTAAGATTAAATAAAGTCAGTCCCTGGTCCAACTCTAGACAAAGAAATATTTCTTAAAACCATTCCTTGAACAACTGAAAACATCATTCATGCATGGATTAAAAGAAGCACCTAAAAGTAGAAAATCTATAGGAAAAGAATTAAACATTTAAAACATACTAAACAATAAAAGTTGTAACTCTCACTGCTGAGAGAAGAGGAATTAGCAGGTAGGATGATTTTGCTATCACGAACAGCGCTCCTTAAGAAAACACAATGTAGTATGTCGACAATACATGCATAATGAACCTGAAATTCTAACAATGAAGATCCAAAATCCAGGCAGCCGGCTTGGGGACACGTTCCAACCTCTACCACAGCCAGGTCTCATGTCCGGAGCGGGAATAACAGCATTACCACTCTCTCATCAGGCTTGTGAAGGCACGAAGAGTACGACCACGACATCAAGTACAGAGCCCATTCCCTCTGGGGCATTATCCTGTGCTAAAGTGCCACTAAATGCCACGCTGGAGGAAATGCTGAATCTCGGTCTGTGCGTCGAGGAAAGGCTGTTGCGGCGGCTGTGTCAGGAGGCGTTACAGAAGTCCAGATAGACACTGGCTGTCTCGAACCACCTCCCCGTCCCCAGGAAGCTTGATCAGAGCTTCTGGGAGGATCTCTTCCACGTTCGGCATGGGCACCGAGTTGGGGCTGACTGGTTGGAAATGTCCAGGGTCCTCTTTTCTACTCTTGTTAAAACCGGGCACAACGGTTGCATTCCCTTGGAGCCTGGGCTCTTTCTCGAGGCTGTCCCTTCGCCTGTCTCGGGGAGCTCAGAGCTCCGTGTGGATGCACCACGGAGGACCTGCCCTCTCTTCCCCCGGGTGGGCACTAGGGCAGAGCCTCCTCGCCCCCGCTGAGCTTACCGGCTTACACGTGGAGCTGACAGAGAGGCTTCGTCCTGCCCGTGCCAGCTGCCGCGCCGCCGCCCCTTGACCCGCCCCGCTCCCGGGGCTCGGTGCCGCCGGCGCTCTCGGCGCCGTTTAAAAACCAGCGGCTGCTGCCGGCTCGGCCAGCTGCGTGTCGCCTCAGGTCCGGCCAGGACCGAGCTCGGACTCCGGCGGCCGGTAACGGACGCCTCCCTCCGCCGCGCAGCACCTCTCGCCACTGCCGTGGAGGCCGAGCCGACAGCGTTCAGCTACTGACTGCGCTGACTGAAGCACTTCAGGAGCCCCCCCCACAGGATGCATCTCAGCCCCTCAAGAAAATCAGCGAATTATCCACTGACACGATTCTGCACTTATGCAGCAGGAGAGGCTTTTGCAAGGAGGCTTGTGAGAGAGACTCCAGTCCTCACCTGGACACTGACCGCCCTTGCCTCTTCCAAGGGTTCCATTCCTTCCTCCATGCACAGCTGCAAATAAAGGTTGTGTTTGAGCAAGTGCTGCTTCTGTTTCTGTGCTTCGGTTGGTTGGGAAACTTGGGAGTGGGGTGGCATTGCCTGAGGCACGGCAGCACAAAATGAAGGTGCCGCCCTCCGCCAGTGCTCCTGCCAGCTGCAGCTGACAAGGGACTCCAGGAGGGCTTTCTATCCTGGGCTGCTCTTTGGGGTGCAGCAAGGTGATACAGACATTTTCCCCAAGCAGCCAGACTGCAGAAGACACCTGTGCCCCGCACGCAGTGTGCACTAAGAGCTGCGCTGAGGCAGAGGGCAAGTTCTTCAGCCACATGGCCAGACAGGCCCCACGTAGGCCTCAGCCATGAATGCTCACCCAAAGGCATGTGCCCACTGTAACAGTTAAAGAGGTAGAGACAGGTTAAGAAAAAAGCAAAGTATTTTTTCCATCAGATGTTCAACAAACAGGACTTCAGCATGGCCTTTGACACCATCCCCCAGGGCAAACTGCTGGCTAAGCTGTCAGCTTGGGGCTTGGACAGCAACACTCTGTGCTGGCTTAGGAGCTGGCTGGAGGGCCGAGCGCTCAAGGAGCAACAAGAAGTCCAAGGATCACGTCACCTGTGATGATTTTTCGTAAGACTCTATGGGGGCTTCAGTCTGCCTGGCAAAGTAATTCACAGGGAACTCTGTTCTCCAAGGGGTGTTTCCACAGTGTAGGGGTGAGGGCGTTGGCTCTCTTGGGTGTCTGTGAGTCACCCAACTGTGCCAGTGATTGTGGCATCACCACCTTGCATGGTTTGTGACATCACGATGGGTGAGCAGCTATAAACGTGGCACTGGGCAGCAGTGCCTCAGTAGAGCTTCAGTAGAGAGAGAGGAGGACTGGATATAGGGAGAAGAAGGAGAAAGCAGGCAAGGGATTATATTAGCAACGGTCAGAGGGGGAGAGAGGGTTTTCGGAGCCCAAGATCTGTGGTGTTGCCCTGTGATGTTTCCAGCGTGCGGGGCCATCTCCTTGCTTCTGCCTTGCCAGTATCGCTCAAGTCTTTTTATAGAGTTTTTAGTCCTTCGGGAAGTGTCCAGGTATCCTTCCCCAGGAAATTGTCCCAGGAAATCATCCTGAGGTAAGTATCCAGGTATCCTTCCCCAGGAAATCGTCCCAGGAAATTTCCTGGGGGAGGATACCTGGATCGTCCCAGGAAATATTGCTCCCATTTTCAAAAAGGGTAAGAGGAGGAACCAGGCAACTACAGGCCAGCCAGTCTCACCTCTGTGCCCGGAAAGATCATGGAGCAGATCCTCCTGGAGGCACTACTGACTCAGAAGAATAGTGAAGAGGTGATTTGGAACAGTCAGCATGGCTTTGCCAAGGGCAAATCCTGCCTGACAAACCTGGTGGCCTTCTATGAACAGGTCATGACATTAATAGATGAGGGGCGAGCAACTGATGTCGTTTACCTGGACCTGAGCAAAGCCTTTAACACTGTCCCACACCACATCCTGGTCTCCAAACTGGTGACACATGGGTTGGATGGATGGACCACTGGATGGATAAAGAACTGGCTTGATGGCCGCACCCAAAGTGTGGCTGTCAACGGGTCCATGTCCCAGTGGAGGCCAGGGACAAGCGGAGTCCCTCAGGGATCAGTCCTGGGACCAGTCTTGTTCAACATCTTTGTGGGTGCCATGGACAGTGGCATTGAGTGCACCCTCAGCAAGTTTGCTGATGACACCAAGCTGTGTGGTGCAGCAGACACGCTGGAGGGAAGGGATGCCATCCAGAGGGACCTGGACAGGCTGGAGAGGTGGGCACAAGCCAACCTCATGAGCTTCAACAAGACCAAGGGCAGGGTCCTGCCTCTGGGTCGAGGCAATCCCAGGCACAAATCCAGGCTGGGCATCAATTCACAAGATGATTTGCATCCAGGATTGCTAGACAGGATTCCGACAGGAGGGGAGGGTGGAGGAGAGCCAAGGCAGAGAGGTAGCTCCCTGTGGGGCAGGAGGCCTCACCCTGCACTGACAGACCAGCTGCTCGCAGGAGCACCCTGAGCTGGGTGCTGCTGATGCTGGGCTGGATGTAGAGCCTTGCAGCATCCCAGCTGCCTGCAGCCCTTCAGGTCCTACCTGTGCCCAGATTTTCTGCTCCTGTGCTTGGTCTCCACCACTAATTCCCTCCTTCCCAGCCCCACTGAATCCCTTCTCTCCCTTCTCCTGCAGGCCATGGCTGCTGCAAAGTTCCTCACTTTGCTTCTGCAAGGCCTCATCCTGTTCTCGGGGACGGTTCTCGAGCAGCTGGATGAGGCTGCTTGGAAGCGCATGGAGGAGCACGAGAAGCAGATGAATGAGATGAGTCGCCTGATGGAGGAGATGGAGAGGAGAAGCCAGCTGCGCAGGAACCTGGTGCCCATGATCATGCAGCAGAGGCCTGAGGAGCAGAGCATCACGACCTGGGGAGCTGTGCTCTTTGCTGCCATTGCTGGAGTCCTTGTCCTCCTGTTTTGGCTCTGTCGGTGGCTCAGGAAAACAAGCCCTGAAGCAGACTCTGGCTGCAGCGAGAAGGAGCTCTTGGCCATCAGCAGAGACAAGGAGGACAAGGAAGAAGAGGAAGGCAGTGATGTAGAAGGTCTGGAAAATAGGCAGCAAGTAAAGAGGATTGCTTCTGGGTGCATTGAGTGGCCTGGGCAGATAATGCTGTCCAGGAGCCAGGTGGTGAAGGGGCTGGTGAATGACCTCCTGCTATTCTTGCGAAGGTGCCTGTCCCAGAGTTTCGTGCCGGTGCTGCAGCCTGCCATAGGTGTGGGCAGCGCCTTCGAAGGCTGGAGTCCCTGTGAGGCAGACGATGCTGTCTACCAACTGCTTGTGCGCCTGGAGCCCCCTGCTGGCCACAGCTTCCGCCGGGAGCTTGCCACGTTGGGGCCGATTCCAGCCACGGACTACCGCATCCGTGTGGTGCCGGAATGTGCCTGCAGGGTCCGGAACATGGTGTGCTTCATCCACAGCACCAAGCATCACATGCGCGTGAAAAATCAGCCACCGTATATGCTAGACTTCCTCTGCAGCCACTCGTACCTAGATGTGGAGAAACTTGCCCTCTGGTTCCGCAGGCTGGTGCAGCAAGCCTGGGTGGCATTGCCTCAGGCACGTCACTACAAGATGAAGGTGCTGCCATACAGCCAGCGCACCTGCCAGCTGATGCTGACAAGCGACTCTGGAAGTCCCCTCTATGTTGAGCTGCTCCTTGGGGTGCAGCTAGAATATACAGACATCTTCCTCACCAGCCAGAGTGCAAATGACACCTACACCGAAAGCACGATATGGCAACAGAGCTGCGCTGTAGCAGAGAGCAAGTTCTTCAGCTATATGACCAGACAGGTCCCATATGGCAGTGTCCATCTCAGCAGCCTACATCTCTGCACCCGCATGCTGAAGGGCACAGACTTCTCTCCCTACACCTTGAAGACGGTTGTCATGCACTTCCTGAACACCAGGCCCGTGTCAAGCTGGTGCACAAGGGGCTGCTTCCGGCAGGTGGTGAGCGATATCCTAAGCTTCCTGCATCAGTGTGTGGAACGGAAACAGCTCAACCACTTCTTCTATGGCAATAAAAACATGCCCAAGGAGATCTTCTTGCCCAAGCGCTTCCAACACCCTGAGCCATGCAACATACTGCAGCACCTGGTGCAGAATCCGGATGCCCACGCCAGGGCATTGAGACAGTGTGAGCAGCTTCGGAAGGAGCTCATGGAAGTGCTCCCCGACTGATGTCATGGACACCACAGCTGTGTGTCACCATCTGGACAGTGAATGTCAGCTCTTCTATGGTGTCCATGCCTTCCAGCATCTCTCCTGTGTACATAGCTGGAAATAATTGTTGTGTTTGAGAGAAAGAAACATAGTGTTTGAGCAAATGCTCCATCTGTGCCTGTGCTTTGCTTTGGTAAGAAATGTGGGCATAGGGCACTGACTGCTCAGGTGCCACAGAGTCAGGCTGACAGGCCCGGCTTGGGTCAGGCACCCCCACCCACAGACACCTTCCACTAGATCAGGCTGGCCAGAGCCTCATCCAGCCTGGTCTTAAACACCTCCAGGGACAGGGACTCTGCTTGTCACTGGCCTCCACTGGGACATGGACCTGTTGACAGCCACTCTTCGGGTGCGGCCATCAAGCCAGTTCTTTATCCATCTAGTGGTCCATCCATCCAACCCGTGTGTCACCAGCTTGGAGACCAGGATGTGGTGTGGGACAGTGTCAAAGGCTTTGCTCAGGTCCAGGTAAATGACATCAGTTGCTCGCCCCTCATCTATTAATTGTGTATGAATGTGTACGTGCACAGATCTGAAACTTCTGGCCAGGCATGTTGTTCACAGGTTTGCTTCTTCCAATGGTTCTTTCCAACATTTGAGCATCCTCTGGTTTGGATTTTTCCCCCTAGATTCGTCTTCCTCCACTCTGTCTGGACTGCTGTAGAATGATGAGAGCTAACTCATCCGGGGACGGAATTCTGGAAAAGGAAAAAGAGATCGCTTTCCGATATTATTAGAAAGAAATTCAGACACCAGTTCTGCAATGGGTAGAATAGAGTAGAGTAGAATAGAATAGAGTAGAATAGAATAGAGTAGAATAGAGTAGAGTAGAGTAGAATAGAATAGAATAGAATAGAATAGAATAGAATAGAATAGAATAGAATAGAAGAGACCTTCAAGATCATCGCGTCCAACCCGTCACCCAACAGCACCTAATCAACTAAACCATGGCACCAAGCACCCAATCAAGTCTCCTCCTGAACATCTCCAATGACGGTGACTCCACCACCCCCCCGAGCAGCCCATTCCAATGGGCAATCACTCTCTCTGTGTAAAATTTCTTCCTAACCTCCAGTCTGAATCTCCCCAGGCTGACAGGCCCGGCTTGGGTCGGTCACCCCCACTCATAGACATCCTTGCACCTACTCATACTCAGACGTCCAGAAACTTGCCTGCTGGTTCCAGGGTCTGGTGAAGGAAGCCTGGGTGGCATTGCCTCAGGCACGTCTCTACAAAATGACGGTGCTACCCTCCAGTCAGTGCTCCTGCCAGATGCAGCTGACTAGCAACTCAGGGAGAACTCTCTTCTCTTGAGATGATGTTTGGGGTGCAGCAAGATGACTCCGACATCTTCACCAGCCACACTGCAGAAGACACCAACACCCCAAGCACGATATGGGCAGAGCTAGACTGTGGCAGAGGGCAAGGTCTTCTGTGGGCCACAGAGGTCCCACATGGCAGCTTCCACCTCAGATGCCTACATCTCTGCACCCACATCCTGAAGGGCACAGGCTTCTCTCCCTACACCTTGAAGACAGTTTTCAGCACCTTGGGAACAGCACACCCACGTCAGGCTGGTGTGGAAGCGAGTGCCTCATGTGGCTGGCAGATATCCTGAGCTTCCTGCTCTGCTGCCTGGCACACAAACACATCAGCCACTTCTTCTTTGGCAATACAGACATGACAAAGGAGACCATCTTGCCCCCACATGTCCAACGGTGTCAGCTGGGCAACGTATTGCAGCATCTGCTGCAGAATCCATCTGCCCGGAGCAAGGCATTGAGATCGTTCGGGAGCTTCAGGATGGCTCATGACGGGGCTGTATTACGGGTACTCTAAAAGACAGTCATGCTGAGAGCTGTGCCACCACAGGTGTGTCACCCCCTGGACAGTGACAGTCCTCGGATCTTCCATGGTGGCCATTCCTTCTGGACGTAAGACTTTGCCCCAGCCAGTATGTTGTGCATGCGCTGCTTAGGATTAGTGAAGTCACTCTTTTCTGGTGTTCCTGACTCCTCTGCTGTGCATCAGTTGACACCCACACTGCCCACTGCCTGCTCCTGGCCTCTAGAGCTCCACGCCTATTGTGTAGTTGCACCTAGGAAGGCATGGTGGGCAGGGAGAGGGTTCACTTGCCTCCACGACTGGGACAGGTGTCCACTCATTGCTTACCACTGGAGCCCTGCGTACCTCCTGATGGGGGAAGGATGCAGGATTCCTTTGATCCTGGGCTCTTCCTAGTGCCTCTTTCCAAGGCATGCTCCTGCCTTGGAAAGCTCAAAGCGTGGATCCAGCAGTCTCTCTCTTGCTCCCACTCCATTGTGCCCCTCAGCCTATTGACCTCTGTCTTAGCTCTAGCACCAGTCGGAGCATGTAGCCCAAGTTCTCTCACCTCACACAGGCACCTCCTCGAGAGGCTGTGAGACTCTCTGCAGCCAGACACCTGGATGGCTGCATGCTTTGGGGGAAGCTCAGTTGGAGGCAATGCATCCCTTGGTGGCAAGCTCGGACAACGTGTCCTTCTTCCAGGCAGACACTAGGGCTAAAATCCTCACAGCAGATGAGCTTACCAGCTTACATGTTGAGCTGGCAGAGAGGCTTCATTCACCCTGTCTGTGCCAACATGAGTCCCACTTGCTCCGCTTTGAGCTTTAAAAACTCTTTGGTGGGCACTGTTTTATTCAACAGTGCCCCAGAACCTCTTCATCTGCTTGTCTCAGCGTCTAGCAGCACTGAAGAAGCACGTTCGGTAAGCATTGCAGTAACATGCCCTTTAAATGAGTGCATGAAAACCCCATTTCAGACAGCATGCTTCAAGGTAGAATGGGACCCTGGGGCTCTGGAAACTGAGGGCCAAGTACTTAGTAAGGTGGAAACCATTGGGAATGTGGGGCAGTTGAAAAAAATCAACATTATCAGGGATTAAACATGTTTCAGATAGTGCTGCAGATAACAAAAGCTTGAGGGTTTGTGTTCCTAGAGACCTCTTAGCATAGCATAATTTAAGGAAGTTGCTAGGTTATGTAGGGAAAAAATTTGAGAGGCAAAGGCCCAGTTGGAACTGAGGCTGGCCACCTCTGTGAAGGACAATAAAAAAGCATTTTTACAAATAGATTAACGCTAAAAAGAAGGGCAGGAAGAACCTGCACTCCCTATTGGACCTGGAGGGGAACACGGTGACTGAAGACGAGGAAAAGGCTGAGGTCCTGAACACCTTCTTTGCCTCCATTTTTAACAGCAAGGCAGGAGGAGTTCGGGACGAGTGGCCTCCTGAGCTGGGTGATGGGGTCGGGGAGCGGTGTAATGCCCCGGATATCCATGAGGAATTAGTTCAGGACCTGCTGAGCCACTTGGACACTCACAAGTGCATGGGGCCGGATGGGATCCATCCTAGGGTGCTGAGAGAGCTGGCAGATGAGCTGGCCAAGCCACTCTCCATCATTTTCCTCCAGTCCTGGCTCACAGGCCAGTCAGCCTGACCTCAGTGCCAGGGAAAATGATGGAGCAGATTATCCTGGCGGCAATAACTGCACACCTGCAGGATGGCCGAGGGCTCGGGGACAGCCAACAAGGATTTAGGAGGGGCAGGTCCTGCCTCTCCAAGCTGATCTCCTTCTAGGATCAGGTGACCCGCCTGGTGGATGTGGGGAGGCCCGTGGATGTGGTCTACCTGGACTTCAGCAAGCGCTTTGACACCGTCCCCCACAGCAAACTGCTGGCTAAGCTGTCAGCTCATGGCTGGGACAGCAACACTCTGCGCTGGGTTAGGAACTGGCTGGAGGGCCAGGCCCAGAGAGTGGTGGTCAATGGTGTCACATCCAGCTGGAGGCCAGTCACCAGTGGCGTCCCCCAGGGATCAGTGCTGGGCCCCATCCTCTTCAATGTCTTCACTGACAATCTGGATGAGGGGATTGAGACAGTCATCAGCAAATTTGCAGATGACACCAAGTTGGGAGCAGATGTTGGTCAGTTCAAGGGTTGGAGGGCCCTGCAGAGGGACCTCGACCGACTGGACAGATGGGCGGAGTCCAATGGGATGGCATTCAACAAGTCCAAGTGCCAGGTGCTGCACTTTGGCCACAACAACCCCATGCAGAGCTACAGGCTGGGGTGGGAGTGGCTGGAGAGCTGCCAAACAGAGAGGGACCTGGGGGTGCTGGTTGACAGCCGCCTAAACATGAGCCAGCAGTGTGCCCAGGTGGCCAAGAAGGCCAACGGCATCCTGGCCTGCATTAGGAATAGTGTGGCCAGCAGGTTGTCCTTGAGTCCTGTGTCCACTTCTGGGCCCCTCAGTTTAGGAAGGACATCGAGACACTTGAACGTGGCCAGAGAAGGGCAACGAGGCTGGGGAGAGGCCTTGAGCACAAGCCCTATGAGGAGAGGCTGAGGGAGCTGGGGTTGTTTAGCCTGGAGAAGAGGGGCTCAGGGGTGACCTCATTGCTCTCTACAGCTCCCTGAAGGGAGGTTGTAGCCAGGAAGGGGTTGGCCTCTTCTCTCTAGCAACCAGCACCAGAACAAGAGGACACAGTCTCAAGCTGCGCCAGGGGAAGTTTAGGCTGGAGGTGAGGAGAAAGTTCTTCATGGAGAGACTCATTCACCATTGGAATGGGCTGCCCGGGAGGTGGTGGAGTCACCGTCCCTGGAGGTGTTCAAGAGGGGATTGGACGTGGCACTTGGTGCCGTGGTCTAGTCATGGGGTCTGTGGTGACAGGTTGGACTCGATGATCTTCGAGGTCTCTTCCAACCTTAGTGATACTGTGATACTGTGATAGGAGAGAAGGAAGAAAACCTTACAATGTCTTGCCTGTGGAGCAATCTTCCTGAACACTTGTCCCTGATGATTCTGCTTTAGCCCCCCTTGGACAGGATGCGAGATCCCTTCTAACTTTGTACTTGCCCTACAAGACTTGGGCCAGAACGGTGCCTCTTGAAAACCTGGAGATGTATTTGCTGGTTTCGAGACAATCAAGGTGTCCTGTCCTGGCAAAGGCTCTCTCCCTGTTTGATTTCAATGGTCACACCCTCTTTGCCACTTTGCTCAATGTCTGGCTTAGCTGGAGTTTTCAATAAAATTAGGAAACTGAGAATAGATGTAAAGCAAAAAATACTGTCATCTCAGAAACTTTTCCCGGTGAGGTTTTCAGAGTGTTCTTGCAGTCTCAAGCAATTTCTCGTGAATCTAATGTTTTACCATACCTTGTAGGAATACTGAGATCCACAGCACAAGAAGCAGCTGTAAAAGGTGCTCCCTACTGAGGCAATGTTTAGTTTCTCCCTAGGCAGAACACAAGGCTATAACAGGGTCTCTGACAGAAAGTGGGGAAGAGTCTCTTTCCTCGTAGGGCCAAATGCAGACTTTGAACAGAGCTTTTCTAATTGAAGACAAACTACAATTCCTCTTATTCTCACAACTAAATCCTTAAAGAGGAACGAGATGTTAATCTTGGTACTGTAAGATTGACTCAGTTGCTGTTCCCAGCATGGGGGATGACTTACATTGGAGCAGTGAAAATAAAGCAGCTCATTGTTCCCTGCAATGCGTCCTCAGAGCATTCTGAGGCGGGGGTCAGCAGAACTGCACCCTTGGGCTTCCAGCAGGCAGACTTTGACATCCTTTGGAAACTGTTTGCCTGACAGAGTCCATTCAGAGGCAGTTTTGAAGGGGCATTGGAAGTCAAGGAAGGGTGGGCATTGTTAAGGAGGAAATTCTGAAGGCACAGCAACAGGCTGCCCACATGTGCCTGAAGGTGAGTCCCAAGGAAGAAGGCCAGCAGCAGGGCTGAAGAGAGAGGATTTTTTGTGAGTCAGAGAACAAAAGGAGAGGCTGTGGCCGTTGGAAGAAGGGCCAGGCCACTCAGGACGACTACAAGATTGTCATGGGGCTGTGCATGGTGAAAATCAGAAGGACCAAAGAGCAGCTAGAAATCAACCTGGCTTCAGCTGTTAAAGACGAGAAAGAAATGAAGGATGAAGGAGGATCTGCATCCTTGATTGGATGCAGGGGGAACATAGTGCTAAAGGATGAGCCGAGGTACTGAATGCCTCCTTTACTTCAGTCTTCACCAGGAAGGGCAGTCGTTTACTGGACAGCAGACCTGTGAGCTGGAAGACAGCGATGGGGAGCAGAATGAAAGCCCCCACAACCCAAGAGGAGGTGGTTAGTGATCTGTGGCACCATTTAGACATACACAAGTCTGTGGAGGTGGAAAGGAGGCTTGGGGGAGATCTCATTGCTCTCCAGAACTAACTGAAATGAGATTGTAGTAAGGTGTGTTTTGGTCTCGTGTAGCGCCAGGGGAGGTTTAGACAGGATATTACAGGGAAGCTCTGAACGGAAAGAGATCTCAAGCACTGGAACAGCCTGTCCGAGGAAGCAATGGCTGACTCCCCAGCACTGCAGGCGTTTCAAAGGTGTGCAGATGCTGTGCTAAGGGACATGGTTTAGCATCAGACTTACTAGTGTTAGCTTAGTGGTTGGAATCAAAGACCTCAAAGGCGTTTTCCAAAGACAACAACTACTTCATTGCTTCTGACACAGTAAGATAGCAAGGTTGGGTTTTGTGTGTGACAAATGAAGAAGTAGAAAGCTGACAGTGAAGATTTTCTATCCTTATCTGAAAGAGCAAAGCCTGCCTGTAGGTGCCATCTAGTTTGTTTCATAGTTTATAGTTTCAGTCAGGGTTGGAAGGGACCACAAGGATCATCTACTTCCAACCCCCCTGCCATGGGCAGGGACACTCTACACTAGATCAGGCTGGCCAGAGCCTCATCCAGCCTGGGCTTAAACACCTCCAGGGACGGGCCTCAACCACCTCCCTGGATAACCCATTCCAGGGCCTCACCACCCTCACGGTGTGAAGAACTTCCTCCTCACATCTAGCCTGAATCTCCCCACCTCCAGCTTCATTCCATTCCCCCTAGTCCTATCACTCCCTGATAGCCTGAAAAGTCCCTCCCCAGCTTTCCTGTAGGCCCCCTTCAGATACTGGAAGGTCACAATGAGGTCACCTCGGAGCCTTCTCTTCTCCAGACTGAACAGCCCCAACTCCCTCAGTCTGTCCTCATAGGAGAGGTGCTCCAGCCCTCTGATCATCCTCGTGGCCCTTCTCTGGACACCTTCCTGCACCTCCAGATCCCTCTTGGAATAGGGGCTCCAGAACTGGACGCAGTACTCCAGGTGGGGTCTCACCAGAGCTGAGTAGAGGGGGAGAATCACCTCCCTTGACCTGCTGGACACACTTCTCCTGATGCAGCCCAGGATCTGATTGGCTTTCCGGGCTGCAAGTGCACATTGAGAGCTCCTGTTGAGCTTCTCGTCCACCAGCACCCCCAAGTCTCTCTCCTCAAGGCTGCCCCCCAGCCAGTCACTGCCCAGCCTGGATTTGTGCCTGGGATTGCCTCGACCCAGAGGCAGGACCCTGCCCTTGGTCTTGTTGAAGCTCATGAGGTTGGCTTGTGCCCACCTCTCCAGCCTCTCAAGGTCCCTCTGGATGGCATCCCTTCCCTCCAGCGTGTCTGCTGCACCACACAGCTTGGTGTCATCAGCAAACTTGCTGAGGGTGCACTCAATGCCACTGTCCATGGCACCCACAAAGATGTTGAACAAGACTGGTCCCAGGACTGATCCCTGAGGGATTCCGCTTGTCCCTGGCCTCCACTGGGACATGGACCCGTTGACAGCCACTCTTTGGGTGCGGCCATCAAGCCAGTTCTTTATCCATCTAGTGGTCCACCCATCCAACCCGTGTGTCACCAGATTGGAGACCAGGATGTGGTGTGGGACAGTGTCAAAGGCTTTGCTCAGGTCCAGGTAAACGACATCAGTTGCTCGCCCCTCATCTATTAATTGTGTATGAATGTGTACGTGCACAGATCTGAAACTTCTGGCCAGGCATGTTGTTCACAGGTTTGCTTCTTCCAACAGTTCTTTCCAACATTTGAGCATCCTCTGGTTTGGATTTTTCCCCCTAGATTCATCTTGCTCCACTCTGTCTGGACTGCTGTAGAATGATGAGAGCTAACTCATCCGGGACGGAATTCTGGAAAAGGAAAAAGAGATCCCTTTCTGATATTATTAGAAAGAAATTCAGACACCAGTTCTGCAATGGGTCTTCTTCACAGTGCTTATCTGACAGCCAGAAGGACCACACCTGGTGAACATGAGGTGTCAGAGCTGGTTCTGCTCTCCCCCGATACCTCAGTGCTGATGGTAGGAACCGTAAACACATCTTTACCAATTCCAGCAGAAAAAGGTCACTGCAGCTAATAGTACCATAACTTTAGGAGCTTTGCAGACCTTGAAGTTAGACAAGAAGGTGTGACGGGTTTTGGAAGCAGAACACACTGAGGTTGATTTCCACAGTTCTGATCCAAGGCAACTGGTGTATATTAGAAAGATAGAAGAAACCTTACAGCAGCATTTCCACAGATAGGCACTGGAGAAACATGACAAAGTACTGGAGAAACCTGACACCTAGATGAAAAGGATCTGTTGTTCCTTTAAGCTACTTTCACCGTTTCCCAGCACACAGACAAGCTTGTCCATCTGAGATATGGAGGAGTAACATTCCAAGACTTTCCTCGTGAGCAAATCACTGCCTAGCTACTCAGCACTGCACCGTGACACTTCCCTCTGCAGTACCTGCCTCAGACTAATATTTAGAATAGAAATTAGAATAGAATAGAATAGAATAGAATAGAATAGAATAGAATAGAATAGAATAGAATAGAATAGAATACTAGGTTGGAAGAGACCGTCACCCAACACCACCTAATCAACTAAACCATGCAACCAAGCACCCATCAAGTCTCCTCCTGAACACCTCCAATGAAGGTGACTCCACCACCTCCACGGGCAGCCCATTCCAATGGGCAATCACTCTCTCTGTGTAAAATTTCTTCCTAACCTCCAGTCTGAATCTCCCCTGGCGCAGCCTGAGACTGTGTCCTCTTGTTCTGGTACTGGCTGCCTGGGAGAAGAGACCAGCCTCTGCCTGGCTACAACCTCCCTTCAGGTAGTTGTAGAGAGCAAGAAGGCCTCCCCTGAGCTTCCTCTTCTCCAGGCTAAGCAACCCCAGCTCCCTCAGCCTCTCCTCACAGGGCCTGTGTTCCAAGCCCCTCGCCAACTTTGTTGCCCTTCAGCACCAAGATGTGGATCTGCCCTTTACGTGGAGACCGAAAGATGAAAGCTTCCAAGCTCACTGCTACAGGGATGGGCCCAAAGCATTGTAACCCCCAGCCTCTTCTGAGGCTACACCAGGCTCCAGCAACGGGACCGTACTTCAAACAGATGAATGAAGAATTAGCGAGTTTTCTGGAGGTGGTGCTAAAGCCCACCTGCAACACCAACGTGGAGAGCAACCCTAAAACTCATGCTTCACAGTGGTTAAAAGATCCTACAAGAGTGTGCTCTACTGCATACTCTACAAAACCAATCTCAGGACCTTTGAACAGATTTCTTCCTTGCTCCACATATCTCTGGCCCACATTTGTTTTCACAAAGAATCAGGGAATCAAGCAGGCTGGAAAGGACCTCAGAGATGAGCGAGTCCAACCTATTACCCAACACCACCTGGCAACTAAACCATGGCTCCAAGTGCCACATCCAATCCTTTTTATGGACACCTCCTGATAGGGGCATTATCTTGTGGTTTTCATGGCATTTTTCTCATTCAGAGGGCTACTCTCGTTACAGCAATTCCCTTGTAAACACCTTGCAGGCAGGCAGATTCTTTTCCACTCAGGATTTAAAGGGAAAAAATAATAGCATTAGGCAAATAACTGAAAAGTAGTCACAGAAGAGGGTTTTGTTTCCCTTCTCTTAGTCAAAATGCATTAGATTTGGAAAAGATGGCATTTTGACAAGGCATTAGCCACACAAGACTGAAAAAGGAGACAGGGATTGCACCCAATGCATTGAAGTGATGGAAGAGCATATTCCACATGTATAGGAGACCTCTTGTAGGTCCGTGTCTTGCACCGCTTTGGACATTAAGATTAAATAAAGTCAGTCCCTGGTCCAACTCTAGACAAAGAAATATTTCTTAAAACCATTCCTTGAACAACTGAAAACATCATTCATGCATGGATTAAAAGAAGCACCTAAAAGTAGAAAATCTATAGGAAAAGAATTAAACATTTAAAACATACTAAACAATAAAAGTTGTAACTCTCACTGCTGAGAGAAGAGGAATTAGCAGGTAGGATGATTTTGCTATCACGAACAGCGCTCCTTAAGAAAACACAATGTAGTATGTCGACAATACATGCATAATGAACCTGAAATTCTAACAATGAAGATCCAAAATCCAGGCAGCCGGCTTGGGGACACGTTCCAACCTCTACCACAGCCAGGTCTCATGTCCGGAGCGGGAATAACAGCATTACCACTCTCTCATCAGGCTTGTGAAGGCACGAAGAGTACGACCACGACATCAAGTACAGAGCCCATTCCCTCTGGGGCATTATCCTGTGCTAAAGTGCCACTAAATGCCACGCTGGAGGAAATGCTGAATCTCGGTCTGTGCGTCGAGGAAAGGCTGTTGCGGCGGCTGTGTCAGGAGGCGTTACAGAAGTCCAGATAGACACTGGCTGTCTCGAACCACCTCCCCGTCCCCAGGAAGCTTGATCAGAGCTTCTGGGAGGATCTCTTCCACGTTCGGCATGGGCACCGAGTTGGGGCTGACTGGTTGGAAATGTCCAGGGTCCTCTTTTCTACTCTTGTTAAAACCGGGCACAACGGTTGCATTCCCTTGGAGCCTGGGCTCTTTCTCGAGGCTGTCCCTTCGCCTGTCTCGGGGAGCTCAGAGCTCCGTGTGGATGCACCACGGAGGACCTGCCCTCTCTTCCCCCGGGTGGGCACTAGGGCAGAGCCTCCTCGCCCCCGCTGAGCTTACCGGCTTACACGTGGAGCTGACAGAGAGGCTTCGTCCTGCCCGTGCCAGCTGCCGCGCCGCCGCCCCTTGACCCGCCCCGCTCCCGGGGCTCGGTGCCGCCGGCGCTCTCGGCGCCGTTTAAAAACCAGCGGCTGCTGCCGGCTCGGCCAGCTGCGTGTCGCCTCAGGTCCGGCCAGGACCGAGCTCGGACTCCGGCGGCCGGTAACGGACGCCTCCCTCCGCCGCGCAGCACCTCTCGCCACTGCCGTGGAGGCCGAGCCGACAGCGTTCAGCTACTGACTGCGCTGACTGAAGCACTTCAGGAGCCCCCCCCACAGGATGCATCTCAGCCCCTCAAGAAAATCAGCGAATTATCCACTGACACGATTCTGCACTTATGCAGCAGGAGAGGCTTTTGCAAGGAGGCTTGTGAGAGAGACTCCAGTCCTCACCTGGACACTGACCGCCCTTGCCTCTTCCAAGGGTTCCATTCCTTCCTCCATGCACAGCTGCAAATAAAGGTTGTGTTTGAGCAAGTGCTGCTTCTGTTTCTGTGCTTCGGTTGGTTGGGAAACTTGGGAGTGGGGTGGCATTGCCTGAGGCACGGCAGCACAAAATGAAGGTGCCGCCCTCCGCCAGTGCTCCTGCCAGCTGCAGCTGACAAGGGACTCCAGGAGGGCTTTCTATCCTGGGCTGCTCTTTGGGGTGCAGCAAGGTGATACAGACATTTTCCCCAAGCAGCCAGACTGCAGAAGACACCTGTGCCCCGCACGCAGTGTGCACTAAGAGCTGCGCTGAGGCAGAGGGCAAGTTCTTCAGCCACATGGCCAGACAGGCCCCACGTAGGCCTCAGCCATGAATGCTCACCCAAAGGCATGTGCCCACTGTAACAGTTAAAGAGGTAGAGACAGGTTAAGAAAAAGCAAAGTATTTTTTCCATCAGATGTTCAACAAACAGGACTTCAGCATGGCCTTTGACACCATCCCCCAGGGCAAACTGCTGGCTAAGCTGTCAGCTTGGGGCTTGGACAGCAACACTCTGTGCTGGCTTAGGAGCTGGCTGGAGGGCCGAGCGCTCAAGGAGCAACAACAAGTCCAAGGATCACGTCACCTGTGATGATTTTTCGTAAGACTCTATGGGGGCTTCAGTCTGCCTGGCAAAGTAATTCACAGGGAACTCTGTTCTCCAAGGGGTGTTTCCACAGTGTAGGGGTGAGGGCGTTGGCTCTCTTGGTGTCTGTGAGTCACCCAACTGTGCCAGTGATTGTGGCATCACCACCTTGCATGGTTTGTGACATCACGATGGGTGAGCAGCTATAAACGTGGCACTGGGCAGCAGTGCCTCAGTAGAGCTTCAGTAGAGAGAGAGGAGGACTGGATATAGGGAGAAGAAGGAGAAAGCAGGCAAGGGATTATATTAGCAACGGTCAGAGGGGGAGAGAGGGTTTTCGGAGCCCAAGATCTGTGGTGTTGCCCTGTGATGTTTCCAGCGTGCGGGGCCATCTCCTTGCTTCTGCCTTGCCAGTATCGCTCAAGTCTTTTTATAGAGTTTTTAGTCCTTCGGGAAGTGTCCAGGTATCCTTCCCCAGGAAATTGTCCCAGGAAATCATCCTGAGGTAAGTATCCAGGTATCCTTCCCCAGGAAATCGTCCCAGGAAATTTCCTGGGGGAGGATACCTGGATCGTCCCAGGAAATATTGCTCCCATTTTCAAAAAGGGTAAGAAGGAGGAACCAGGCAACTACAGGCCAGCCAGTCTCACCTCTGTGCCCGGAAAGATCATGGAGCAGATCCTCCTGGAGGCACTACTGACTCAGAAGAATAGTGAAGAGGTGATTTGGAACAGTCAGCATGGCTTTGCCAAGGGCAAATCCTGCCTGACAAACCTGGTGGCCTTCTATGAACAGGTCATGACATTAATAGATGAGGGGCGAGCAACTGATGTCGTTTACCTGGACCTGAGCAAAGCCTTTAACACTGTCCCACACCACATCCTGGTCTCCAAACTGGTGACACATGGGTTGGATGGATGGACCACTGGATGGATAAAGAACTGGCTTGATGGCCGCACCCAAAGTGTGGCTGTCAACGGGTCCATGTCCCAGTGGAGGCCAGGGACAAGCGGAGTCCCTCAGGGATCAGTCCTGGGACCAGTCTTGTTCAACATCTTTGTGGGTGCCATGGACAGTGGCATTGAGTGCACCCTCAGCAAGTTTGCTGATGACACCAAGCTGTGTGGTGCAGCAGACACGCTGGAGGGAAGGGATGCCATCCAGAGGGACCTGGACAGGCTGGAGAGGTGGGCACAAGCCAACCTCATGAGCTTCAACAAGACCAAGGGCAGGGTCCTGCCTCTGGGTCGAGGCAATCCCAGGCACAAATCCAGGCTGGGCATCAATTCACAAGATGATTTGCATCCAGGATTGCTAGACAGGATTCCGACAGGAGGGGAGGGTGGAGGAGAGCCAAGGCAGAGAGGTAGCTCCCTGCGGGGCAGGAGGCCTCACCCTGCACTGACAGACCAGCTGCTCGCAGGAGCACCCTGAGCTGGGTGCTGCTGATGCTGGGCTGGATGTAGAGCCTTGCAGCATCCCAGCTGCCTGCAGCCCTTCAGGTCCTACCTGTGCCCAGATTTTCTGCTCCTGTGCTTGGTCTCCACCACTAATTCCCTCCTTCCCAGCCCCACTGAATCCCTTCTCTCCCTTCTCCTGCAGGCCATGGCTGCTGCAAAGTTCCTCACTTTGCTTCTGCAAGGCCTCATCCTGTTCTCGGGGACGGTTCTCGAGCAGCTGGATGAGGCTGCTTGGAAGCGCATGGAGGAGCACGAGAAGGAGATGAACGAGATGAGTCGCCTGATGGAGGAGATGGAGAGGAGAAGCCAGCTGCACAGGAACCTGGTGCCCATGATCGTGCAGCAGAGGCCTGAGGAGCAGAGCATCACGACCTGGGGAGCTGTGCTCTTTGCTGCCATCGCTGGAGTCCTTGTCCTCCTGTTTTGGCTCTGTCAGTGGCTCAGGAAAACAAGCCCTGAAGCAGACTCTGGCTGCAGCGAGAAGGAGCTCTTGGCCATCAGCAGAGACAAAGGAGGACAAGGAAGAAGAGGAAGGCAGTGATGTAGAAGGTCTGGAAAATAGGCAGCAAGTAAAGAGGATTGCTTCTGGGTGCATTGAGTGGCCTGGGCAGATAATGCTGTCCAGGAGCCAGGTGGTGAAGGGGCTGGTGGATGACCTCCTGCAATTCTTGCGAAGGTGCCCGTCCCAGAGTTTCGTGCCGGTGCTGCAGCCTGCCATAGGTGTGGGCAGCGCCTTCGAAGGCTGGAGTCCCTGTGAGGCAGACGATGCTGTCTACCAACTGCTTGTGCCCCTGGAGCCCCCTGCTGGCCACAGCTTCCGCCGGGAGCTTGCCACGTTGGGGCCGATTCCAGCCACGGACTACCGCATCCGTGTGGTGCCGGAATGTGCCTGCAGGGTCCGGAACATGCTGTGCTTCATCCACAGCACCAAGCGTCACGTGCGCGTGAAAAATCAGCCACCGTATATGCTAGACTTCCTCTGCAGCCACTCGTACCTAGATGTGGAGAAACTTGCCCACTGGTTCCGCGGGCTGGTGCAGCAAGCCTGGGTGGCATTGCCTCAGGCACGTCACTACAAGATGGAGGTGCTGCCATACAGCCAGCGCACCTGCCAGCTGATGCTGACAAGCGACTCTGGAAGTCCCCTCTATGTTGAGCTGCTCCTTGGGGTGCAGCTAGAATATACAGACATCTTCCTCACCGGCCAGAGTTCAAATGACATCTACACCGAAAGCACGATATGGCAACAGAGCTGCGCTGTAGCAGAGAGCAAGTTCTTCAGCTATATGACCAGACAGGTCCCACATGGCAGTGTCCATCTCAGCAGCCTACATCTCTGCACCCGCATGCTGAAGGGCACAGACTTCTCTCCCTACACCTTGAAGACGATTGTCATGCACTTACTGAACACCAGGCCCGTGTCAAGCTGGTGCACAAGGGGCTGCTTCCTGCAGGTGGTGGATATCCTAAAATGCCTGGACCACTGTGTGGAGCGGAAACAGCTCAACCACTTCTTCTATGGCAATAAAAACATGCCCGAGGAGATCTTCTTGCCCAAGTGCTTCCAAGACTCTGAGCCATGCAACATACTGCAGCACCTGGTGCAGAATCCGAATGCCCACGCCAGGGCATTGAGACAGTGTGAGGAGCTTCAGAAGGAGCTCATGGAAATGCTCCTCGACTGATGTCATGGACACCACAGCTGTGTGTCACCATCTGGACAGTGAATGTCAGCTCTTCTATGGTGTCCATGCCTTCCAGCATCTCTCCTCTGTACACAGCTGGAAATAATTGTTGTGTTTGAGAGAAAGAAACATAGTGTTTGAGCAAATGCTCCATCTGTGCCTGTGCTTTGCTTTGGTAAGAAATGTGGGCATAGGACACTGACTGCTCAGGTGCCACAGAGTCAGGCTGACAGGCCCGGCTTGGGTCGGGCACCCCCACTCATAGACATCCTTGCACCTACTCATACTCAGACGTCCAGAAACTTGCCTGCTGGTTCCAGGGTCTGGTGAGGAAGCCTGGGTGGCATTGCCTCAGGCACGTCTCTACAAAATGACGGTGCTACCCTCCAGTCAGTGCTCCTGCCAGATGCAGCTGACTAGCAACTCAGGGAGAACTCTCTTCTCTTGAGATGATGTTTGGGGTGCAGCAAGATGACTCCGACATCTTCACCAGCCACACTGCAGAAGACACCAACACCCCAAGCACGATATGGGCAGAGCTAGACTGTGGCAGAGGGCAAGGTCTTCTGTGGGCCACAGAGGTCCCACATGGCAGCTTCCACCTCAGATGCCTACATCTCTGCACCCACATCCTGAAGGGCACAGGCTTCTCTCCCTACACCTTGAAGACAGTTTTCAGCACCTTGGACAGCACACCCACGTCAGGCTGGTGTGGAAGCGAGTGCCTCATGTGGCTGGCAGATATCCTGAGCTTCCTGCTCTGCTGCCTGGCACACAAACACATCAGCCACTTCTTCTTTGGCAATACAGACATGACAAAGGAGACAAGCCCCCACATGTCCAACGGTGTCAGCTGGGCAACGTATTGCAGCATCTGCTGCAGAATCCATCTGCCCGGAGCAAGGCATTGAGATCGTTCGGGAGCTTCAGGATGGCTCATGACGGGCTGTATTACGGGTACTCTAAAAGACAGTCATGCTGAGAGCTGTGCCACCACAGGTGTGTCACCCCCTGGACAGTGACAGTCCTCGGATCTTCCATGGTGGCCATTCCTTCTGGACGTAAGACTTTGCCCCAGCCAGTATGTTGTGCATGCGCTGCTTAGGATTAGTGAAGTCACTCTTTTCTGGTGTTCCTGACTCCTCTGCTGTGCATCAGTTGACACCCACACTGCCCACTGCCTGCTCCTGGCCTCTAGAGCTCCACGCCTATTGTGTAGTTGCACCTAGGAAGGCATGGTGGGCAGGGAGAGGGTTCACTTGCCTCCACGACTGGGACAGGTGTCCACTCATTGCTTACCACTGGAGCCCTGCGTACCTCCTGATGGGGGAAGGATGCAGGATTCCTTTGATCCTGGGCTCTTCCTAGTGCCTCTTTCCAAGGCATGCTCCTGCCTTGGAAAGCTCAAAGCGTGGATCCAGCAGTCTCTCTCTTGCTCCCACTCCATTGTGCCCCTCAGCCTATTGACCTCTGTCTTAGCTCTAGCACCAGTCGGAGCATGTAGCCCAAGTTCTCTCACCTCACACAGGCACCTCCTCGAGAGGCTGTGAGACTCTCTGCAGCCAGACACCTGGATGGCTGCATGCTTTGGGGGAGCTCAGTTGGAGGCAATGCATCCCTTGATGGCAAGCTCGGACAACGTGTCCTTCTTCCAGGCAGACACTAGGGCTAAAATCCTCACAGCAGATGAGCTTACCAGCTTACATGTTGAGCTGGCAGAGAGGCTTCATTCACCCTGTCTGTGCCAACATGAGTCCCACTTGCTCCGCTTTGAGCTTTAAAAACTCTTTGGTGGGCACTGTTTTATTCAACAGTGCCCCAGAACCTCTTCATCTGCTTGTCTCAGCGTCTAGCAGCACTGAAGAAGCACGTTCGGTAAGCATTGCAGTAACATGCCCTTTAAATGAGTGCATGAAAACCCCATTTCAGACAGCATGCTTCAAGGTAGAATGGGACCCTGGGGCTCTGGAAACTGAGGGCCAAGTACTTAGTAAGGTGGAAACCATTGGGAATGTGGGGCAGTTGAAAAAAATCAACATTATCAGGGATTAAACATGTTTCAGATAGTGCTGCAGATAACAAAAGCATGAGGGTTTGTGTTCCTAGAGACCTCTTAGCATAGCATAATTTAAGGAAGTTACTAGATGGAGGTGCTGCCATACAGCCAGCGCACCTGCCAGCTGATGCTGACAAGCGACTCTGGAAGTCCCCTCTATGTTGAGCTGCTCCTTGGGGTGCAGCTAGGATATACAGACATCTTCCTCACCAGCCAGAGTGCAAATGACACCTACACCGAAAGCACGATATGGCAACAGAGCTGCGCTGTAGCAGAGAGCAAGTTCTTCAGCTATATGACCAGACAGGTCCCACATGGCAGTGTCCATCTCAGCAGCCTACATCTCTGCACCCGCATGCTGAAGGGCACAGACTTCTCTCCCTACACCTTGAAGACGATTGTCATGCACTTCCTGAACACCAGGCCCGTGTCAAGCTGGTGCACAAGAGGCTGCTTCCGGCACGTGGTGAGCGATATCCTAAGCTTCCTGCATCAGTGTGTGGAACGGAAACAGCTCTACCACTTCTTCTATGGCAATAAAAACATGCCCGAGGAGATCTTCTTGCCCAAGCGCTTCCAACACCCTGAGCCATGCAACATACTGCAGCACCTGGTGCAGAATCCGGATGCCCACGCCAGGGCATTGAGACAGTGTGAGCAGCTTCGGAAGGAGCTCATGGAAGTGCTCCTCGACTGATGTCATGGACACCACAGCTGTGTGTCACCATCTGGACAGTGAATGTCAGCTCTTCTATGGTGTCCATGCCTTCCAGCATCTCTCCTCTGTACACAGCTGGAAATAATTGTTGTGTTTGAGAGAAAGAAACATAGTGTTTGAGCAAATGCTCCATCTGTGCCTGTGCTTTGCTTTGGTAAGAAATGTGGGCATAGGACACTGACTGCTCAGGTGCCACAGCGTCAGGCTGACAGGCCCGGCTTGGGTCGGGCACCCCCACTCATAGACATCCTTGCACCTACTCATACTCAGACGTCCAGAAACTTGCCTGCTGGTTCCAGGGTCTGGTGAAGGAAGCCTGGGTGGCATTGCCTCAGGCACGTCTCTACAAAATGACGGTGCTACCCTCCAGTCAGTGCTCCTGCCAGATGCAGCTGACTAGCAACTCAGGGAGAACTCTCTTCTCTTGAGATGATGTTTGGGGTGCAGCAAGATGACTCCGACATCTTCACCAGCCACACTGCAGAAGACACCAACACCCCAAGCACGATATGGGCAGAGCTAGACTGTGGCAGAGGGCAAGGTCTTCTGTGGGCCACAGAGGTCCCACATGGCAGCTTCCACCTCAGATGCCTACATCTCTGCACCCACATCCTGAAGGGCACAGGCTTCTCTCCCTACACCTTGAAGACAGTTTTCAGCACCTTGGGAACAGCACACCCACGTCAGGCTGGTGTGGAAGCGAGTGCCTCATGTGGCTGGCAGATATCCTGAGCTTCCTGCTCTGCTGCCTGGCACACAAACACATCAGCCACTTCTTCTTTGGCAATACAGACATGACAAAGGAGACCATCTTGCCCCCACATGTCCAACGGTGTCAGCTGGGCAACGTATTGCAGCATCTGCTGCAGAATCCATCTGCCCGGAGCAAGGCATTGAGATCGTTCGGGAGCTTCAGGATGGCTCATGACGGGGCTGTATTACGGGTACTCTAAAAGACAGTCATGCTGAGAGCTGTGCCACCACAGGTGTGTCACCCCCTGGACAGTGACAGTCCTCGGATCTTCCATGGTGGCCATTCCTTCTGGACGTAAGACTTTGCCCCAGCCAGTATGTTGTGCATGCGCTGCTTAGGATTAGTGAAGTCACTCTTTTCTGGTGTTCCTGACTCCTCTGCTGTGCATCAGTTGACACCCACACTGCCCACTGCCTGCTCCTGGCCTCTAGAGCTCCACGCCTATTGTGTAGTTGCACCTAGGAAGGCATGGTGGGCAGGGAGGGTTCACTTGCCTCCACGACTGGGACAGGTGTCCACTCATTGCTTACCACTGGAGCCCTGCGTACCTCCTGATGGGGGAAGGATGCAGGATTCCTTTGATCCTGGGCTCTTCCTAGTGCCTCTTTCCAAGGCATGCTCCTGCCTTGGAAAGCTCAAAGCATGGATCCAGCAGTCTCTCTCTTGCTCCCACTCCATTGTGCCCCTCAGCCTATTGACCTCTGTCTTAGCTCTAGCACCAGTCGGAGCATGTAGCCCAAGTTCTCTCACCTCACACAGGCACCTCCTCGAGAGGCTGTGAGACTCTCTGCAGCCAGACACCTGGATGGCTGCATGCTTTGGGGGAAGCTCAGTTGGAGGCAATGCATCCCTTGGTGGCAAGCTCGGACACGTGTCCTTCTTCCAGGCAGACACTAGGGCTAAATCCTCACAGCAGATGAGCTTACCAGCTTACATGTTGAGCTGGCAGAGAGGCTTCATTCACCCTGTCTGTGCCAACATGAGTCCCACTTGCTCCGCTTTGAGCTTTAAAAACTCTTTGGTGGGCACTGTTTTATTCAACAGTGCCCCAGAACCTCTTCATCTGCTTGTCTCAGCGTCTAGCAGCACTGAAGAAGCACGTTCGGTAAGCATTGCAGTAACATGCCCTTTAAATGAGTGCATGAAAACCCCATTTCAGACAGCATGCTTCAAGGTAGAATGGGACCCTGGGGCTCTGGAAACTGAGGGCCAAGTACTTAGTAAGGTGGAAACCATTGGGAATGTGGGGCAGTTGAAAAAAATCAACATTATCAGGGATTAAACATGTTTCAGATAGTGCTGCAGATAACAAAAGCTTGAGGGTTTGTGTTCCTAGAGACCTCTAGCATAGCATAATTTAAGGAAGTTACTAGATGGAGGTGCTGCCATACAGCCAGCGCACCTGCCAGCTGATGCTGACAAGCGACTCTGGAAGTCCCCTCTATGTTGAGCTGCTCCTTGGGGTGCAGCTAGGATATACAGACATCTTCCTCACCAGCCAGAGTGCAAATGACACCTACACCGAAAGCACGATATGGCAACAGAGCTGCGCTGTAGCAGAGAGCAAGTTCTTCAGCTATATGACCAGACAGGTCCCACATGGCAGTGTCCATCTCAGCAGCCTACATCTCTGCACCCGCATGCTGAAGGGCACAGACTTCTCTCCCTACACCTTGAAGACGATTGTCATGCACTTCCTGAACACCAGGCCCGTGTCAAGCTGGTGCACAAGGGGCTGCTTCCGGCAGGTGGTGAGCGATATCCTAAGCTTCCTGCATCAGTGTGTGGAACGGAAACAGCTCAACCACTTCTTCTATGGCAATAAAAACATGCCCGAGGAGATCTTCTTGCCCAAGCGCTTCCAACACCCTGAGCCATGCAACATACTGCAGCACCTGGTGCAGAATCCGGATGCCCACGCCAGGGCATTGAGACAGTGTGAGCAGCTTCGGAAGGAGCTCATGGAAGTGCTCCTCGACTGATGTCATGGACACCACAGCTGTGTGTCACCATCTGGACAGTGAATGTCAGCTCTTCTATGGTGTCCATGCCTTCCAGCATCTCTCCTCTGTACACAGCTGGAAATAATTGTTGTGTTTGAGAGAAAGAAACATAGTGTTTGAGCAAATGCTCCATCTGTGCCTGTGCTTTGCTTTGGTGGGAAATGTGGGCATAGGGCACTGACTGCTCAGGTGCCAGAGAGTCAGGCTGACAGGCCCGGCTTGGGTCAGGCACCCACACTCATAGACACCTCACACTAGATCAGGCTGGCCAGAGCGTCATCCAGCCTGGGCTTAAACACCTCCAGGGACAGGGCCTGAACCACCTCCCTGGATAACCCATTCCAGGGATTCACCACTCTCATGGGGAAGAACTTCCTCCTCACATCTAGCCTGAATCTCCCCACCTCCAGCTTCATTCCATTCCCCCTAGTCCTATCACTCCCTGATAGCCTGAAAAGTCCCTCCTCAGCCTTCTTATATGCCCCCTTCCGATACTGGAAGGTCACAATGAGGTCACCTCAGAGCCTTCTCTTCTCCAGACTGAACAGCCCCAACTCCTTCAGTCTGTCCTCATAGGAGAGGTGCTCCAGCCCTCTGATCATCCTCATGGCCCTTCTCTGGACACCTTCCTGCACCTCCAGATCCCTCTTGGAATAGGGGCTCCAGAACTGGACGCAGGACTCCAGGTGGGGTCTCACCAGAGCTGAGTAGAGGGGGAGAATCACCTCCCTTGACCTGCTGGACACACTTCTCCTGATGCAGCCCAGGATCTGATTGGCTTTCCAGGCTGCAAGTGCACATTGAGAGCTCATGTTGAGCTTCTCGTCCACCAGCACCCCCAAGGCTCTCTCCTCTGGGCTGCTCCCCAGCCAGTCCCTGCCCAGCCTGGATTTGTGCCTGGGATTGCCTCGACCCAGAGGCAGGACCCTGCCCTTGGTCTTGTTGAAGCTCATGAGGTTGGCTTGTGCCCACCTCTCCAGCCTGTCAAGGTCCCTCTGGATCGCCTCCCTTCCCTCCAGCGTGTCTGCTGCACCACACAGCTTGGTGTCATCAGCAAACTTGCTGAGGGTGCACTCAATGCCACTGTCCATGGCACCCACAAAGATGTTGAACAAGACTGGTCCCAGGACTGATCCCTGAGGGCCTCTGCTTGTCCCTGGCCTCCACTGGGACATGGACCCGTTGACAGCCACACTTTGGGTGCGGCCATCAAGCCAGTTCTTTATCCATCCAGTGGTCCACCCATCCAACCCATGTGTCACCAGTTTGGAGGCCAGGATGTGGTGTGGGACAGTGTCGAAGGCTTTGCTCAGGTCCATGTAAATGATATCAGTTGCTTGCCCCTCATCTATTAATGTTGTCACATGTTCATAGGAGGCCATCAGGTTTGTCAGGCAGGATTTGCCCTTGGTGAAGCCATGCTAACTGTACCTAATCAGCTCTTCACCATTCTTCTGAGTCAATAGTGCCTCCAGGAGGATCTGCTCCATGATCTTTCCGGGCACAGAGGTGAGACTGACTGGCCTGTAGTTCCCTGGTTCCTCCTTCTAACCCTTTTTGAAAGTGGGAGTAATGTTTCCCCTTTCCAGTCTGTGGGGATTTCCCAGACTGCCATGACTTTTGGAACATAATAGAGAGGGGTTTAGTTATTTAGTAATAGAGAGAGGTTATAGTGTCAGATTTTTATCTCTCAATCTGTGTTGTCACTGGCCATCATTGTCTCAGGAAATCTGTAAGTACTAGCCAAAGTGCCAGAGCCTTACCTTGCAATTGTCCATGCTCTGTGAGGAATCACAAGCCTCTCTTGGAAGCCAAGCTGTGTTTCAGTCTACCCAGACAGGGCTGCAAACCCCCTCGCTATATTAGCATTGCAAAGCCCAGGAGCAGACAGACACGTCTTGCCAGGCTGAGAGGTGAACCCCCAAAGGAGCTGAGTCCCCAGGACAGTTTTGTTTTATTGGAAGAAGTGATGAGTGCTGCCAGAGGATTGCAGCAGAAGAACCTCTTTTCTACAAGGCTTCCAGCTACAAAGTCTTCAGGAATAAATCCTGTCTCAGCAGTAAGCTGCAGACGCCAACAGAAAGTGAAACTCTGCTCCTGCAGCTTCCATGTGGTCGATGGCATTTTGATTTTGTTTAAATTCCTATGCGTGCCACAGGGTACCACGATCAGTGAGTAACTATGAAATCTGATCTTTATAAGCATCTAATGAATGTCTGTTGCCCTAGGGAACAGATTTCCACCACCACCACCTTGGGGGCAATCTCTGGCTTCGTTGCCAATGTTTCCTTTCTTTTCTTTACAGTTTAAAGTGCCGTTTGTTGTTTCTGGATTTTTGTACATATTGTTTAAATTGTTACTTGTCCCTGATGGTGAGATATCTGTTCCACAACTGAGTATTTTGAACCAGTAAATAGGTTTTATTAGTATTTTCTGCGCAACTTTTTTTTATTTATAAAGTTATTAACATTCTTAATGTTCTGACTATTTAATATTACCAGCCTTCATAACAAGTATTCTGAATGCATTTCAGGCCAGATACAGGAAAGCACACGTATGATCTCTTGATTCCATTCTGTCATCGGATTTTCATCACACTGGGCATTTTGGGCCTGACCACACCTATGTACAAGATCAAGTATTTCAGTAGGCTTAAGAAGTGAGCCAGTGCCAGTTGCAGGAGTTTCAGCAAGTCAAAGTGCGAGCTCCTGCCTCTGGGTCAGGCCAATCCAGGCACAAACACAGGCTGGGTGCAGAGTGGGTTGAGAGTAGCTGTGAAGAAGGAGACTTGGATGTATTGATTAATAAGAAGCTCCAGATGAGCCTGCAGTGCGCTCATGAGGCCAGAAAGCAAATTGTATGCTAGGCTGCATCAAGAGTGTGGTCAAGACAGGTCATTTGCCTCCCTTACTCTGCTCCTGCGAGACTCCATCTTGAATGCAGTATCCAGTTCTGGTGTTGCTGCCTTGAGGTGTGCAAGCAGCTGGCCATGAGAAGCTGAAGTTAGTTGAGAAGGTTCCCTGTCCATGGCAGGGAGGTTAGATGATCTCTACAAGCTAAGCCACTCTATGATTCTATGACAGAATGGCTTGAGCTGGAAGGGACCTTAAAGGGATCTCATTCGAAACACCTACCACTAGCTGGACACCTCCTACCAGACCAGATTGCTCAGTCTCATCCATCCTGCTCTTCTACAATGCAATACAACACAATACAATACAATAAAATACAATACACCTGGTTGAAAGAGACCTTCAAGATCATTGCGTCCAACCTATCAACCAATCCAACCCACCTAAACAACTAGACCATGCAGCCAAGCACCCCATCAAGTCTCCTCCTGAACACCTCCAATGATGGTGACTCCACCACCTCCCAGGCAGTCCGTTCCAATGGGCAATGACTCTCTCTGTATAGAACTTCCTAACATCCAGCCTAAGCCTCCCCTGGTGCAGCTTGAGACTGTGTCCTCTTGTTCTGGTGCTGCCTGCCTGGGAGAAGAGACCAACCTCCACCTGTCCACAACCTCCCTTCAGGTAGTTGTAGAGAGCAAGAAGGTCACCCCTGAGTCTCCTCCAGGCTAAGCAACCCCAGCTCTCTCAGCCTCTCCTCATAGGGCTTGTGTTCCAAACCCCTCACCAACCTTGTTGCCCTTCTCTGGACACGTTCCAGCAAGTCAGCATCCTTCCTAAACTGAGGGGCCCAGAATTGGACACAGGACTCAAGGTGTGGCCTAACCAGTGCAGTGTACAGGGGCAGAATGACCTCCCTGCTCCTGCTGGCCACACTGTTCCTGATGCAGGCCAGGATGCCATTGGCCCTCCTGGCTGCCTGGGCACACCGCAGGCTCATGTTCAGCCTACCATCGACCAGTACCCCCAGGCCCCTCTCTGCCTGGCTGCTCTCCAGCCACTCTGACCCCAGCCTGTAGCACTGCATGGGGTTGCTGTGGCCAATGTGCAGAACCCGGCACTTGGATGTGTTCAATCTCATGCCCTTGGCCTCTGCCCATCTGTCCAGCCTGTCGAGGTCCCTCTGCAAAGCCTCTCTGCCCTCCAGCAGATCAACTCCTGCCCCCAGCTTGGTGTCGTCCGCAAATTTACTGATGATGGACTCAATGCCCTCATCCAGATCATCAATAAAGATGTTAAAGAGCATGGGGGCCCAGCACTGATCCTTGGGGCACACCACTAGTGACAGGCCGCCAGCTGGCTGTGGCACCATTCACCACCACTCTCTGGGCTCGGCCCTCCAGCCAGTTCCTAACCCAATGCAGTGTGCTCCTGTCCAAGCCATGGGCTGCCAGCTTGGCCCGGAGTTTGCTGTGGGGGACGGTGTCAAAGGCCTTGCAGAGGTTCAGGTAGACCACATCCACAGGCCTCCCCACATCCTCCGGGCAGTCATCTGATCATAGAAGGACATCGGGTTGGTCAGGCAGGACCTGCCCTTCCTAAATCCATGCTGGCTGGGCCTGATCCCTTGGCCATCCTGGAAGTGCTGTGTGATGGCACTCAAGATGCCCTGTTCCATAATCTTGCCTAGCACTGAGGTCAGGCTGACAACAGTTTGACAGTTAAACAGTTCCACAGATGAGGTTGTGGTGAAGTTTGCTTATGCCCAGAATTATACCTAGTTTCATAGTTTCAGTTAGGGTTGGAAGGGACCACAAGGATCATCTAGTTCCAACCCCCCTGCCATGGGCAGGGACACTACACTAGATCAGGCTGGCCAGAGCCTCATCCAGCCTGGGCTTAAACACCTCAAGGGACGGGGCCTCAACCACCTCCCTCGACAACCCATTCCAGGGCCAAATACCTCAAATATTGCTGGGACATGTTCCTACATGTTTTGGTCAAACCCCCTCTTCCCCTTCCCTTCTGGTGTGGGGGGGAGATCTTGGCACCAAATTAACAAAGGAATGAGGCGTCATCAAGTCCAGGCAAACAACCTGCCTGGGCATGCTTCCCACCTCTGTGGTAAACAAAGTTCACACGATTTATTTGTGCTTGCCTTATTTACTTATGAAAGCCACGTATAACCATTTCTCACGACTACATATACATAAACTATATTCGGTAAAACGCCACTGGCTAATTATTCTGTGTACAAATTTTGCTATCGGTCCAGCAGTCATTGTGGCAAATCTTAAACTGGGGTTGTTTTGGTAAACAAGTGCTCGTGTTCTGTTTTCGCCACACACCACGTTACCAAAATGTCTGCTTTGCCGCGGGTTCGAACCGGAGAGCCCTAGGGCTTCACTTCGGACCGTAAAATTGTTTGCTTAAGGGCAACCGCCACACCGTCGGCGGTTGCCAGCTCAGCCGCCGCTAGCCGCTGCGTACCTACGGGCGATACCGTACTGGGTGCAGGCTCCGCGGACCGCGGACCGCGTCCCGCGAACGGAGCCAGCTGCTGCTTAACCCACTGCCGAGTATGGGAACCGAGGTAGCCCGGGTGCACCGCTCATCCCGGACTGCTACAGCACACACACCCCGGGGCGGGGACATCGCGATGTCCAGCCGGCAGCCGTCCCGGCCGAGCCCCGCGAGCGCCGGAGTCTTCCCCCGCCACCTCCCCCGGCTGACAGCCGTTTTGCCGTGCTCTGCAAACCATCGGCGGCAAGGGTTTTCCCCGTTCTCAGGCAACGCACCCCACGGACTAAGCGGCAAAAGCCTCCGAAAGTTTTCCCGCGGAAGGCACCAGGTCCTTTTCCTGCGGGAAAAGCAGCAGCCCCGCGGCACAGCGCACCACGCGGTTGACGCCGTTCGGCTTTGCTTGTTACGGGCACATCAGGGTCGTAAGTTCTGGATTACAAACGCAGTACCTATGAAAAAATTCCGCAAAAGAAAACTCTTAACTTGTGAGTAAACCAAATATTTTCTTACAAAGTTTCTGTTAAGGTTTGTGCCCAGCCGCTCAGTTTTGCGGACTTGCCGGTTACTGGCCGGTCCTCTCTTTAAGTGCTGTTTCCAAATGTTCTGGTTTGTCTAAATTGTCCAAATTACTATATCTATATCTATATCTATATCCGTATCTATATCTATATCTATATCTATATAGCTATATCTGCATTCAGTAGATTTGGTTCTTTCAACTGAATACCTGTACCTGTAAATATTAACTGTAAATATTATTGGCACAATTTGTACATTAATACATTATTAATATTTGTATTAATATCTCTGCCACCCTTTCATGACTACAATATTTATAACAGAGGTGTAGATAATTTCCTCTGCCCAGCCCATTGCAGTGTCTTGCCACCTTCAGAGTAAATGACTTCTTCCTAATGTTGAATCTGAATCTACCCTGTTCTACTTTAAGACCACTGCCCTTTCTCCTATCACCACATGACCTTATAAAGAATTCCTCTCCAGCTTTCCTGTAGGCCCCCTTTAGGTACGTAGAAGGCCGCTATATGGTTTCCCCACACCCTTCTGTTCTCCAGGCTGTAAACTCATACTAGCTCAGCCTGCCTTGGTAGGAGATGTTCTCCAGTCTTCTGGTCAGCCTCTGGACCAACTCCAGCAGGCCTGTGTCTTTCCTGTGTTGAGGCCTCCAGAGCTGGATACAGCACTCCACATGAGGTCTGACGCCAGCCAGGTTGAGGGCAGAATCACCTGTCTTGACCTGCTGGCCATGCTCTCATCCAGCCCAGGGTGGGATTTGCCTTCTGGGCTGCAAGTGAATATTGCTGCTTTGTGTCTAGCTTCTCATCCAGTGGTATCCCCAGGTTCTTTTCCCAGGGTTCCTTTCAAAGTTGTCATCCTTCATCCTGCATTGGCAACAAGACTTGTCACTACTCAGAAGCAGGACCATGCACTTTTCGTCACCGAACTTCATGAGGTTCACCTGAGCCAACTTCTCCAGCCTCACTAGGTCCCTCAGGATGGCTTCCCATCCCTCAGTCACGTAAACCGCACCACTCAGCTTGGGATCATTAGCAAACTTGCTGAGAGTGTATTCAGTCCTGCTCTCCCTAGCACTGATGAAGATGTTCGACAGCACTGGTCTCTGTACAAACCCGAGCGACCTCACTTGTCACCCCTCTCTGCTATTGATCACTACCCTGTTGGCATATTGGATGCCACCGTCCAGCCAGTTTCTTATCCACACAACCCCCCACCCTTCAAATTGGTAATTTCCAGGCTCCTCTTTTCTACCATTTTTTTAAATGGGCAGAATATTTCCCTTCTTCCAGTCACCAGGAGCTCCTTCACCTCCAGGACTTTTCATGAATCACAGAGAATGGTTTTACCATTCTATCATCCAATTCCTTCAGGTCTCTGGCATGCAACTTATCAGGTCCCATAGATTTATGCATGTTTAGGTTTCTTGGGTGATCCCAAACCTGACTGTCCCTGACAGTGGAGGCCACTTTACCCTGGTCCTCATCAACTTGGGAGCCCTGAGCAGAAAGGTGGTCATTGAAGACTGAAGCTAAAATGGTATGGAATACCTCAGCTTTCTCCTTGTCTGTTGATACCAGCTCTCCAGTCTGCTGTTCAGGGAGCTGGGAGGCACTTTCTTTAACCTTCCTTTGATGATTGATGTGCTTGTAGGACCCCTTTTTCTTATCCCTTGCTCAATTCGGATCCAGCCATGCATCAGCCTTCCTGGTCTCATCCTAACACAACCAGACGGTGTTCCTATACTATTCCCAGGGTGCCTGTCCCTGCTTCCACTGCCTGGGCAGTTCCCTCTTGCTCTTTATTTTGACCAGCAGGACTCAGCTCTGCCATTCCAGTCTCTTAAGAAAAGGAAGAATTCTCTGTTCTGTATCAGGGCACTTTCATCCAGTCCCAGGAGAGGAAAAGTCAGGAAGGTATGACCCCACAGCACATCTACATATAGGAATCTAACTTCCCATCACTAGTACCAGATACTGTTTTGTGGCATTAAGTTCTGCTTCTGTGACTAAATTTGCATTGGTCTATTACATTAATAATAAAATAATCACATATACAATTATCATTATGATAACTATCAAATAATAATAAATATAATGACTATAATAATAAAGGGCTGTAACAATATTACAAGAGGATATTGTTTTCTTCAGAGATTGTGAGGAATTTTCCTAAGCTTTACCTTGCATTTACCTTTCTAAGCATTACCTTGTCTCCTCAAATGTATCTGTGAATAGAATAGAACAGAATAGAACAGAACAGAATAGAATAGAATAGAATAGAATAGAATAGAATAGAATAGAATAGAATAGAATAGAATAGAATAGACCAGACCAGGTTGGAAGAGACCTTCAAGATCATCGTGTCCAACCTATCATCCAACACCACCTAATCAACTAAACCATGCAACCAAGCACCCTATCAAGTCTCCTGAACACCTCCAATGATGGTGACTCCACCACTTCTTCGGGCAGCTCATTCCAATGGGCAATCACTCTCTCTGTGTAGAACTTCTTCCTAACCTCCAGCCAAAACCTCCCCTGGCACAGCTTGAGACTGTGTCCTCTTGTTCTGGTTGCCTGGGAGAAGAGACCAATGTCTGCCTGTCTACACCCTCCCTTAAGGTAGTTGTAGAGAGCAAGAAGGTCTCCCCTGAGCCTTCTCTTCTCCAGGCTAAGCAACCCCAGCTCCCTCAGCCTCTCCTCACAGGGCTGTGTTCCAAACCCCTCACCAACTTTGTTGCCCTTCTCTGGACACGTTCCAGCAAGTCAGCATCCTTCCTAAACTGAGGGGCCCAGAACTGGACACAGGACTCCAGGTGTGGCCTAACCAGTGCTGTGTACAGGTGCAGAATGACCCCCCTGCTCCTGCTGGCCACACTGTTCCTGATGCAGGCCAGGATGCCATTGGCCCTTCTGGCTGCCTGGGCACACTGCAGGCTCATGTTCAGCCTACCATCGACCAGTACCCCCAGGTTCCTCTCTGCCTGGCTGCTCTTCAGCCACTCTGACCTCAGCCTGTAGCACTGCATGGTGGAAGTGCAATGTGATGACGTTTAGGGAAAAGGCCAAGAAAAGTGGACTTTTCTCTACAATCTTGAATTTAGTGCTATGTTAAATTTACATCTTTTCAGAAGAATTAACTACACTTCCTTTAAAAACAAAAACAAGATAGTCTAAACTAATTTCATTGGTGCTTGTGGGGTGCAGTTTGGAGTTTGGGTTCTGTTAGTTCAGTCTGTGTCTGGTCTGGGTTCAGGCTGGGTGCAGTCTGTGCTTCTTTCTCTCTGAAGCAGGAACGGCCTTGAGTTAACAGCTAACCAGATAAGAACACTAATCCTTGCATGCACTTTTTAGCTAACAGAATTTCCTTCCTAATTGCCTTTCTCTCTCTCTCTAACCCTTTTGGGAAAAAAGGGGAGGTGGGGAGGAGAGAGGGGGGTTCAGGGAACCCCCTGGCCGGCTGGAGGGAAAGGTTTTTCTGCATTGTGTTCATTGTTATATTTTCCTGTATATATTGTAAATATGTATATTTGTGTATATATTCATTGCATTCCATTTATGCTTGTAAATATAGCTTTCATCTGCTTTTCCGACTGAGCTAGCTGTGGTTTTCTTTCCCTGTGTGTGGGGAGGGAACTTTCTCACCCCACCACAGAGTTTAAATTCTCCTGTTACAGAAATAAGGTAGATTCAGAGCTTCTACTCTCTGATTTATACTCTAGGGACCAGCAATTTGGTAGAAAATGTAACTAGAATTAAACAGGTTACATTCCTGAACTCAGTTAACACATTCTGAGGTACAAAAACATGTGTACATTTCTTCATTTGCAAAGGAATAATTCCAAAGATACAGTAAATTCCCTGAATTCTGGGGACATTTCCATTTGCTTTAATCCAGTTTGGTTGTGGTGTTGGTTGGTTGTGGGTTGTTTGGGGTTTTTTTTGGTATGTTTGTTTTGGTTGGTTTGTTGTGGGAGTTTGTTGTTGGTTGGTTTTGGTGTTTTTTTTTTTTTTTTGCTTTGTTTGTTTTTCAAAGAAGGAAATAGAGAAGGGGGATGTACATTTTTCTGCACAGAATTGCCTCTTTTCCCCTGCATCTGTTTCATAAGGGTGCTGTGTCAGGTCTCTGTTTTCAAAGGAATTTTAAAGTTCTCATCACATCTCTGTATCTCTTCACAGCACATAAAAAGGATGCTCATTTGTTTCAACTGTAGAGTTCAGTGAAATAGAAAGAAAATAAATGAATAAATGTGTGATATGAAAATGTGACCTGAACAACTAACTGTATTTTAAACATGAAATAGACTGAGTAGCAGTGCAGATAATGTCAGGATATTAAGTGAAAATCTGCCAACCACACTCAGGAAAAACAATTTCAGAAGTCCAGGTAAACAGTACTGCTCTCCTCATGATCTACATCACCCTTTGGTGCATCCACTCTGCCTTCTCCTAGTCATCTGCTTCATTTTGTTTGCAATAGTTTCTAGAGGACTTGTCTACTACTTCTCCGGTAATGGACCTCTAGTTCCCTGGGTCCTCCTTTTGAGCCTTTTTGTGGACGGATATAACATTTGTGTTCTAGTCATAGAATTGTACAATCATAAAATGGTTTGGGTTGGAAGGGACCTCCATAGATCATCCTGCAGTGAGCAGGGACATCCACATTAGATCAGGTTTCCCAGAGCCCTGTTGAGCCAGACCTTGACAATCTCCAAGGATGCAGCCTCAGCCACCTCCCTGGGCAACCTGGTCCAGTGTTCCACTACCCTCAGGGTAAAGAACTTGTTCCTGACATCCAGCCTAAATCTACTCTTCTCTAATTTCAAGCCATTGTGCCCTGAGGCCAGACACAGATGACACACCAGGACACCCTGTGAAAACCAAGGGGAATTGGCACAAGAGGACGACAGGGCCAGCCCAGCTGAAGTGCTTCTATGCAAATGCACGCAGCTTGGGCAACAAACAGGATGAATTAATAGCCACCGTACTGCTGGGAGGCCATGACATAGTGGGCATTACTGAAACTTGGAGGGATGATTCCCATGATTGGAATGTAGGGATAGATGGGTACAAGCTTTTTAGGAAGGATAGGCAGGGAAGGAGAGGAGGAGGTGTTGCCCTCTATGTCAAAGAACCATCTGGAGTCAGCAGAACTCCACCTGGGGAGGGATGATGAGATGGTTGAGAGTATATGGGTTAGAATTAAAGGCAAGACAGGGGAAGGAGATATTACTGTGGGGGTCTCCTACAGGCCACCTGACCAGCAGAACCAAGCAGATGAGGCCCTCTACAGGCAAATAGAAGCGGCTTCCAGGTCACAAGCCCTGGTCCTCATGGGTGATTTCAACCACCTGACATCTGCTGGAGGGACAACACAGCAAGGCACCAGCAATCCAGGATGTTCCTGGACTGCATAGAAGACAACTTCCTCCTCCAAATGGTAGAGGAACCAACAAGAAAAGGTGCTCTGCTGGACCTTGTTCTCACCAACAGGGAAGGGCTGGTAACCAATGTGAGGCTCAGAGACAGCCTTGGCTGCAGTGATCATGAAGCAGTTGAATTTAATATCCTCAGGGCTATCAGGAGGACCTATTCTAAGCTTATGTCCCTAGACTTAGGCGTGCAGACTTCGATCGCTTCAGGAGTCTGCTAGCCACAGTGTCATGGGACAAAGCCCTGGAGGGAAGAGGGACCCAGGACAGCTGGTCAGTATTCAAGGACCACCTCCTCTGTGTCCAGGAGCTATGTATACCAACAAAGAGAAAAACAGGGAAGAACGCTAGGAGGCTGCCTGGATGAACAAGGAGCTCCTGGACACACTATTACTTAAAAAGAAACTCTACAGGCAGTGGAGGGAAGGACAGATAGAACAGGGGGTATATAAGGAAGCTGCCCGAGCAGCAAGAGGCCTGGTTAGGAAAAGCCAAAGCAGAGTTTGAATTGAATCTAGCCAGGGAGGTCAAAGGGAGCACTAAGAATTTCTACAGGTATATTAATGGCAAGAAGATGAGTAGGGAAGGTGTGGGCCCCCTCAGAAAGGAAACTGGTGAATTGGTCACAAGTGATGTGGAAAAAAGCTGAGGTACTCAATAACTTCTTTACCTCAGTCTTCACTGCAAGGGCCTCCAGCCATACTCCTGGAGTCATGGCAGACGATGCCAGGGCCGGGGAGGAAGAACTGCCCTTCATAAGTGAAGCTCAGGTTCGTGATCACCTGAAGAACCTGAAAGTGTTCAAGTCCATGGGACCCGACGGGATACACCCACGGGTGCTGAGAGAACTGGCAGATGAGGTTGCTAAGCCCCTCTCTATTATATTCCAAAAGTCATGGCAGACTGGGGCAGTCCCCACAGATTGGAAAAGGGCAAATATTGCTCCCATTTTCAAAAAGGGTAAGAAGGAGGAACCAGGGAACTACAGGCCGGTCAGTCTCACCTCTGTGCCCGGAAAGATCATGGAGCAGATCCTCCTGGAGGCACTACTGACTCAGAAGAGTAGTGAAGAGGTGATTGGGAGCAGTCAGCATGGCTTTGCCAAGGGCAAATCCTGCCTGACAAACCTGGTGGCCTTCTATGAACAGGTGACAGCATTAATAGACGAGGGGCGAGCAACTGATGTCGTTTACCTGGACCTGAGCAAAGCCTTTGACACTGTCCCACACCACATCCTGGTCTCCAAGCTGGTGACACACGGGTTTGATGGATGGACCACCAGATGGATAAGGAACTGGCTTGATGGCCGCACCCAAAGAGTGGCTGTCAATGGGTCCATGTCCCAGTGGAGGCCAGGGACAAGCGGAGTCCCTCAGGGATCAGTCCTGGGACCAGTCTTGTTCAACATCTTTGTGGGTGACATGGACAGTGGCATTGAGTGCACCCTCAGCAAGTTTGCTGATGACACCAAGCTGTGTGGTGCAGCAGACACGCTGGAGGGAAGGGATGCCATCCAGAGGGACCTTGACAGGCTGGAGAGGTGGGCACAGGCCAACCTCATGAGCTTCAACAAGACCAAGGGCAGGGTCCTGCATCTGGGTCGAGGCAATCCCAGGCACAAATACAGGCTGGGCAGTGACTGGCTGGGGAGCAGCGCAGAGGAGAGAGACTTGGGGGTGCTGGTGGACGAGAAGCTCAACATGAGCTCTCAATGTGCACTTGCAGCCTGGAAAGCCAATCAGATCCTGGGCTGCATCAGGAGAAGTGTGGCCAGCAGGTCAAGGGAGGTGATTCTCCCCCTCTACTCAGCTCTGGTGAGACCCCACCTGGAGTACTGCGTCCAGTTCTGGAGCCCCTATTACAAGAGGGATCTGGAGGTGCTGGAGCGTGTCCAGAGAAGGGCCACGAGGATGATCAGAGGGCTGGAGCACCTCTCCTATGAGGACAGACTGAAGGAGTTGGGGCTGTTCAGCCTGGAGAAGAGAAGGCTCCGAGGTGACCTCATTGTGGCCTTCCAGTATCTGAAGGGGGCCTACAAGAAGGCTGGGGAGGGACTTTTCAGACTATCAGGGAGTGATAGGACTAGGGGGAATGGGATGAAGCTGGAGGTGGGGAGATTCAGGCTGGATGTGAGGAGGAAGTTCTTCACCGTGAGAGTGGTGAAGCCCTGGAATGGGTTGTCCAGGGAGGTGGTTGAGGCCCCGTCCCTTGCGGTGTTTAAGACCAGGCTGGACGAGGCTCTGTCCAGCCTGATCTAGGGTAGAGTGTCCCTGCCCATGGCAGGGGGGTTGGAACTAGATGATCCTTGTGGTCCCTTCCAACCCTAACTGAAACTATGAAACTATAATTGTCCCTTGTCCTGTCACTACAGGCCTTTGTAAACGTCCCTTTCCAGCCTTCTTGTAGGCCCCCTCCACATTTTTGCAGTTATCATTGACAGTGGTCTTGCACAAATGTCAACATCTCTGAACATCCTGTGGTGGAGTGGAGTCTGTCCCGGTCCATGGTTTTATGTGGACTGACCTCTTGTGAGAGGCTGCAGGCTGTCCCTTCCTGCACTGCTAATGGCTCAGCACATGCATTTGTCATGGCAACTTGATCCTCATATCTGTGGCTCAGGTGTGCAAATAGAGAGAGGTAAAGCATGTGTGAAAAATCTCTGATTTGTTAGCTTTGCTAATAGTAATCGTGAGCTTCAGGACTTTCCTAAGATCTTGCTCTGTATAAATCAGACTCGTTTGTCCAGCAGTGCTCTTCCTAACCTGAGAGGCTTGATTCATGTCTCAGCAGCAGATGTAAGCATTTCTAGGCAGTCCAGCCCACAGGGGAGTAAGCCAAGTCTATTCAGTTCAACACTTTACATTTGACTGGTATTGAAAGGAAAGAAGCTGAGTTAGTGCATACAAGCTGAATGTTGACAGGTACCTCTTTGAAATTATTGGATGAGGAAGGAATGTTAATTAAAAAAAAATAAAAAATAAAGGCCTAGGTTTAGGAAGTTACAAACACAAAAAAGAGCTGAATTAAATGAACTAGGAGGGACCTGAGGAAAGGAAGTGATTCACATCATGTGTTGGTGAGGAAAGGATAAAAACATGGGAAAACACAACAAATTACTTGTTGTGAAACACAACATTTTAAAACATAAGAGCAGAATAAGATGATGTCAGCTGAAAAATGCTGCCAGATGAATGCATTTCCAAATGTAAGGTGTAAGCCACTTCTATCAAAAGTTATTGTAAGAGGATAAGTGTGATGAAACCCCCAATGAATGAGCATATTATTTTGGAAGTTGTTGTTTCTTCAGTAGACAGAGGAGCCTTTTATTCATTCCATGGAGGAATAATTGTGGGAGTATCTGGAAGAAATATTAGTGGATTGATCTTGAAGAATTTCATAGCCACATTATATTTATACAATTTTTTCCCCTCTCCAGTTTCAAAGAAAGACCTCATAACACTCCTCTGCCATATAAAAAAGAAGATCAGAACTATGATAAACTGAAATGTTAAATACTCTTTTATGGCTAATTTTGTTCTTAACTTTACTGAAGCTACCTCAAACAAGTTTCTTCCTGATAGAAACTAGTAACAGTGACGAAACATCAATACTGACTGGTGCCCTTACTGACATTACAGTATAAGTAAAACATTCATTCAAATGCATTTAAATTGAGTCCCTTTGAATCATCTCAGAACAAAAATTGAAAATCTTGCACTTCCATTACCAGTGACAATTTCTCTAGTGTGTCTGTCATAAATGCAGCCACATCAACAAGATGTGAATGCCACCCCTGCAGATTGTAATGTCAGTGGATCTGAAAGTGCTATAACTCGAACCTGCCTCAAAAATCCTGATACCATCTGTCCACGTTTCGTAAAAGGAAAGCTGACAGGTAAATAGTGACTGCAGCTTGGAAAAGGATCAGCACATTTTGCTGAAACTAAGTGAACGTTATCCAACGATCTTCAGATTTAAACCACTCTTTCTTTCAATTCAGTTTCTTTCAGTCCACCTGGACAAAAAAGCATTGTTAAGTTTGCCAGTATGGCAACCTGTTTACTGTTTTGTGCAAGCCATAACATAAAGCATCTAATCCTGGCTACAGATACTGGCTTTTGCCACTGGCCTTTGGGTGAATGTAGACAAGTCTCCAATCTCTCCACTGTCACAGTTTGCCCTAACATAAAATAAGGTCATGGTACTAGTTTCTTTTTTAAATGTAGTGAGGTCTGTTCATCAAAACATCATGTAATAAGTTGAGTATATGCTGCTTGTCTTCACAAAAGCCACCATGGTGTGAAACCTTGTCTGATAGCATCCTCAATAGTGATTCCCATCATTCCTTTGTTGTCCCCATGTGCCAGACTTTCATTTTACTGTTGGAAAAATGTTATATGTGTACCATGTTACAAAACGGATCTAAATTCTGCAGGACAGCATGCATCATACCCTCTCCCTGTAAAACAATCTCTTGCAGTAAGTCACTAAAAGTGCCAATACCAAAATGTTCATTTCTCCTACTTCCAGCATCTAAGAATTCAGTATCAAAGTTGTTGACTGTGGGGCTGCTGATTAAGCCTATCACTAAAGCCAGGAAACCTTGACTGACATATAAGTATTCCTCCCCAAAAGCAAGAAATTATTATATTAAAAAACATAAAAAACCTGATCTGGGGAAAGCATTTCATGGAGTCTTTCCACATTAGTCTTGATTAAAATTAGAGATACATAAAATCTACCAAAACATTAAACAAACTCCTAAAGGGTCCTCTAAACTGTTTTGGGATGAGCGTAGGTTAACTCTTGAGCTGCACAGGATCCGTTTCACAGCAGAGCAATGCACTTGTTCATTGTTAACCACTGAAGGATGAGGCTGTAAAGGCAAAACAAAAACACAGAATCATGGAATCATAACATGGTTTGGGGCAGAAGGGACCTCTAGAGGCCATCTAGTCCAACCTCCCTGCAGTAAACAGCGACATCCCCAACCACATCAATACAATTCTGTTCCAGTGCAAGTAGAACCACACTGATTAATGAACAGAAGATGAGATGAAAATGCAGGAAGATGGGAAATTCAAACTGCATTTACTGTTACCTTGATGATAAACTTAAATCTTTCTGATTTTTCCTAGCACAGTAGGATGCAGGGAGAGTGAGGACAGAAAACAGTATAGTAGAGGTGTATCAAAATAAAGAGCACAAACCAGCATTTGTAATATTTGTGATTGCCTCTGAGTCTTACCTTTCAGTAGTAGCTTTCTTGCAGTTTTTTTTCTCATATTTTTAGTACAAAAGTTTGTTGATACGACTTTTAAATGATAATGGATCAACTTTTCTTCCATCAATATATTTATCAGTTGTAGCTCTGACTTACAGTGGTTCCCAGAGCTTGGCACTAGACAAAGTGACAGACATTACAAACTGAAGTTACGAATGCATTTCTTTTCCTAGGGACAGAGAGAGAGGCACTTGGGTGGGCTTTCAAAAGTTGTGATGATGGTGTGTCTCAGCTGTGTAATGGTGCATGGTAAAGGCTGTCACAGTTCTTGTCATCTCAAGCTGCCTTGCTAGACACGGTAAAAATGATTGAAAGCTTTAGAAATTAATTTCTTAGAATATATGTAGGAAAACAGTGAGAACTGCTGTAAGTTACATTGACAGTCTAAATGGTGCAAGGCCCGAACAAAAGCCCACCTGTGTATAGTTCCTTCAAGAGATATAGACTGGATAGAGTTCCCTCTTACATCAGATAATGCCATTTTATGAAAGGTGAAGATTAGCTGAACTGCTGTGATGAAACCATGATAACAGCTGTGCTGTGAAGATGAAAAAAGTAAACAATTTTAAGGTACAGATATTTTAGGTGACTACACAGGCTTTGGTCACAGTTCAACAGCAGTCAGGTCTCATCTGATGGCAAGTCACAGATGTCTGTTTTGAGGATTCAGATTGATTTTTTTAACCTGTTTCACCATTGCAGTTACTACTCAATACTGAGTCCCTTTCTAATGTCAATGATTTGTTTAAACTCATCCCGTCTCTGGGAGATATTTTATTAATGTTCATTAGTACATCATTCTGTGAACATCTGCCTTCACTGAAGAGTTGTGTTCCTTCACTAAAAACAAAAACAAACAAAAAAGTTAACTTATATTGTAGATCCTACTATATTCATCGTAGTACACAAATGAACATAACAATATTCATGTTAACATTCCAGCCCATATTTGTGTGAATTCTAGTTAAGTGGAGTACAATTAGAGAACAATAAAACACTTGGAGATAAAAGTGGCAGATGAAATCTGCAGCTCCTTATATGTCAAGCATTCAATTGAGCTCCCATTTATCAAGCTATGTCTCTCAAAAAAAACCCAAGCAAACAAAAACCCTGGGAGTAAATGCATTCAGATTAAATTACAGAAATTATGAAAGACAAAGATGAAAGTGATTCCAGTGTCTGGAGTATAATAAACTAATTTGGGGCTTTGGCTGCAGTAACAGAAGGACTGATGGGAAAATTGCTTGGTAGCTGCAAAAGAATGCTTGCAGCAAAAGACTGTCAAATGAAAAGGCAATAATGGGAAAGCAAGGCTCTAGGAGGAAAGAAAAGGTGCCAGCTTAAAATAACTTCTTTTTAACACTTGGAAATCATTACTTTGTATATGTAGGCTCTGATAACACAGTAAGGAATATCGCCATTAGTATCAACACTGCATGATCAGGCCTGTTGAGAAAAGCTTCATTAGACAACTCAGAAATTCTCCATGGTTACAGTACCAAGGAATCTGACACACAGCTAGGGAGTGAGGTTGCAAATTTAGTCCCTCAGATGTAATTTAGATTGCAAATACTGTTCCAGACAGTTATTTAGAGACAGAGGAAAGTGACAAAGACTGAGGAATATTCACTCCATCTGCCATTAATGTTTAAAAAATTAATAAAACTTAAGGATATTTATCAAAAGAGTGTGTTCTACATAAGAGACAGTAATCTTCACATGGGGTGAAGCAAGAAGTATCTAACTTCAATATGCCTTTGCAGGCTTTGCCTCTGACTGAAAATATGATCATGCTATAAAATGCATGATTTATAGAGTATCCCTGAAAGAGTTAATTGGAATAGTAAACCTCCTAAAGCGTTTGCCAGCGATAATGAATACACTGCAAAGAGTCAAATTTGGAAAGCATGTAAAATTTGTCCTTTAGTCTTGTTTAGTTTGTTGATTTTTTTTCCTCTGCTTTTGAAAGATTTACGTTATCCTTGCTTTCAGGATTTTGCTGCAACCACCCGTTTAGCTATTTATTATGGGGTTTTGTTGGCATCAGGTTCTTTCTCAGGTATGTGGATAACAATACCTTGATATGTACTTCACTGACAAGCTAATCACCCAGCACAGTGATGAATAGTGAAGCATGTGTTTTGGACACCAGGGGAAAAAAAAAGTAGATATCATGGGGAAAATCAGCAAGACCTGGTTATGACCAGATCTATGTTTCTATAGGATTTGATGTCAAAATTGTAGAAGAAAAAAATATAAAGTATTATGGCACAGAAATTTTTCTGAACTATACACAAGAACGATCTGAAAGCACTTGTAAAGAAATGTGACCAGCAAGTGGAGAGTGGTGATTCTGTCACTCTGCTCTGGTGAGACTGCACCTAGACTGCTGCATCCAGCTCTGGAGCCATCAGTACAGGAAGGACATGGACCTGATGGAGCAGGTCCAGAGGAAGGCCACAAAAATTATTAGGGCGCTGGAGCACCTCTGCTTCAAGGACAGGCTGAGGAAGCTGGGGATGTTTAGCCTGGAGGAGCGTCTGGAGAGACCTAACAGTGACCTTCCAGTACCTCAAGGGGGCCTGCAAGAAGGCTGGAGAGGGACTGTTTACGAAGGCATGGAGTGATAGGATGAAGGGCAATGGTTTGGAATTAGAGAAAAGTAGAATTAGATTGGCTGTTAGGGAAAAGGTTCTTTACAAAGAAGGTGGTTGAGTCTGGAATAGGCTGCCCAGGGAGGTAGTTGAGGTCCCATCCCCAGAGATACTCAAATTGAATCTCAATGGGGATCTGAGCAATCTGATCTAGTTGAAGATGACCCTGCTTACTGCAGGGTGGTTGTCCTAGATGACCTTTAAAGGTCTCTTCCAACCTGGGTGATTCTGTGATTCTATGACATTCAAATAGAAGGTGAGAGCTTGCACAATAGGCACTGAAAAAGAACTATTTTAATAAACATTTATATTGTTTGAGTGTGCAGTAAGCTATATGTATAGAAGTGGAAATGATACACAGAAAGTTATTCCAAGGATCTATTTATTATTCAGTACAGGAGATCCTCCCAATGAACAGCTGTGATAGAAATGACCACAAAGCAAAAGAACACTGATTAGAGTTAAAGAGCAAGTCTCTCTGTCTGGTGAGATACTATTCAGGTAACTACATGCTAATAGAAACAGAGGAAGAGGTGAGATGCAAAAGACTTGAAGGCTGTATCTTCAAGTATCTTCAAGGACTGAAGATATTGAGAGACATTTATATGTTAAGAATATTTAAATGAAACTGTGGCAATTGATAACAAGAAGTAATTATTCTCATAAGAAGAATATACAGGTCTTGTAAGGGCCCTTTGATCAAGTGGAGAAGCAATGCTTTAAAGGCAACACTGAACCTGTTCAAATTAGAATGGAGGAATAGCTTTTTAAATGTAAGGGCAATTAACCCTGGAAACAAAATATCAAAGGAAAGGTTGAATTTTTTCCATTTCTGGTAGCTTCAGATTAAGCTGGCACACTGAAAGAAATTACAGTTTGGTCAAAGCCATGATGGAGTCAATGCAGGGGTAATTGAGGGAAACTGAAGGTGTCTGGAACATGGGATGGAAGATTGGATGAGCTATAGCTCTTTCCTGATCTTCAGCTCAGTAGATTTCTGATAACATATAACTTGTTTGGAAGAATCCGAAGGAGATTGCTTTATCTTTCTAGCATATTGTCACAGAAAAAATACACAGACACTATATTAGGTTTTAGAAGTTCAGTTCTTTGAAGGCTCATTTTCTTCCAATTTGGCAATATCTTTCCTTGTTTCATTGCTTTTTAACAAGCTGAAAATGTCACAGTCGTTTCCTGCAAATAGCACCAAATGCTTTTTCTGTGGCACAGTTTCCATGATAATTTAGATTGGATGGTCTCTCACTTTTAGAGAAAGATAAGAATATCTAACTTTGAAATTTTTTAAATCTTTGCTTTTCTGTGTGTGTGTGTGAAACAGAAATATTCTTTTTTCTGGCTGATACATATCCATGTGAGCAATCACTGCTCATGAGGAATACTGCTGGTGTGGTTCTACAGCGCAGGACTCATAACTCTTATTTTTGTATGAAACATTTTGTGTCATTATAGAATGCAATTTACTGTCAGTTTATCCAGACCCTCATTTCAGAATAAGAATAAGCCTTGTCTGAAATTAGATTCTTAAATTTCCCATTTTGATAATTGTCTTTGAGTCTTTAAGTAGGAAGGAGCAAAAAGGGTCAAAATGTAGGACTACCTGAGCAGAAAGATACTAGTGGTGGAGCACTGAGTAATACCTGCTGCACTCTTTTTTTATGCCTGATAAGGACATTTTGTATATCACTGCATCATAGAATGGTCCAGGCCAGAAGGGATCTCCAAATGTCATCTAGTCTGACTTCCCCTGATCCTCAACCAGATCAGGTTGCCCAGGGCCTCATTGAGCCTCACCTTGAATATCTCCAGGGAAGGAGCCTCAACCACCTCCCTGGGCAACCTCTTCCAGTGTTTCACCTCCCTCATAGTGAAGAACTTTTTCCTAATAACCAATTTAAATCTGCCCTTCTCTAGTTTGAAGCCACTGCCTCTTGTCCTGCCGCCACTGGCCCTTGTAAACAGTTTCTCGCCATCCTTCCTGTAGGCCCCCTTCAGGTACCGGCAGGCTGCTATTAGGTCTCCCCAGGGCCTTCTGTTCTCCAGACTGAACACCCCCAGCTCCCTCAGCCTGTCCTCATAGCAGAGCTGCTCCAACCCCCTGATCAGGACATCGAGACTCTTAAACATGTCCAGAGAAGGGCAACAAGGCTGGGGAGAGACCTCAAGCACAGCCCTGTGAGGAGAGGCTGAGGGAGCTGGGGTTGTTTAGTGTGGAGAGGAGGAGGCTCAGGGGAGACCTTATTGCTGTCTACAAATACCCTGAAGGGAGGTTGTGGCCAGGTGGGGGTTGGTCTCTTCTCCCAGGCAACCAGCACCAGAACAAGAGGACACAGTCTCAAGCTGCACCAGGGAAGGTTTAAGCTCAAGGTGAGGAGAAAGTTCTTCACAGAGAGCGTTGTTGGGCATTGGGATGTGCTGCCCAGGGAGGTGGTGGAGTCACCATCCCTGGAAGTGTTCAAGAGGGGACTGGATGTGGCACTTGGTGCCATGGTTTAGTAGTCATGAGATATTGGGTGACAGGTTGGACTTGATGATCTTTGAGGTCTTTTCCAAACCTTGTTGATTCTATGATGCTATGATTCTATGATCATTTTCATGGCCCTTCTCAGTGCCCTCTCCATCATGTCCATTTCCTTCCTATATTGAGGGCTCCACGCCTATACAGAGTACTCCAGGTGAGGTCTCACCAGAGCAAAATGGCAGAATCACCTCTCTGGATCTGCTGGCAATGCATCTTTTGATGCAGCCAAGGTTGTGATTGGCTTTCTGGGCTCTAAGCTCACACTGCCTGCTCATGTCCAGCTTCTCATCCATCATCCCCAAATCTTTTTGCACAGGACTGCTTTCTAACACCTCCTCCCCCAGTCTGTATTGACAGTGAGGATTGTTCCAGCCCAGGTGCAGAACCCTGCACTTGCTCTTGCTGAACCTTATGAGGTTTGCCTTAGCCACTTCTCCAGCTTGTCCAGGTCCCTCTGGATGCCATCCTGTCCCTCTGGTGTATTGACAACACCACACAGCTTGGTGTCATCTGCAAATTTGCTGATGGTGCATTCAATCTCACTGTCTATGTCATTGGTAAAAATAATATACAGTACAGGTCCCAGTACAGACCCCTGAGGGACACCACTTGTCACTGCTCTCCATCCAGACCTCAAGCCATTGAGCACCATCCTCTGGATGCGACCATCCATTCCAATTCCACTGAACAGTCCACCCACCAAATCCATATCTCTCTAACTTGGTGAGCAGGATGATGTGGGGGACTGTGTCAAAGGCCTTGCAGTGGTAATGATTAATATGTGTAAGTAAGTACTGAGTGTGTTAATTATTTCTGACTCCTTTATTGGTAAATACATATATGTTTAGTAGCACCAATATTTGCTTCAAAATCAGGACTAGGAAAGCAGTATAAATTGACAGGCCCGAGAAAATGTTAATTAAAGACTTCAGATGCCTATAGAACTGAGACTTAATGGCTGTGGATTTAGTCACAGAATATATATCCAGGACAAAAGGTTAATTTTCATGACTCCTACAGAAAGCATTTGCTGTCTCTTTCAATTTCCATGTCAGCTAAAGAAATGTAAATTTTAACATGTCTATACATTCTGCCTGAAAATAACAACTTGCCTTCCAGCTGCAGAAAAGAGACTGTACAGAAGGTGTCCTTAGGTAAGTTATTATTGAGTCACTAAAACAGATTTTCTTGAAGCCCTTCACATCAACTGAGACCTTTAAGTGCTAGGGGCATAAATGTGAGATGAGGTAATTCACAATCAAAAATAAATGGGGATGGGGAGCTTGATGCCATGCTTTAATGGACTAGATAGTGTTGGGTGATAGGTTGGACTCGATGATCTTGAAGGTCTTTTCCAACATGGTTAATTCTGTTCTGTTCTATGCTATTCTATGCTATGCTATTCCATACTATTCTATCCTACTCTAATCCTAACAGACTCCTTTCAGCCTTTTGGTCACCTTAATTCTCTTTTGCCCTGTGACATTGCATTTATATATCCTGTCTTCTACACTATGATCAGTTTGCACCTACTGGTTGATGGTAGGCTGAACATGAGCCTGCGGTGTGCCCAGGCAGCCAAGAAGGCCAATGGCCTCCTGGCCTGCATCAGGAACAGTGTGGCCAGAGGGGGCAGGGAGGTCATTCTGCCCCTGTACACTGCACTGGTTAGGCCACACCTCGAGTCCTGTGTCCAGTTCTGGGTCCCTCAGTTTAGGAAGGAGGTTGACTTGGCCAGGGCAGGTTTATGCTGGATGTTAGGAAGAAGTTCTATACAGAGAGAGTGATTGCCTGTTGGAATGGGCTGCCCGTGGAGGTGGTGGAGTCACCTTCATTGAAGGTGTTCAGGAGGAGACTTGATGGGGTGCTTGGTGCCGTGGTCTAGTTGTTTAGGTGGGTTGGATTGGTTGATGGGTTGGACACAATGGTCTTGAAGGTCTCTCTCAACCTCGTGTAGTGTATTGTATTGTATTGTACTGTGTCTGAGTGAAATGGCTCACCAAATGCAGGAATTCATGAAGCAGTCTCATTACATTTTACTTTGAAATCTTTCACTGTTTATAATTCCACATGACCTCCCACTGATTACAGTTTTGAATGCCACTGATAATACTTTAAAACATAAATAAATAAAATCTGTAGATTCTGAGCAGCTAATGTGTAGAGTCTTTAGTCTTTCAGTAGCTTTGTGGAAAACAACAGTCATAATACTCGACTTTGTTAAGTATTGTGAAACTTAGAGGTTAAATGATACTTAATAATATTGCTAACTTGTACAGAGTCTGAATATAAAGCTTGATGACATCATATGTAAGTAAAAATGACAGATCAGAGTTCAGACCCACATTGCTCATCTTTTCAAAGCTCTCTAATTATTCTAACCATGCAAATGTTTTTCTTTATGAAAGTATGTTTGGAGAAAATTACTGTTGTGCAGAATTATTTATCAGACAATCTCAATATACATGTATAAATGGCTTGGAGATACAAGTAATTTTCCAGCCAGTTCGTACAGCTAACAGGAGGAAGAACCCACCACCCTGTATCTCTGTGTGCTGACAGAGAAACTCCCATGGAGACACCTGAGAGCCCCATGGCTCTCAAGGGCCTCCTATGGAAAGGAAGAGAGAGTGTTAGCTAAAAGCTGGAGGAGTACTCAAATTTGATGATATGAATCAACATATTTTATCACGTCAAAAAGTTTTAAATCTTACGCCATGTCTCGATCCGGAGAGGGAAAGAGATTCAGGTTTTTAATGAATATTCCCGTGTTGTGAAATTGAAGGAACAAACGAGGCCAGAATATCATCAGCTAGACTATTGATTACATAAATACAGTGGATGGACATAAATAAAGTGGATGGATCAGAAGGGGAGAGAGAGAAAATAAAGAAGAGAGAAGAGGAAAGGAATTATATTACCACACCCCTCACCCCCCAAGACAGTTTGAGTCTGCGGAGGAAAGGTGCTGCAGGAGATGTTGGGTCTGTAGAGGAAGGGTGCTGAGGCTTTGGCTGTAGAAGAGATGTGGTCCTCTGAGCAGCTTCTTCAGCTCCATGAGTTGCAGCAGGTGGAACTTAGGGCACGGAGAGAGGGTTTACAGAGTCCAAGATCCGTTGTGTTGGCCCCGTGATGTTTCCAGCGTGTGGTGCTGCATTTTGCTTCTCCAGTTTTCTTCTTCTGTTTTCTTCTGCTAAGCCAGTAGTTGCTCCAGTCTTTTATACAGTTTTTTAGTCCTTAGGCAAGTGTCCAGATGTTGTTCCCCAGGATATAGTTCTGGGAAATCATCTTTGTCCAGGTATCGTTCCCCAGGAAATCTTTCTGTGTACTCAGGTGAGTTTGGGCACCTGTCTGGATGGAGGGGGGAGGCCTCCGCCTCCTCCTGCTCCATCTACCTACCCACACACTCATTACACATCAGGAAACAGGTGGTGATTCCATTGTCTCACCATCCTCCCTCCCTGGAGTATCTGATAGCTGGAAATGATCCTGTCCTGAAGGTGTGAATGCTGGGCCCTTGGGCCATTGTTGTAGGCCAGCTGCAGTCCAGTGAGCAATGTTATCTTTGCACCTTGCAAGAGTCCTTCCAGTGGCTCTGCCCAACGCACATCAGCTATTGTCTGGGCAAGCAGCCAGTGATATTATCTTTGTTGAGTCACACCAGGAGAGACAAGCTTTAGTCTCTCACAGTAAAGCCAGTTCAGGCTTTACCTTCATGTATCATGCTCCAAATGCTGGAGACTGCCCATCAACATCCTGCATGGTCCATGTGCCCCTGCACTGGAGAGAAGACTGCCTAGAGAAGAAGCAATTACTTCAATGATCTGATTCTAATCCCCTTTTATCCATGAGTTTTCACCTATAGAGTTTGTCCATGCAAACAGAAGTGATGAATTCCCTTCTTGAAAGAAATTGCAATGGCTTAGCTGTGATCCACTAACAGACAACGTGTGTTATTAAAGCAATACAGCTGCAAGGAACACCTTGAATATCCATGAAATTAATGCATTTTACTTCACAGCATGAGGAGACTATAAGTGAACACACAGTCTATTATTGCCTCTCTGTGGCCAGGCAGTAACTTTTGAAGGCAAACAGGAGAGTTCATTTGGGATCATGTCTGAGTGTTCCACCCTGTGGGGTTTTGGAATATTTCATGATAAGTCACTTGTTAAACCTAAGTGACAAACATTTAGCTGATTGAATGGTATCTATTTATATTCACTAAGCATCTGGACCAAAGGCAAAAATGTGTGCATAGGGACTAAGAAAAATTGTCTGAAACTCAATATTAAATCTGCAAAGTACTGTTGAGAGCTAGAAAACCAGTTCAACCTGTTTGGTATATTAAAAAAACAAGCATTCTACTGAAAGACTTTCTCCAAGGAGAAATATAATTAACTAGATTATTGATTTGTTACGTGGAAGTAGAAATCCTTACTCTAAACTGAGGAAGCCATCATGTTTTCTAGAAAGCACTTCTTCAGCTGAACCCAAATGTGTTGGTTTTCTCCATGTACCCTGAGCAGCTTTTAGGACATAAACCATCCAGCAGAGAGGCATTTATGTCTGCTTTGTATTGGCAGAGTGCCATCAACCCATGACTCTGGGTGCACTGATCATGTATCTCCTGACATTTTATGGCAAAGATATATATATATAAAGCTACCTACAGCTGTGCAGAGAGCAACCATCCCACAGATGCTGGAAAGAATGAACAGGAAAACTTTGGACCATAATTCATAGTTTATGGACACTATCATCAGTGGCTGTGACCTTTTCATCCAGCACTAAACGTAGGAGGAGAGAACTTAATTCACCTGAGTGCTATACCATATCAGCAATTCATCCTCCTAATGTCAGCCCATAGCTTCATGCTTCCCAAATTTCAGCTGGCAGTGCATTGCTACAGCTACCAGGTCAGTGCTGAACCTTCCCACTGAATCTTTAGTCAATGACTTTCAAATTATCTCTAAAACCAAACAAACAAAGAAACAAACAAACATTTTGTGGTTTGATGGTAATCATCTTTGAGAGATTTTGTGCACCTCAAAAATACTTTTTTAATGTTTTGCTTCCTATATTCTGTAAGTGAATATCCTTGTAATCCCTACAGATGGAATTATAAGAAGCATCAGTCATCAAGTATAACCCCCCCCCCCAAAATTCCAGCAAATGGGAAATTGCTTGGTTATTTAGACATTTGGATAAGAAGGCTTTAAAATTACCTACTACATTTTTCTCCCCCAGAAGTCTTGATAACATAAGTGGACTATTTTGATGTATTTTTGCCTTAAATTAACATCAACCAATCTAAAACATTATCTCATGCTATGAAGAAAACCAGTTCCAACTTCAGCTGAATGTTTACATGTTTGATGTAGGAAGTTAGAAATTAATGCTGACACTCCAGAGTTTACTTAATCACTTTTGGAAAACAAACAAAGAAACAAACAGAAACCTACCAAAAGAATTGTTGTACCTATTTTGAAACAGAATTCTGCTTTTCTGTTGTTTGGCTGTATTGCCTCCTTAGTCATTTCCAAGATTAGGAGGTGTGTAAGCAGTCGTAAGGTTGTTGAATTGCCTCATCTCTCAGCTTTTTAGCTGTGGAAATACAGAAATGTGCTCGTGTCTTAGCACCAGAAAGCAAGAATGCCTGACAAAAAGGTGTCAGGAAGAGTATCCTCAATGCATGTGACTGCTTGCTCATGAAGATCCTATTATTATTATTATTATTATTATTATTATTATTATTATCCTCTTGCCCTCTTTTATTACCTAGAAGAGTGAGAATAAAATGGAACCAGCACAGGTGTCAGTTATATTATCATGGATCACCTTTTCCTCGCTCTCTTTTTTCTCTCTCTCTTTTCAGCCTGTGAACAGAGAAGGGTGTGTATGAGAGAGTGCAGGGGATGCAATTATTTTAGTGATAAAGTAATACTCATTGCCAAGGTGTCATTCTGTGGACACAAAACCTACAGATCTAAGTGAATTAAATGCATGTGTTCGTGACACTGTAGCTGTAGCTATAAACTTGTACAGGTACTGTTGTAAACAAGATAAATAGAGGCAAGATAAGATAAATCCATGGATGCAAGTGCCAGTATTACAGTGAATTGTTCCACAGGATTCTTTTAGCTGAAAAAGACCTTTAAGATCATTGATTACAACCATGATCTAACTAGCAAGTCTGGTGCTAAACCATGTCCCTCAGCACCGCATCTCTGCCTCTCTGAAACACCTCTAGGGTTGGGGATATGGCCACCTCCCAGGGCAGCCTGGGACAGTATTTGAGAATCCTTTCAGTGAAGTTATTTTGTACTATACAGTCTAAACCTCTCCTGATGCAACTCATAATCTTGGCCAGGAAGAAGCAAATAGGTTCCCTCAGTCCTGTATTAGTGACCTATCGTTTAGAATATATGGCCAGTCTTTTAGTACTATTTTATTTTATTTTTTGCTAGTGTAATGTATTTTTTTAGTTTCTAAGAATGAGTTCAAACAGGCTTCCAATCTTGCATCTCTAACAAATCTCTAAGCTGCACAGAGATGAACTCTGTTTTTATTTAGAGCAGTGCATTTCTACTGATATTTATGGTTAATTCCTGTTGTAAAATAATGTTAAATTAAAAGATACAGTTACTGTCCTATCATTGTCTGATAGTATTTCAGTTAATGCCTTAAAAAAAAACACAAAAGAAGAAAACTGAGTAAAAGATAAAGAATATGAACATGCTTTTATTTCACAGAATCACAGAATCACCAAGGTTGGAACAGACCTCAGAGATCATCAAGTCCAACCCATCACCACAGACCCCATGGCACCAAGTGCCACGTCTCTCCTGAACACCTCCAGGAATGGTGACTCCACCACCCCCCTGGGCAGCCCATTCCAATGGTGAATGACTCTCTCCATGAAGAACTTCTTCCTCACCTCACCACTCCCCCTGGTGCAGCCTGATACTGTGTCCTCTTGTTCTGGTGCTGGTTGCCTGGGAGAAGAGACCTAACCCCTCCTGGCTACAACCACCCTTCAGGTCTCCCCTAAGCCTCCTCTTCTCCAGGCTAAACAACCCCAGCTCCCTCAGCCTCTCCTCACAGGGCTTGTGCTCAAGGCCTCTCCCCAGCCTCATTGCCCTTCTCTGGACATGTTCAAGAGTCTCAATGTCCTTCTTAAACTGAGGGGGCCAGAACTGGACACAGGACTGAAGGTGTCTCCTAACCAGTGCAGAGTACAGGGGCACAATGACTTCCCTGCTCCTGCTGGCCACACTATGCTTGATGCATGCCAGGATGCCATTGGCCTTCTTGCCACCTGGGCACACTGCTGGCTCATGTTTAGACAGCTGTCAATCAGCACCCCCAGGTCCCTTTCTGTTTGGCAGCTCTCCAGCCACTCCCACCCCATCCTGTAGCTCTGCATGGGGTTGTTGTGGCCAAAGTGTAACACCCCGGTGCTTGGATTTGTTAAATGTCATCTTGTTGGACTCTGCCCATCCATCCTGTGGTTACTTTCAATGTTGATTAAGAGCTATTTTGATAACTGGGGATACCCACAATCAACCTGTGAGTTTAGATAGGAGGAAGAAGGCTGCTAAATTTAAGAGATCTAATCCTTGTAACTATATTCGGGCCAACACTGAATCTTTTCAGATGTCTCTACTGGGCATCTATCAAAAATAGTATCTCCATTTGCTTTGGCCAACCTCTGTTGCTTTGGGAAAGCTGCTAAATAAAAGCTCAGCCTCACTTCAATCAAGCAGGTGAAAGGTATGCTCAATATAATTTGCAGTAGGCAACAGACTATAGGTGATAATTGCTGGTGAACAGTGATTTAATTCTGTTATAAAGTAAGTCTCTAAGCAGTCAGTAAACCTACCCTGGCAACTCTTGAGTGGCCCACACTCTATCATATCACAGGGTGATGTACTTAATCACTAAGGTCCAGGACACTGTTGTGGGACTTCAAGGTTTTCCTTCTCTCCCACTGTAAAATTTTAAAACCTCATCAGGATAAAAACAAAAGTATATGTTTCTTACCTGGGTCTTACAGACTGACTGTAATCTAGAAGGATTTAATAGGATTTTCCCGTCTGTAGCACTGGCTTCTGTTGGACAGGCCTCAGGGTAAAGGATGTTGTTTTTAAAATATTGGTGAATGTAAATTTGTGATGATAGGTGGGGAAGGGGAAGGAAATATTATAAAGAGAGAGTCACGTTTCAACTTATGTGTCCTTCTAAAAATAAATACATAATTATATAAGTGACCTTGAACTCCTTAAGCTCCCATACCAGCACTCTGATATCTTTCATAGTTACAAAGTATTAAAAATCATGTGTATGTATATTACAAAATTATTGCTTCAGATTTTGTGTACTTCCCAGAAGAATTCATTTACATCATAGGTTCTAAAACATGTGAAGCTTGCCTGTGTACCAAACAGCAACAGCCAAAAAGAATCAGTGATGATTCAACTGCAACAGGAGTTGGAATCTGACACAAATGCACAAAAACATTAGTTCAGATTCTTTGTGCACAGAAAAAGCTTTGCAAATTTATATGTTAGTTCTGGCTTAGATTACACCCATTTGGTTAATTTCAATATAGCCTGGAGAAGAGGAGGCTCAAGGGAGACCTTATTGCTGTCTACAACCACCTGAAGGGAGGTTGTAGCCAGGAGGGGGTTGGTCACTTCTCCCAGGCAACCAGCACCAGAACAAGAGGACACAGTCTCAAGCTGTGCCAGGGGAAGTTTAGGCTCGAGGTGAGGATAAAGTTCTTCCCAGAGAGAGTTGTTAGCCATTGGAATGTGCTGCCCAGGGAGGTGGTGGAGTCACCATCCCTGGAGGTGTTCAAGAGGGGATTGGACATGGCACTTGGTGCCATGGTTTAGTCATGGGGTCTGTGGTGACAGGTTGGACTTGATGATCTTTGAGGTCTCTTCCAGCCTTGGTGATTCTGTGATTCTGTGATATCTTCAACTCCCGGGGATGTTCTGGGAGGTTAGAATAATGTTTGTTTTGCCAATGTAAAAGAGCTCTTACAACAGTTACAGGGGAAGAGTGAAAAGGCTGATAAGAATTAAACAGGTATGCACAGGTTGCACAAATTTATAGATCCAGATTTTGAGCGGGAAAAAAGAAGAGATTTTAGCTCTTTTGGTGTGTTGTATGTTCAAAGGAGAAAGATAATTCTGCAAATAAAAAAAAAAAATGTGGTTTTGTCTGCAAGAAGCCACTATGGTAGCTATAGCTTATGCACATGTTAGGCTGTTTTTAAACTAGCTAGCTTTGTTATTTCTCTTGCTGTGAGGGGGCTCTGAGGGATATGCGACTGGCGATACGGGATATGGGATCTGAGGGACTTGGGCGTGCTGGTTGATGGTAGGCTGAACATGACCCTGCAGTGTGCCCAGGCAGCCAAGAGACCCACTGGCATCCTGGCTGCATCAGGAACAGTGTGGCCAGCAGGAGCAGGGAGGTCATTCTGCCCCTGTACACTGCACTGGTTAGGCCACACCTTGAGTCCTGTGTCCAGTTCTGGGCCCCTCAGTTTAGGAAGGATGCTGACTTGCTTGAACGTGTCCAGAGAAGGGCAACAAGGTTGGTGAGGGGCTTGGAATACAAGCCCTGTGAGGAGAGGCTGAGGGAGCTGGGGTTGCTTAGCCTGGAGAGGAGGAGACTCGGGGGTGACCTTCTTGCTCTCTACAACTACCTGAAGGGAGGTTGTCAACAGGCGGGGGCTGGTCTCTTCTCCCAGGCAACCAGCACCAGAACAAGAGGACACAGTCTTATGCTGCACCAGGGGAGGTTTAGGCTGGAGGTTAGGAGGAAGTTTTACACAGAGGGAGTGATTGCCCATTGGAATGTGCTGCCCGGGGAGGTGGTGGAGTCGCTGTCACTGGAGGTGTTCCAGGAAGAGACTTGATAGGGTGCTTGGTTGCATGGTTTAGTTGATTAGGTGGTGTTGGATGATAGGTTGGACGCAATGATCTTGAAGGTCTCTTTCAACCTGGTTTAGTCTATTCTATTCTATTCTATTCTATTCTATTCTATTCTATTCTATTCTATTCTATTCTATTCTATATGTACACTGGATACCTATTTGGATTCTGAATCTGTGATTATCCAGGGCTCCACTGTACACTAAATATATGTGAGAAATGTCCTTCTTGCCTCAGAATGAATAAGCTTCCCATCCCTTTCTGTACCCATTTATTTACATTTGTCTTGAAGAAAACAATCCACTAGTGTCACTAATAGGAACCAGTATATTAGGAATATTGGGAAATCTGCTAAAACAGAAGTAACAACATAATGCATTTTTGCCAGTTTCATATGGATTTGAGTCATTGTCAGAAAAATTCTACTGCTCATTAGCAGCTCATAAACAATTTACAGTCTATAATTAAATGATAAATCTGATATTCTTAACACTTCCCAGAAACTACTAGATAAAATCTTGAGTTTATACTTGTAGTGTAAAATCAGGACCTCCTCTGTAATAGATAGATCTTCTCTAAGAATCACACAAAATCACAGAATGCTAAGGGTTGAAAGGGACCTGAAAGCACATCTATTCTGCCCCTGTCGCCCTGAGCAAGTTCACTTAGAGTAGGTCACACAGGAACAAGTTGAGGCAGGTTTTGACTGTCTCCAGAGAAGGAGAATCTAAGAACAATATTTCCCTTTCTCTGATCTTACGGTATCATGACATGGGACTTGCCTTCCATCTAACCATAAAGTATTTCCATGAGTTCACTAGATAGATTATGACACTCAAGGCTCCAATGTCTTTAGACTGAAAGAATATTTGAGGTTCCTTAATAAGTGATTAAATTGCATTCCATCAGTTGGCACGTGGGAGGATGCAATATCCTCTATGCAGCATTGTCAGTGATTCACTTTTTTAGCTCAGTTGGATTGCTGCCTTCAATCCAAATCAATTGAACAGGAAATGGTGTGATTAATCTTATATATCTTTGTTTGGAACCCATAGTTACTATTTAATGTAATTACTTCCTCACTGTGGTTTTGTTTGAAAATGAGTGCTTCCTTTCTTCATTTCAATTTCAAGTCTTTCTGTTGTGGTGTGCATGCTGGAAGCATATACAGGAAGTGATTTCTATCCAACATTTTCTTTTTTTTTTTTTTCTCAAGATTTGAAAATTTCTTTTCCCCTCCTTTGCTTTCATTTGCACAGTTGTTAAAAGCCTCTTTCATTCATACATTCATTCACAGAATGATTTAGTTTGGAAGGGACCTTGAAAATCATCTAGTTACAGCCTTGCTGCTTAAGGCCTCATCCAGCCTGGCATTCAACACATTTAGGGAGGGGTCGTCCACAACCTCCATGGGCAACCTGTCCCAGTGCCTCATCACCCTCACTGCAAATAATTTCTTCCTAATATCTAGTCTAAAGTTACCTTTCTCTAGCTTAAAGCCATTCCCTCTTGTCCTGTCACTACAACCCATTGTAAATACTCCCAGGATTTCTTGTAGGTCCCCTTCAGGTACTGAAAGGCTGCTGTAAGGTCTCCCCAGAGCCTTCTTTTCTCCAGGCTGAATAGCCCCAGCTCCCACAGGGGAGGCTCTGCAGCACTCTGATCATCTTCATGGCCCTCCTCTGGAGAGATTTATTTTTCACTCCATATTTATATCATGCTTCACCATACAAAATATTTAGCTAGTTGCACATCTGAACTATTTTGGTTATTGGAGAAGAAAGTGAGACAGTGCAGACTTTTAATCCACACATTCATTTTAAAAAAAATTTTAGTTAGAATCAGACATATTTCTTAAGCAAGCAGCAATAAAGAGGAAATGCTTTCAGAATTAATAAGTAAAAAGTCCTTTGATCTTTTAGTCTGGAAAAGAAAAGACTGAGGGGGGAATCTCATAAATGCTTATAAATACTTAAAGAGTGGGTATCAGGAGGTTGAGACCAGTCTTTTTTCAGTGGTGCCCAGTAACAGGACAAGGGGTGGCAGGCACAAACTGGAACATAAGTTCCATCTAAACATGAGGAGGAACTGCTTTAATTTACGGGTAGTGAAGGATGCCCAGTGAAGTGGTGAATCTCCATCTCTGGAGACACTCAAAACCCACCTGGACATGTTCCTGCATGACCTTTAGATGTACCTGCCTTGTCAGGGAATCATAGAATCATACAATCAGTAAGGTTGGAAAAGACCTCAAAGATCATCAGGTCTAACCTGTCACCACAGGCCTCATGACTACTAAACCGTTGTACCAAGTTCCACATCCAGTCCTCTCTTGAATACCTCCAGGGATGGTGACTCCACCACCTCCCTGGGCAGCACATTCCAATGCCCAACAACTCTCTCAGTGAAGAACTTTCTCTTCGCCTTGAGCCTAAACCTCCCCTGGTGCAGCCTGAGACTGTGTCCTCTTGTTCTGGTGCTGGTTGCCTGGGAGAAGAGACCAACCCCCACCTGGCTACAACCTGCCTTCAGGTAGTTGTAGACAGCAATAAGGTCTCTCCTGAGCCTCCTCTTCTCCAGGCTAAACAATCCCAGCTCAAAGCTGGACTCTATGATATCCAGAGGTCCCTTCCAACTCCTACCATTTTGTGATTCTGTGATCTCTTCTGCCACTTTATTACTACCTTAGTGAGATGTTTACTCTGTGCATGCATGCTTGTTTTAAAACAATTTGTGTTCCATATAGTACTCTTCCATCTTTAATCCTCCTAATGTGTTGTGGTTTAAGCCCACTTAGCAACTGAGCACCACAGCCACTCACTCATTCTCTTGCAGAGGGATAGGGGGAGAGAATTGGAAGGGTGAAACTGAGAAAACTCTTGAGTTTAATAATTGAAAGGGATAAAATAACAATAAGGGCAATAATTGTAATGAAAATAGTAAAGATAGAGATATAAACTCAAAGTGACATAAAAGAAAACAATTGCTCACCACCAGCTAACCAATGTTCAGCTAGTCCAAGCAGCAGCCTCCCCCTACTCAACCTAACCCCCTCATTTCATTGCTGAGCATGTTATCATATGGCATAGAATATCCCTTTGGCCAGTCAGGGTTAGCTGTCGAGCTGTGTAATCTCCCAACCTCTTTGGTAGCCCCAGCACACTTGCTAGTGGGGTGGTGTGAGGAGCAGAAGAGGCCTTGACTTCATAAGCACTTCTCAGCAGGAGCTAAAACATCCCTGCATAATCATTGCTATTTTCAGCACAGATCCAAAACTCAGCCCCGTGCTTGCTAATGTGAAGAAAATGAACTCTTATCCCAGTCAAAGCCTGCACATACTGTCACCATTGTTTGTATCAATGGAAGTAAAATGGTAAATTAAGTAGATAAAGGGCCACTAAAAAGTGAAATTTATTTTATTCAATTCTTGATTTCCCCTGTCTCACCCTTCTTTCTGGGAAGATCAAAACAAATAATAGATTATGTATTAGCTGTAGTTTGATACTTAGAATTTTATTTCATTTTATTTTATTTATTTTATGACTACTAGTACTCTGAGGGTTGCATGATTAATAACAAAATACAAGCCTGAATCAGAGTTGTCTGTTTTCAGATAACTTTTATACCAAGTGTTTAAATGCAAACATATCACTGCAGCTAATAAGAAAATCACACACTTGATTTAATCTCTTAGGCTAAAGAAAGTTGAACAGATCTACAACTTACCTCAAAGAAACTCATCCAATGTTATTTGCTTTCAGTGTAACTCAAGAAAAGCATTTTTCAAGCGTGTACTATTCTTTAGTCACACATTTAAACCCCCATTAAAATGAATGACACAATTAAATGCTAGCTTAGGTAGGAAATTACTTAGCCATTTGCTTCATTGTTTTCTGAGAGACCGTATTTGATGCAAACCAGCTTTTTATGCTATTAAGTTATTCCTTCAGACTCCTATACAATGTTGCTCGCTTTAGGAGAAAACAAATGCATCTAAACTCCACTGAAATCAGTGGAAGTTAGATGAAGAAAATCTGTGAGTACATTAAGGCCTTTGACACTGTCCCCCACAGCAAACTCCTGGCAAAGCTGTCAGCCTATGGCTTGGACAGGAGCACACTGCATAGGGTTAGGAACTGGCTGGAGGGCTGAGGCCAGAGAGTGGTGATGAATGGTGCCACATCCAGCCGACAGCCAGTCACTAGTGGTGTGCCCCAAGGATCAATGCTGGGCCCCATGCTCTTTAATATCCTTACTGATGATCTGGATGAGGGCATTGAGTCTATCATCAGTAAGTTTGCAGGTGACACCAAGCTGTGGGCAGGTGTTGATCTGCTGGAGGGCAGAGAGGCTTTGCAGAGGGACCTCGACAGGCTGGACAGATGGGCAGAGTCCAAGGGCATGAGATTTTACACATCCAAGTGCACATTGGCCACAGCAACCCCATGCAGTGCTACAGGCTGGGGTCAGAGTGGCTGGAGAGTGGCCAGGCAGAGAGGGACCTGGGGGTGGTGGTTGATAGTAGGCTGAACATGAGCCTGCAGTTTGCCCAGGTAGCCAAGAGGGCCAATGGCATCCTGGCCTGCATCAGGAACAGTGTGGTCAGCAGGAGCAGGGAGGTCATTGTGCCCCCTGTACACTGCACTGGTTAGGCCACTTGGAGTCCTGTGTCCAGTTCTGGGCCCCTCAGTTTAGGAAAGATGTTGACTTGTCGGAGCGTGTCCAGAGAAGGGCAACAAAGTTGGTGAGGGGTTTGGAAGACAAGCCCTATGAGGAGAGGCTGAGGGAGCTGGGGGTTGCTTAGCCTGGAGAAGAGGAAGCTCAGAGGAGACCTTCTTGCTCTCTACAACTACCTGAAGGGAGGTTGTAGCCAGGTGGGGGCTGGTCTCTTCTCCCAGGCAACCAGCACCAGAACAAGAGGACACAGTCTCAAGCTGCAGCAGGAGATGTTCACACTGGATGTTAGGAAGAAATTCTTCATGGAGTAAGTGATTGGCCATTGGAATGTGCTGCCCGTGGAGGTGGTAGAGTCACCATCACTGGAGGTGTTTAGAAGGAGACTTGGATGCATGGTTTAGTTGATTAGGTGGTGTTAGATGATGGGTTGGACATGACGATCTTGAAGGTCTCTTCCAACCTGGTCTATTCTATTCTATTCTATTCTATTCTATTCTATTCTATTCTATTCATTGCTATCACACCTATCTTTGATGTATTCCACTACCTTTAAATGAAATACACTGCACTTAAATGTTAATTGTTGGAAAATCCCCTCTGAATTGCATAAGCTTGATGTTTGCATATTTAGGGAAATGCATGTTCCCATGTAGTATTTGATTTGTCTATAACTGCGTATTTCAAGAGGAAAAATCAGCAAGACAATATTTTTCTGAGCTCACTGTTTGGCCCATCACCATGTTTGCTTGGTGGCTGACATTTCACTTTTGCTTCAAATATGTTACATTCATAAGAAAAGATTCTGTAAAGCTAAATACTGAAAGGCTTAGGGAGAAAACCCAATTGCTCTTGATGCTGCTTATGTGTGCTCCAATAGGTTTATTTGTAGATAAGGTTTGGCTTGGCATGGTTTGGCTTGGATTAGCATGGCTTGGTATGGCTTGGCTTGAGCTGGTTTCCAAGTCCTGGCTGCACAGCACTAGACACTGTAGTATCATCAACACACAGTATCTTCTTTATAGCATCATGCAGGCATATACTACATACAGATATAGCCAATGCTGATATGGCAGCAGAATATAGCTAGCTATGGCAGAGTTATAGCAAATATTTTTTCTTTTAAGCAGAATGCCTGCAGTGCCATGACTGAGTGAAGGCTGACACCACTGAGCAGTGGACTGTGCCCTCACATTCCTTACTGTTTACCTTCAGGTGCCAGCAGAGCCTGAGCCAGGCTGGTTCATGCCTGGGACTCCTGCTGAGCATCTCTGCAAGGTGGGGAGCCTGGAGCTGGAGCAAGACTTCTGGTGATCCAGGGCAGTGCTTTGAGGACTGCTGTCAGCAGCTCCAGGTATCCATCCTTGTTACAGTTTGGAACTAAAAATTTGAGTTGTAAACAGATGCTTCCAGAGGTTTTGGATGGTAGGAGAGGAGTTCACATTATAATAATGATAGGTCCATCCAATTCAATTGGTCTGAAGAATAGCTCATATTTTGCAGTAGAAGTCTGCTGTCTCTTTTTGCCTTCTCAATCTGGGTTGCTAGCTCTGCTTCAGGCTTTCAGGCTGTGCTACACTCCCTCTGACCTTGGGCTTGTCTATTTTACGTCTCTAAAGGTACAGGGGTGAGGCTGAGAGAGAGCATGTGGTTTGTATAGATGTCTTAGGGCCTTTCATCCCCAAGAGGGGACAAAGAGCTGAATCAAAGGTACAGGGGCGTCCTGTGCTGTTGTTATGATTGATATATATTAAAAATATGTGTGTATATATATATATATATATATATGTAAATACACACTGTACATGTTTATTACTTTCTATATTGTTATATTTAGTTTATTTTGCAAATACAAATCCATTTTTCCTTCTGAGTTGTGATTGTGGTGAGATTTGCTCTCTAGGGCAGATTTCTGAAAAAATAAGTTATTGGGGGGAACTAATTCAACCCATAACAGTCCTAAAGCCACAGCCTGTGTTTCCCGGCCCTGCTTACTTTAAGCAGCTGGGTACTGTGGGATGAGCCTGCAGCAGATGTTCTCTCTGCTGTTAGACATCAGTAAGGGCAACTGCATTAGTGGGAGGGCTCTTAAGGATGCACCCACAATGGGCAGGGGAATCCAAGCCAGAGGCAAGCCTTGGGTCACACTGTTTAGCAGGGACAGAAGGATTTCTACCACCTCAAGCCTTTACAAACATCAAGTTGTTCAGCTTTCACCTCACATAGGTTGCCATCACCTTTCTCATTTGGCTAGCCCTGAAGAATCATAGAATCAATAAGGTTGGAAAAGACCTCAGAGATCATAAAGTCCAACCTGTCACCCAGCACCTCATGACTAACTAAACCATGGCTCCAAGTGCCATGTCCAATCCCTTTTTGAACACCTCCAGTGACGGTGACTCCACAACATCCCTGGGCAGTACATTCCAATGTCAAATAACTCTTTGTGTGAAAAACTTTCTCCTCACCTCCAGCCTAAACTTCCCCTGGTGCAGCTTGAGACTGTGTCCCCTTGTTCTGATGCTGGTTGCTAGGGAGAAGAGGCCAACCCTTTCCTGGCTACAACCACCTTTCAGGTAGTTGTAGAGAGCAATGAGGTCACCCCTGAGCCTTCTCCTCTCCAGGCTAAACAATCCCAGCTCCCTCAGCCTCTCCCCATAGGGCTTGTGCTCAAGGCCTCTCCCCAGCCTTGTTGCCCTTCTCTGGACACGTTCAAGTGTCTTGATGTCCTTCTTAAACTGAGGGGCCCAGAACTGGATACAGTACTCAAGGTGTGGCCTAACCAAAGCAGAGTACAGGGGCACAATGACCTCCCTGCACCTGCTGGCCACACTATTCCTAATGCAGGCCAGGATGCCGCTGGCCTTCTTGGCCACCTGGGCACACTGCTGGCTCATGTTTAGGCGGCTGTCAACCAGCACCCCCAGGTCCCTCTCTGTTTGACAGCTCTCCAGCCACTCCCACCCCAGCCTGTAGCTCTGCATGGTGTTGCTGTGGCCAAAGTGCAGCACCCAGCACTTGGACTTGTTGAATGCCATCCCATTGGACTCCGCCCATCTGTCCAGCCGGTCGAGGTCCCTCTGCAGGGCCCTTCCACCCTCTAACTGACCAACATCTGCTCCCAACTTGGTGTCATCTGCAAATTTGCTGATGACTGTCTCAATCCCCTCATCCAGATCGTCAGTGAAGGCATTGGAAGAGGATGGGGCCCAGCACTGATCCCTGGGGGACGCCACTGGTGACTGGCCTCCAGCTGGAGGTGGCACCATTGACCACCACTCTCTGGGCCTGGCCCTCCAGCCAGTTCCTAACCCAGCGCAGAATGTTGCTGTCCCAGCCACGAGCTGACAGCTTAGCCAGCAATTTGCTGTGGGGGACGGTGTCAAAGGCCTTGCTGAAGTCCAGGTAGACCACATCCACGGGCCTCCCCACATCCACCAGGCAGGTCACCTGATCCTAGAAGGAGATCAGGTTGAGAGGCAGGACCTGCCCTTCCTGAATCCATGCTGGCTGGACCTGAGCCCTTGGCCATCCTGCAGGTGCACAGTTATTGCCGCCAGGATAATCTGCTCCATCATTTTCCCTGGCACTGAGTTCAAGCTGACTGGCCTACAGTTTCTGGGTTCCTCCATCCATCCCTTCTTGTGGATGGGGACCACATTGGTCAGTTTTCAGTCATCTGGGACCTCACTGGTCAGCCAGGACTGGAGGAAAATGATGGAGGATGAGGTTCTTTATCCACTGAATGGTCCATCCATGGAACCTGTCCTGCACCAGCTTGGAGACCAGGATGTGGTGCGGGACAGTCCCAAAGGCTTTTTTCAGGTCCAGGTAAAGTGCATAAAATAATAAAAAGTGTATTATCTTTAATTGGTTTTACTTTATATTCTCCTAAATCAAATGCAGTAAGTGTAGGTGAGGAGTAGTACAACAGAAGATTCCATTAATGCTGTATCACAACTTGTCAAATTACTTAATTCCTTGCACATAAAAACTGCAGCATTGTTAACAATGAGGCCTCTGGAAGCACTCCTTCCTTTTAAGACACAAGTAGTGATGAATATCATTCAGCTTCCATCTCCCTCCTGCCTGGTCAGAGGATCTCTTCTAAGCTGAGCAGCAGGTTGGGTGAAGTTCTCAGGTCCAATCTCCATCAGGATGTTTTGTCAGTGCATTAGCACAACAGATCTCTCTGACAGTGATTAAAAGGAAAAAAAAGCTCTGGTTACTGTAATTTCTGTCTATCTGGATGTCACTATGCAATATGTTTTCCTTTTGTCAGAGAAAGGTCTGATGGAAAAACTTTCTTTGGGATGTCACACCAAAATAGTTATTGGTGGTAACACAAACATAAAGTCTTCCTCACGTTTAGAGGTACTTGCTTTCTCTCTTAATAGCTACAGCAAAGAGATCCCTTTTTACCAGAAGCCTTTATTTTCTAACCCTGAAACCTGTAAGCATCTGATGTAGCAATGGACCTGAAACTAGTAAGGAATTCCTGCATAATGCAGTAACTGAGAGATTAGCAGCAGGGACAGAATTGATGAACTGGTTAGGAACAATTTGTTTGCCTTCTTTCTTGAATTGCTAAACCACATGAGAAGTACAAGGAGGAAAAAGCAAGATAAAATAGAAACCACCTACACTGATCAAACTAATTTTATAATTCCCTCCAGAGCAACCAGAAATGTAGCCACTGAATGCAGTCTGCAGAGTTATTTAATAAAACATGTAATCTTTCATGCATTCTATACCAGAATGTAGAGCATGAGTGGGACTAAGGTGCTCTATTCTGATGTGATAAAAATGGGAAGAAAAAAAAAATGAAAAGAGGATTAAACCAGAACTTTAATTCCAGATTATGCTGGGAAATAAAGCAAACTCACACTAGTTAGTCTAAAGGTTGCAGGCCAGTAAAATTTTATAACCTCAAGCAGAGTTTTCTTCAGTACGTCCCTTTCTTTCCCTTGGCTGTGTTTTTCCTTCTACTCTAATCCAAGTGTCGGGTTCTGCACATTGGCCACAGCAACCCCAGGCAGTGCTACAGGCTGGGGTCAGAGTGGCTGGAGAGCGGCCAGGCAGAGAGGGACCTGGGGGTGCTGGTTGATGGGAGGCTGAACATGAGCCTGCAGTGTGCCCAGGCAGCCAAGAGGGCCAGTGGCATCCTGGCCTGCATCAGGAACAGTGTGGCCAGCAGGAGCGGGGAGGTCATTCTGCCCCTGTACACCGCACTGGTTAGGCCGCACCTTGAGTCCCGTGTCCAGTTCTGGGCCCCTCAGTTTAGGAAGGAGGTTGACTTGCTGGAAGGTGTCCAGAGAAGGGCAACAAGGTTGGTGAGGGGTTTGGAAGACAAGCCCTATGGGGAGAGGCTGAGGGAGCTGGGGTTGCTTAGCCTGGAGAGGAGGAGACTCAGGGGTGACTTTATTGCTCTCTACAACTACCTGAAGGGAGATTGTAGACAGGCAGAGGTTGGTCTCTTCTCCCAGGCAGGCAACACCAGAACAAGAGGACACAGTCTCAGGCTGTGCCAGGGGAGGTTTAGACTGGATGTTAGGAGGAAGTTCTTTACAGAGAGAGAGATTGCCCATTGGAGTGGTCTGCCCAGGGAGGTGGTGGAGTCACCATCATTGGAGGTATTCATGAGGAGACTTGATGGGGTACTGGGTGCCATGATCTAGTTGTTTAGGTGGATTGGATTGGTTGATAGGTTGGACGCGATGATCTTGAAGGTCTCTTCCAACCTGGATTATTGTATTGTATTGTATTGATCTAATTCCAGAATTTTCAGTGATTATTATGTATTATAATCACAGAAATTATTCCTATCACATAATCACTGAACTGCCCTAAGTACAGATGTACTTTAATGAGCCTTTGGAGAAGCAAATTTGACTTTTTTTTCTATTCTTAACTGGCTGAGAACTGTTCACACACTGCTTGCAGAGTCACTACTTCCACTTTGGATTGTATCTGCTGGCAGTCTTTGCTTCTGCTCTTTAGGCTTTGATCACCACTGCTGTTTCTTCCTTCTGAAGTGTTAAAAAATTCTAATTTACCTTTTTTCATTTACTGACTCATTTGACAAATTCAATGGCAAAAATACCAAGCTTTGGAAAGACAGCCTCAGAGCTACAAATTGAATTTCCTGGGTGAAGGGGACTGCTCTTGCTCAGCTTTTGCATGAAAGAAATTGCTACTTTGTGGACTCTTCCTACCAGTGCATTAGGGTAGAAATGCTCTCCCTGTGTAATCAGCTTATAGAGTAGAAGAATAGACTAGCATAGCATAGCATAGCATAGCATAGCTAGCATAGCATAGCATAGAACAGAATAGAATAGACCAGGTTGGAAAACACCTTCAAGATAATTGAGTCCAACCTATCATCCAACACCATCTAATCAACTAAACCATGGCACCAAGCACCCTATCAAGTCTCCTCCTGAACATCTCCAATGATGGTGACTCCACCACCTCCATGGGCAGACCATTCCAATGGGCAATCACTCTCTCTATGAAAAACTTCTTCCTACCATCCAGTCTAAACCTCCCCTAGCACAGCTTGAGACTGTGTCCTCTTGTTCTGGTGCTGGTTGCCTGGGAGAAGAGACCAGCCCCCATCTCTCTACAGCCTCCCTTCAGGTAATTGTACAGAGCAATAAGGCCTCTACTGAGCCTCCTCTTCTCCAGGCTAACCCCAGCTCCCTCAGTCTCTTCTCATAAGGCTTGTGTTCCAAACCCCTCACCAACTTTGTTGCCCTTCTCTGGACACATTCCAGCAAGTCAACATCTTACTAGTTTAAGTAAAGAATCATGACAACATTTTAAAGTCTTTAAGTTTTAAATGTTTTATTTAAACAACTGCAGATCATCTGACCCCATCCTGCTCCTGCATTTGTCAATAAATCCTCCAGGAGAAAAATTAGATTAGATTACTCGTGCCAGCTAAGTTCTCCCCTTTTCTTGGTGTTTGAAACAGGAAGCACATATCTAACAAATCATCATGATTAATTAATAAACCCCACTATTATTATTCTTAAAAGTGGGCAATTAGTTAATTAAGTAATACCTTTGCTACTTCCTGGAACCAGAGGATAAATATACGTAGGGGTTTGTATGTATATGGATTTTCCAGCAGATAGATACATTGTCTAAGCTACAAACTGCCTTAGTTCAAAGAAGCTATGTGAATAAATACTATTAGGTTATTGTTTTAAGAACCTCATAGTGATTTACCCAAAGGATATCAACAAGCCTATGTCACTGACAAAGAAAAACATCTAGATGAGGTTATCAGGGCGACAAAGTTTATAATACAAACACCACAGCACAGTGTTTAACAACAATCCTGTGAGGTTTATGCTCCTTTGGGTTTTGATGCTGGGGGAGATACAGGGTTGGCTCTTGTGAGAAGCAGGCTGCAATTTGGAATTAATCTTTGGCCAGGGCATATCAAATCAGTGCCTCTGTGATGAACATATTGAAGAGGGCAAAATCATGCAGGGCCATGTCTTCTGTTCTGGAGAGGAAGGAAATATGAGCAAAACAACCATGTGGACACCAAGGACCGTGAGGAGAAAGGAGTAGAGAAGATTTCCCTGCAGCTCTTAATGAGGTGGAAGGCTTTCCCTTACAGACCATAGAGACAAACAGTGGAGCAGATGCCTGCCTGGAACCCTTGCAGGACCTCACACAGGAGGAGGTTACTGCACCTGAAGAAGGCCATGGGAAGCCCCTGCTTGAGCAGTTCATCACTGGGAGTACTACAACCAGTTCATGAAGATCTGTAGCGCTACAGGAGGGAGTCATGCTAGAGCAAAGTCTGCAATACTAATGGTGAGTAATTCCTTGGCTATAAACCATTTAAACATCTTGATATAGATCACCACAAGTGAAAAAAAAACCCACAAAAAAAAAAAAGTCAGCAAAAGTACTGAAGCAGTACTTATCAAATGAAGGAGGCACAGAATTTAAAGCTAATGGTGTGACACTGCAAAAATCCTATTTTGGTGGTCATAGTATCATAGTATCAGTCAGGGTTGGAAGGTACCACAAGGATCATCGAGTTCCAACCCCTCTGCCATGGGCAGGGACACTCTACCCTAGATCAGTTGGCCAGAGCCTCATCCAGCCTGGGCTTAAACACTTCCAGGGACGGGACCTCAACCACCTCCCTGGACAACCCATTCCCGGGCTTCATCACTCTCATGGTGAAGAACTTCCTCCTCACATCTAGCCTGAATCTCCCCACCTCCAGCTTCATTCCATTCCCCCTAGTCCTATCACTACCTGATAGCCTGAAAAGTCCCTCCCCAGCCTTCCTGTAGGCCCTCTTCAGATACTGGAAGGCCACAATGAGGTCACCTCGTTGCCTTCTCTTCTCCAGACTGAACAGCCCCAACTCCTTCAGTCTGTCCTCATAGGAGAGGTGCTCCAGCCCTCTGATCATCCTCCTGGCCCTGCTCTGGACACGTTCCAGTACATCCATATCCCTCTTGTAATAGGGGCTCCAGAACTGGAGGCAGTACTGCAGGTTGGGTCTCACCAGAGCTGAGTAGGAGGGGGAGAATCACCTCCCTTGACCTGCTGGCCACACTTCTCTTGCTGCAGCCCAGGATCTGATTGGCTTTCCGGGCTGCAAGTGCACATAGAGAGCTCCTGTTGAGCTTCTCATCCACCAGCACCCCCAAGTCTCTCTCAGGGTGCTCTCCAGCCAGTCACTGCCCAGCCTGGATTTGTGCCTGGGATTGCCTCAGTTAATCACATTGAATGGTATGTCCAGCCTTAGTGTGACTGCACAGGAAATCCACTGGAGTTGGTTTGCTCGTGTAGAATGGCTGTCACAGACACACAAAACATGGTGCCAGTCTTTATTTGTGGCATGGGTATAAATATTAGCTGTAGCTGGGTATGTAATTATTTTGGTTTTATCTGTATCTAAATGTGCAGTTATTGCACCAGGTGTGTGATTGTTAGATAAAAAGGGGAAAATTTTCTTGATAAAGACCACTGTCTGCCCACCATCTTTACACTAGACCTTGAAAGTGATGCCTTCATGGAGATAAGAGATTGTCAGTGTAGCTACTTTGACACTGATAATAGTCCAAGATGCCAGTGATCTGTGAAATACTGACTGAAATTCTGATGAAGGATGCATTGAAATGACAGAATTATAGAATGTTTCGGGTTGAGAGAGACATTAAAGATCATATAGCTACAACCTCCCTGCCATGGGGATCATCTACCTACAGCCACCTACTAGACAAAAGGTCCCTCTTCAGCTTTCCTGCAAGTTCCCTTCAAATACTTGAAGACTGCTATAAGATATTCCTGGAATCTTCTCTAGGCTAAACAATCCCAATTCTGTCAACCTGTCTTCACAGGAGATGTGCTCCAGGTCTTTGTGGCCATCTTTTGGACCTGCTTTAACAGTTCCATGTCCTTCTTGTATTGGGGGCTCTGGAGCTGAATGTGGTACTCCAGATGAGCTCTCAGAAGAGCATAGTGCAGGGGGAGAACCACCTCTCTCAACCAGCTTTCCACATTTCTTTTGATGCAGCTCAGGACACATATGGTGGGTTGAAATTTCCCCAAGCATTAACTTTCAGGCAGACCAGCTCAGTTAGAAGCAAATGAAGCTGTATTTACTACACTCTACAATGGAATGCAGTGAATATGTACAGCATATACAGGAGTTACAATATTATACAGATATTTACAATTAGCAAACGACACAGAAACCCCTCTGGTCAAAGAGACCAGGGAAGCTGCTCCACTGAGCCCCCAAACCTCCCAAACTCCCCCTGTACCAAGAGAGAGAGAGGAGTTGAGAGAAAACAGTATTAGGCTCATCTCAAGGCCAGCCAGAAGCAGCACATTATCTTCTCCCCAACAAAGCAAAACAACCAAGATCAGAAGAGAGAAGGAATGGGGAATGGAAGTGAAATGTGAAGAATTGTTGTGATGCAGTTTCTCTTGTCCCAGACATTTATCCAGCAAATTTGTTTAGAATAATCTTTTGTTTTCCTTTTTACACCCAATAGTGATTTATTGATATTTCTCTACTTCTCTGCTTGAAATCTACAGCTAAATTTTAAAGGCATAGCCTAAAACTACCACAACATGGTTGGTTTTCTGGGTTGCAAGCTCAATGCACGTTGTTGGCTCATGTGGAGCTTCTCATCAACCATCACTCTCAAGTGCTTCTCCTCAGGACTGCTCTCAGTCCATTCTCCACCTGGCCTGTATTTATACTTGAGATTGACCCAGCACAAGTGCAGGACCTTGTACTTGCTTTTGTTGACCTACATGAGATTGGCATTGGCCCACCTCTCAAGCTTGATTGTCCTTCTAAATGGCATCCCTTCCCTCCAGCATGTTGGCCACACTTCATAGCTGGGTCTCATTGGAAAACTTGCTCGGGGTTCACTCAACCCTACTGTCCATGTCACCAGCAAAGATGTGAAACAGCGGCAGCCCCAGTACTGAGCGCTGGGTCACTAATCTGCTCTTAGACATCAAGTTGCTGACTTCCACTCTTTGAGTGCAATTGTCAAGCCAATTCCTTATCCACCAAGGGGCCCACCCATCAAATCCATGTACTTAGAATTTAGATACCAGGATGTCAATCACAACCAATTCAATATCCTATGATTTCATATGACATTACAAAAACCTCTGAGTAGATATGCAAAAACTTAGAGGTGTTCTCATGTTAGATAAGTTCCATCTTAGAAAAGAAAAGAAAAGAAAAGAAAAGAAAAGAAAATAAAAGAAAAGAAAAGAAGAAAAGAGAAGAGAAGAGAAAGAAAAGAAAGAAAAGAAAAGAAAAGAAAGAAAAGAAAGAAAAGAAAAGAAAAGAAAAGAAAAGAAAAGAAAAGAAAAGAAAAGAATTAACCAGGTTGGAAGAGGAATGCTTCTCTCTGTCCTCTCCTGTAGCTGAGGAAATTTCTTGCTACACAGTGAAAGAAGAATCATAACTGGAGAAATGCAACCAGATTTTGTAGCAGATAATAAATTTCAGGTCTGCTTTAATTTTTGTGGCTTGTGAGCTAGCACTGAGAATGAAGCAAGATGGTGAGGTTATCAGATATTTGAAGGTCCTCTATTGAAATGTAAATTAATGGATACTATTTCCAATAGCTTCCAAATTTCTTTCAAAACAATTAATAAGAAGCTAACATACAATGTTTCACCTGTGGAAGGACATCTCCTTGTCATAGTAATTTGCTTATTAAAAATATTAGAAGATTTAACATGATCCTGGTCAACAAGAAGTTGGGCCCCTCAGTTCAAGGACAGGAAGTTACTTGAAAGAGACCAGCACAGAGCCACAAAAATGATTAAGGCAGCAGAACATCTTCCGTATGAGGAGAGACTGAGGGAGCTGAGGGCTCTTTAGCTTGGAGAGGAGGAGACTAAGGGGTGATCTCTTTCATGTTTATAAATATGTTTAGGGTGAGTGCCAAGAGGATGGAGCCAGGCTCTGCTGGGGGATGCCCAATGACAGCACAAGGGGAAATGGGTGGAAGCTGAGGCATAGGAAGTTCCATGGAAATATGTGGAAAATTTTTTTTCCCTGTGAGGGTGACAGAACACTGGAACAGGCTGCCCAGGGGGATGGTGGAGTCTCCCTCTCTGGAAATATTCAAGACCCACCAGGATGCATTCCTCTATGATCTGGTGTAGATGATCCTGCTCTGTCAGGGGGTTTGGACTGGGTGATCTTTTGAGGTCCCTTACAGCCCCTAACATTCTGTGATTCTGTGGAAGTTTTTGTGCTTGAGTGTGTCTGTGTGTGCATCTGCCCATCCTATGGTATCCTAAAAAGCTCTTACACATAAGGAGCAACTAGAACAAAGAATCCCTGAACTTAAGAACCTTATTCTTTTGTAAACATATTCCTACAAAATCTCATGTTATGGGCATGGTAGAAAAAAGATCAATTGTTGATGAACTCTTCCTAGGTAAGAACTGGGGACCATTGATGTAAATCTTGGCAGCCAGGAAAACAAGCAATCAAGCAAATAAATAACAAAGCAAAAGAGGTCAGGTAGTTCAACATGCAATGGGCGGTAGACATACAGAACTCCTTGTCAAAAGAGTGTCTAGATGCAAAACATCTACATGGGTTTAGAGGGAAACAGGGAAAGGACATAGGACTGAAGCCACATCTATCTCAGGAAGTCCATGTGTTAAAAGCAGAAAACACAGGGGAAATGTTGAGAAACACACACCAGCTCTGTGGTTTCTTTTCCTATACAGTTTCATAGGACTACTGTCAAAGAAAGGCCACTGCCTAAAGGGACCATTGACCTGAACCAGAGTGTCTTCAGCATCCTCTGAGGAGATTGTCTCGTGAATGGCAAAGGAAGATGACTAAAGGACTGTGCCTGCATGATTCTGAATCACTTCTTTTATTTGTCTGAGCAAAGGCAATGCCATACTAGTAAAAAGCATAGTGAATACCCATTGTTAATTCAGAATTATTTTTATTGTCTTCTGTATTTATGTTTTGGTTTTGCCAGATGTGCCTTATGCACCTGAAACATGCAGGAAGGCTATGAAGTGGTCTTCCAGAGAGATGTTGTATTGCCCTATCATATTCTAGCCAGCATTTCAAACTAGAGTTTGCATCCTGCATGTCACAAACTTTTGTGTATTTGGTTACTTTCTGCACTTTCATAGGTTTAATTTTTTAATCCTCAATCAAAACCAGGGTACTTTTAAGGCCATAGTCAAGCAAGTTCTTACTTTTAAAAGAATTTGTGTACATCAGAAGGAGCATGTTCTTGCACATGGAAAAACCTTGTGTAGGTCAACCTCTGAAGTCTCTTTTCTTCTTAAAACTTTCTCATTGACTTTTATATTATTATATCCATTCAGTAGCACACAATGTTAAAATAAATTAGATCATTAAGATATCAGCTACTCATCTACCAGACTGAAGACTAATTTGCTCCAGCGAGAGCTGTGGTACTTAAAAACTCCTCCTTCCTGCAAACTACAATCATGCCTTCAGGTTTCATATAGGTTATGACATTAGTGGTGAGTCATGAAGTTAATAAGAAAATGGAAAAACAGTAGAGCTGGTTATATACTATTAAAACAGTTATGATTTTGCAGGAGAGATGAGATACAGTCAATTGCTCCTTACCCTGCCCTATGTGTTACCTTTTCCACACTCAAATTTCTCTTGTAGATTGCACTGTAGTTTGGATTCCATTAGGAAGCTGTGTGAGAGCTTTATAATGTAGTTATAGAGACTTGAAAAAAAATAATAATTCTTGACAGCCTGACAAAGATATCAGGATGAATTTTTCCTTCCTAGGTTGCCCCATGCAAAGCAAGAACATTCTTATCAAGCAACCAATATTTTGTAATTCCATTAAGCTTAAAAAACTTCTCTATATGCCTTGGGCTGTTTACATATTACTGTTTTATAACCTGCTGGTCTCCACAGAAATTTCTTGCAACAACTGAAAAATCTTCTCTCTTTATTTACTCATCAGGATGTTACTGCTGCAGGTGGGAGCAGGGATGAAAGGGAAGAGACCACATGCCTGCAGCAACTATTCACAGGAAATAACCTTCAGTTAGGTAGGCATATATACTCATAGCTATTGATGACAGAATGCCTGTGTTCCTCTGAACTGTTTTACTGCCAAGTTGTTTTATATTGCACTGTTAGATTTAAAAAGAATGGGGGGAAAAAAGAAAAAGAAAAAAGGTTTCAAAAGGCTGAAATCAGACCAAGAAATCAATGGCTTCCTGACCTGGTTTGAAATTCAGGAAGGACTCTTAGAAGATTTAATGTCCTCATCTCAGGAGTTAATTTAGGGCAGTTGTTTTGAACCCAGTGTCTCTGTGGCTTGTACGAAGATAATTTTTAGTTTCCAAGATAAATGTAAATATTATGACATTTAGCCCACAGCTCTAAGTTAGGTACTAGATTAGTTAAATTAAGCAACTTCTGACTATCTATTTTCTGTACCCTTACAGACAGATCTATAAGGAAGCACATGACTGAGTGATTGGATATCTATGTAATTAGATTTTAATATTTTTTTAATCAATTTAAGGGCAACACATAAAGGACTTGTGGTAGCTATTGCAGTCCAAGGTGCTGACCTTGCACTGATTCGGGTCAAACATTTTGGCACACAGTTGAACAGTCCTTGACTGTTCACACAAATCTTGTTTTCAAAGAACACTTCATGATACTTGGGTGTGTTTCAAGCCTAGACAATGCCTGTATGTGATGGTTCCTACATCACTTGGGAGTCCTTAAAGTACTGACCAAGTGTTGCACAGTATGCAACAGCAGTAGCTAGCATAGAACAACTGTAATGACTACTTGACAAAATAATGGCCTAGGGCAGCTATGTACTGTTGCTCTTAATGTTTAAAGTTCTGTAATTGCTGATACCATCTTCAGAATTCTAACACTTTTACACCTTATAGAGAGGTGTATGAACACACAGACAGATGGTCTTGCCTAGAGAATTATGCTGTCTTTAAATCCTGAGTATCAGCAAGCGTGAAGTTTTATTCACAAACACCACAGACAAAGTTTGGCCCGGGAAGATGGAGGCAGAGTTTGTGAAACACATGTAAATAACCAGGGCAGCTAGCTACCCAGATTTTCAAATTAGTTACCTGATTTTTTTCTGCAGCATACTTGATTTTTTGTCAGACCCCAAAATATTTCCTTGGAAATAGTAATACAAGGATTAGTAATACAATACACCAGGTTGAAAGAGACCTTCAAGATCATTGCATCCAACCCATCCACCAATCCAACCCACCTAAGCAACTAAACCCTGCAGCCAAGCACCCCATCAAGTCTCCTCCTGAACACCTCCAATGAAGGTGACTCCACCACCTCCACGGGTAGCCGATTCCAATGGGCAATCACTCTCTCTGTATAGAACTTCTTCCTAACATCCAGCCTAAACCTGCCCTGGCGCAGCCTGAGACTGTGTCCTCTTGTTCTGGTACTGGCTGCCTGGGAGGAGAGACCAACCTCTGCCTGGCTACAACTTCCCTTCAGGGAGTTGTAGAGAGCAAGAAGGTCACCCCTCAGTCTCCTCTTCTCCAGGCTAAGCAACCCCAGCTCCCTCAGCCTTTCCTCATAGGGCTTGTCTTCCAAACCCCTCACCAATTTCGTTGCCCTTCTCTGGACACGCTCCAGCGAGACAACATCCTTCCTAAACTGAGGGGCCCAGAACTGGACACAGTACTTGAGGTGCAGCCTAACCAGTGCTGTGTACAGGGGCAGAATGACCTCCCTGCTCCTGCTGGCCACACTGTTCCTGATGCAGGCCAGGATGCCATTGGCCTTGTTGGCGGCCTGGGCACACTGCAGGCTCATGTTCAGCCTACAATCAACCAGATCAACATGTGATCCTGGTGATTGATAGATAGAAAGGTAGGAAACCAAGAACCAAAATTCAATCCAGTTTTGATTTTAATTTATTTTGACAATTCTTTTAAATTCTCTTTTTTAAATGGGGAGCACTTTTTATAAGAGCACACTCCTATTTAGTACCTATTAGAGGAAGACAGTGGAAAAAGCTCTGTTTGGAGTTAATGAACTGCAATAACATCCACACGTATGTACAAGATGCCATCATCAGTACATGGAAACCATGGGCAAAGTTATTTGTTTTACTCCTATAACTTTCAGTGACACTTAGGTTGTAAGAGCCTACCAGGCTTTTGCAAAACTTCACTTGGGCACTGTAGTCATTTAAAGACTTCAGAAAAACTACCTTCTGCCTTGGTGTGATAGGCAGGCATAGATACCAAGAGTTTCAACTAAGTGACCAAAATCAATTAGCAGATAAGCAGCAAAGTAAAACTTCCAGGCATACTCATTCAGAATACAAACCCTCTAAACACCAACACATTGACTCCAGCATCAAAAATGATGGTAATTAGTGTCTTTAAAGTTTAAAAACCAAAAAAAATCCAAATAAGACCCTGAAGTAAAAGGTAAAAAAATAAGAGAGATGGGATGGGTATTTATCACTTAAAAGGTGCATCTTCAGTTCATGAGAAACATACATCAAACATGTACTCAGCAGACTCTGAAATTATTTTCAGTACTTGAATGCTGTTCTTGAAAATACTTGAATTTAACATTAATTTCAGCGGCTGTGCCAAGCTGGATTGAGGCTCCAGATCCTCTGTTTGCTGTTACAACTCCTATTAAATGCTAAATGGCATGAAGAAAGCTTCATAGCACTCTGGGTATCCTGTGGGCTTTAGAATAGAGTAGAATAGAATAGCATAGAATAGAATAGAATAGAATAGAATAGAATAGAATAGAATAGAATAGAATAGAATAGAATAGAATAGACCAGGTTGGAAGAGACCTTCAAGATCATCGTGTCCAATCATCACTTGAGAGTGACCATGCTAAAAATTATGTTTACACCTACTTATTATAGACTGAGAATCATGACACTCATTAAATGGTACTTTCTGTGGTGAGACATGTATCACCTAGATCCTTTTGTTACCTGAGACCTTCTACATCTCTTAGAAGAAGAAATATATATATATATATATATATATATATATATATATATATATTCACCTGAAAAGTTATATTCTCTTAAAGTTTTTAACCTATGTGCATAGCTGTTATTAAACAGAGTATTAATTCTGTCCTTTCCTTGAAGAGGAGGTACTTGGGAAGATTCACACAGCATTTGCAATTTGAAGAGCACTAAAGTTGCCTTGACATTCTCTGAGGGCCCTGGGAGCAGGGTCACATAACCCTGCCATATTCAACAAAACAGAGTTACTGCCTTAAAATAGAAGTAGTGCAACTGCTGGACAGGCCAATCAGGCTGACACTTAACTGTCCACTAAGAAAGAGCAACTGGACAGAAAGTAACAATCACTGGCAGCTGTGCCTGCAATGACCATGGATTAGGAGTGCATGGAATTCCACAAAGAGTGAGGCATGTGAGTAGAAGAGCACAGACATGGGATTTCAGGTGGACAGGATTTTGCTTAGTGAGTGTGTATCCCAAGGGAGGCAGATCTGAGTGGCCAGGGACCTCAAGATAGTTAATAGGGCTTTAAGGGTAATGTTCTCTAAGGGCAGGAAAAGACTGTCCCCATAAGTATTAAAAAAACACAGTAAGGTCTTCCTGGAGCCTCCCCTTTTTCAGGGTGAACACCACCAATTTCCTCAGCCTTATTTAATAGGAGAGGTGTTCCAGCCCTATGATAATTTTTATTGCCTCCTGTGGACCTGCTTCAACAGGTCAATGTCTTTCTTGTGCTGAGGATTCCAGAGCTGGACACAGTAGTGCAGGTGGGGTCTCACTACAGAGGACCTGCTTCAACAGGTCAATGTCTTTCTTGTGCTGAGGATTCCAGAGCTAGACACAGTACTGCAAGTGGGGTCTCACTGCAGAGGAGCAGATGGATAGACTCCCCTCCATCCACCTTCTGGCCACACTCCTTTTAATGTAGCTCATAATAGGGTTGACTTTCTGGGCTTCAAGAGCACATTGTCAGCTCATGTCCAGTATTTCAGACATAGGAGACTTATGAGGTCAGAAGTTCTGCAAATAATTCTAGCATAGGAGTAAGTAGAAATGCCTGAAAATGTACCTAATATTTTAGCTATGATCAGGTGTTGGTTTTTTTTTAATTTTAACCATGTGCTTAGATAACTTCTCCAATGAATGTCCCAGTGCAATCAGATTCCCTGCTATCTGTGTTGCCAGAAACATCTCTAAATAGTTAATGTCCCACAGAAATTTAGAAGTTATTACACCCATTAACTAGATTTGAAGCTGCCCTTCAATTCTTTTATTCATGGAAAACTACACTTTTAACTTCCAGGAGCATTGCTGACGAAGCATTACTCACAGTGTTACAGTCTTGAAATGTTCAGCTGTGCACATCCGTGTGTGTTTGTCCTTTTTGTCCCTCCTGTTTACAAGAAAAAGAGAAATAGAAGAAGCAGGCTGTTCAAATTCTAGGAAAATTCTGGAGATAAGAAGAGGCAAAGCAGCACATGAAAATTTAATTTTGACTTTCCAATGGAAAAAAAAAGTTGTTTCTATTTAAAATGTAAGCATAGCAAACCCTGCTGTTACTTAGTCATCCTAAGCAATAAAAATGTTGCTACCTATATTACTCTTCTGTAGAAGTTCCACAGGAAAACCAAATAAAATGATCAATTAATTAGAAAATGTGGTTAGAAAATACATTATAAACAAGAATCTTTATTTTTTTGAGGCTTAAGAAAGGGTAATGTAAGATTATCTTGAAGGTCTCTTCCAACCTGGATTTATTGTATTGTATTGTATTGTATTGTATTGTATTGTATTAATAGTCAATTACATGAGAAATACTAATTTGTGGACATTTTAGAGTTATGTGGGATGTATTTAAATGAGATAACATGGAATAGATTTTCCTCTATTCAGAAAGAGATCACATTTGGTAAACCCAAAGCTCTCCAGCAAAATTACCAAGCTTCTGGCAGTAACTATGAGAGCACAGTCTTGACCTCTAATAGATGATCTCAGGTTCTGGAAATACGTGTTTAGGTGCTGAAGTTCTCATTCACATTCTCACACTTCCTGGCCTCTGGTTGATTTTTATTCCATTGGATGTTTTTTAATTATTATTTTTTTTAAACTGCATTAAACTTTTGGCTTCCAGTGTCCTATGGCAGTGTGTTCCAAAGATGAAGTACTCATTATAAAATAGCCTGTTTTACTTAACCTGCTGCCTAATCAACTTATTTAGTACCTTAATTTGATTCTTGTGTTATAAAATCTATTGAGCAATGTTTCCATCATTTATGACTTCATGCATTTAAAATACATGGAGCACTAGTTTATTGAATTGTGCTGGATGTTTCTTTCATGCAGTGTTGGTTGTATGAGAACCTGTGAAGGAGAAAAATAACTTTCAACCTAGGAATTTTTTTAACTTCCCCACAGCAAAAGTGAGCCAAATCAGCTGTGTCTGGTTGTGGCTATAAGTAAATCACTCCTTGTTTACCTGACATATGCAAAAAATCTTCCAACAACCTTTTACCAGAGGCTGATTTTAAATTGCTTCACAGGCTATGTTAAGAAGACTTACACTAAAATAGTGATGAATATGCAAGATTTGCTTTCTTGTTTCATGTCTTTCAAAGTAAATAGAATCATAGAATCATAGAATTGTTAGGGTTGGAAAGGACATCAAGGATCATTTGGTTCCAACCCCCCTGCCATGGGCAGGGATGCCTCACACTAGATCAGGTTGCTCACAGACACATCCAGCCTGGCCTTCAAAACCTCCAGAGATGAGGCTTCCACTACCTCCCTGGGCAACCTGTTCCAGTGTCTCACCACCCTCATGGTAAAAAACTTCCTAACATCCAAACTGAATCTATCCATTTCTATTTTTGCTCCATTCCCCCTAGTCCTGTCACTCCCTGACACCCTAAGAAGTTCCTCCCCGGCTTTCTTGTAGGCTCCTTTAAGATACTGGAAGGCCACAATAAGGTCTCATTGGAGCCTTCTCTTCTGCAGCTCGCTTCTCATGGAGCTGTGGTAAAAAGAACTGGAGACTTTATAATAAATTAAGTAGAGCTGAACTGCAGCTTCTCCACTAATATTTAGCTTGTTTACTTAAATGTAGTGAAGGTGAAATATAAATTCCTTTTCTGCCCTTGAGCAACATTAAATTCCTGTAGTGAAGTGCCATCACCTACAGAGGATCAAAAAATGAAATACATTTTAACCATATATAGGATGTGTATGTATAAGGGAAAAATAGTATGTACAAGTTCTCTCAATGAACTACTTCAGTCCTAAATGTGAGTCTTCTGTTATGCTAGCATGATGTATTGGCTCTCTTGGGGAGCATTAGAGCTCATGACAAAATCAAAGGAATTTGAAGCAGAGAAGAGGTGATAGAGCGAAGCAGCACACCTGTATTTTCAGAGAGTTAACTCTGAAAAGTGTGATAAATGCTGTATGGTAAAGCTCAAGGTTTTCATACTAGAACTGTCTAGTAAGGCAGATAGATAACCTAAATCATATACTGGAAGGGAATAATATATCTTAACCACCCAATGGATTTTTTTCACTTTTACTCAGTCCCTAGGAAATTGAGAACAGGAGATTACCACAAAAACATAAGATGTTTTCTGTGTGGACTGATAATAAGATTTGAATATTAGTATATTATAAAAAACTTCAGCTCTGTTTTTCAAGATTTTTCTGCAGTGAATATAATTCCCATGCTTTCAGAGACATAAACCAGTAAATGCAGACCCTCCCCAACAGGCTTCTCACACCTTTTCAGTTTTTAGATAGCTGGAGACAGAAAAGAATCTCTGTGTCTAGTTCAGTTAAAGTGGTGACTTTAAAATGCCACGAAGACACAATCAAGGTAGATACACCACAATCAGAAGGAGCACATTGTTCTCCAGGGCATTACTGTGACTGCTAGCCCCACAAAACATGGGCAACCTACACCATGTATTACCTTCACTCATCACATACTTGTGTTGGTACCATCATGATGTTAGTGTGATTGCACAGGCCTGTGGCTGTTTCTCAGGTCCTTGGTTGCTGCACTAGTTCGCTATGAAGTAGCTGAACTGTGTTTTTGCTCAGTCAAAAATTACTTCAACATTCTTCTTTTAACAGCCTAAGTTATAACAGAGTAATGTCCACTTAATCTTAAGTGTCTTCCTTGCAAATACTACCTAATTCCAAAATCAACGCTCCAGTTAATTTAAGCTAAGACCAAAGTGTTAAACTCAGCACAAATTTGGACTCAGTGATCTTAAAGATCTTTTCCAAACAAATAAATAATAAAAAAGAATAATTATGTGATTCTGTTTTCTCAAACCTTGGTACAGAGGGCTGGAGCACCTCTCCTATGAGGACAGACTGAAAGAGTTGGGGCTGTTCAGTCTGGAGAAGAGAAGGCTCCGAGGTGACCTCATTGTGGCCTTCCAGTATCTGAAGGGGGCCTACAGGAAGGCTGGGGAGGGACTTCTCAGGCTATCAGGGAGTGATAGGACTAGGGGGAATGGAATGAAGCTGGAGGTGGGGAGATTCAGGCTGGATGTGAGGAGGAAGTTCTTCCCCATGAGAGTGGTGAAGCCCTGGAATGGGTTATCCAGGGAGGTGGTTGAGGTCCCGTCCCTGGAGGTGTTTAAGCCCAGGCTGGATGAGGCTCTGGCCAGCCTGATCTAATGTGGGGTGTCCCTGCCCATGGCAGAGGAGTTGGAACTAGATGATCCTTGTGGTCCCTTCCAACCCTGACTGATTCTATGATACTATGATACAATGGGAAACATCTGTCTCAGCTCAATGCTGGGTAAAAGAGGCACCTGCAATCTTCTCATCCTTTCCCACAGTGGTTTCCATAAGAGGATTGCATGAGCATATAACCCCTAAAAAGCTAATTTACACTCCAGCCAGGTGTGTCTTTATGATCAAGCCTCATTCATCCCTGAGGAGCAATCATCTTTTTGTTTTGTTTTGTTTTTTTTACTCCTTTGGAAAAAAGTTGTAAATGTAGTTTTAGTAAGTCCATCAGTTACCTCAATAGAAACATGATCATTTATCAAAGGTCTTCTTCTCCCTTCCTACATAAATCATTTACACTTAAACTTGCATTTAAAATTCTCAGCCAATTTGTTAGGAGAGACTTCTCCACAGCTGAGAACATGATTAACCTTTGGTGGTGATGCTTTGTATCAGTTTAGTTAAGTGGTGTATGAGGAGAAGGGATGCAGATCTTAGAGCATGGACATGCTTTCCTCTTTCACTTAGACATTCCAAAGGTTAATTTGATGTCATTAACATACACATTGGTATAAATCATTAAAATCTGCCATATTTAATTGTGCAGCTTCAATCTCCTCATGACTATAAATGAAGGCTGTATAACATACCATTTATCATTATGTTATCATAATGAATGGAGGAGGCAATGAAAGAACAGTAATTAAGCAAGTTTTCTGAATCATTAAATTCTCAGGTTAATGGTGGAAGATAAAGGAGTGTGAACAGTCCTTTTGTGACAGGAGACACAGGGAATACAGTGGCACAAGGGAGAAGGTAGTTCAAACTGCTGTGACTAATCCAGAGTGGTATTCAGACTGACAATGTCAGCGTGCTTAGAAAGTGTAATACAATTGTATATCCTTAAAAGACTTAGAACTATGTTGAATAACAACTTAGGTCTGGCATTCACTAAACTGGTTGATTATAAAATATTTCTTTATGTTCAATCAATATATTGTGTATTAGCATGGATTAGTCTTCATTTAAAGCTCCAGTGGTAGTTACAATGATATGAAGCTAGAAGCCAGGAAATGTCTGGAACAAATGATAAACTGATCCAGACTTCTCTTAAAGGTAGCACATGTGAGATGCTGATTTTTTTCCTTGAGAGCTGTCTCAGTCCAGAGGAGGAGAGAGACTTGTTCATTTTTTAAAACATTCTTGTGCTGTGAAAT